>CAJQZP010001305.1:1627500-2212500 GCA_907164705.1 Parnassius apollo | reverse complement strand
TAGTGCAAAATTAAAAGGGTGTGGTCTTAGATCTCTTTCATTACAATGGAAACAATATACGGTAGCTCGATTGAACCCTTGTCAAATGGGGACAGTGGTGCTGCCTCACCATAAAAACACCACTAGGTTTTCCGCTCCAACAATCATGTAGTTGTGTCCTTCACATTGCGCCGGTGTGTAATTGTGACAGGGGCACACTGCAGTATGGTCAAACTGTAATAACTTTATGCTGAATGTATAGAGCGTTACGCTGTCCTATTATTGATAACGATAAATTGCGCAAGCAAGAGAGCAAGTTGAACATCAGCTCTCACATTTTTACTATTTTTAATAATTAACGCTATCCTGTTATTTCCCACACAATTGGCTTATCGTGTTATACTTTCCGACATCAGAAGAGGATAAAGTTCTTCTTATCGCCCACATATAATCTTCGAATAGTTTAAGTGTTGTTACGTTTGTGAAAGACTATGATACGCTGTTACCTGAAATCTTTGATATTTTTTATGTTACATAACTTAATGAAAATTGATGTTCCTATTTACGACATTGACTTATCATTAAAATATAGAACAAAAGTTTAAAGTGAAATGTTTTAAGCCAAACGTTAAATTTTTTAGTTTGATTTATATCAAAAGTACCCGTAAGTATTTTTTTACTTTTAATGTACCCAAATATGTTAACAAATGTTGAAAGTACAGTGGAAATTTAAGTTGCTCGAGTGATGTCATTATCTGATAGTTCATGCGAAATATGATTTACTTTGGGTACATTTTAAAGTACGAAATGTTAAGCGATGTACAAAAAAAATTCTAACTTTAATGTGCTATCGATTAAAAGAGTAAGTAGCTATTTGTGTTCTAATGTGCTGATAAGTGTTACAGTTTACCGGCTTACGGGATTAGCAGAAGTCGCTACTACGATGATCAATAAAGAAGATGTCCATAAGAGCCAGTCGACAGCGATAGTGATACGTTATCGATCCTACAATACTGTTACTGCTAACTCCAATACTCTCACCCTCAAAGGTAATGTGTCAAATATGAGCGTGTTCAGAGTTCAGGCGAATGCGTGTAAGTAAATTTCTTATCTCACTGTGTTATAGTTATTCGTATGCAATCACATTTCTTCGGCTAAAACACCTATCAACTCAGTGATTATCACATTCAATTGAAAGTCACTAGCCTTTTGAAGGGACGTGCTAAAATGTTGGCCGATAACCGGCTAGTGACGAATTCTACGAGGGAAGATTTGCGTCAAAACGTAACCACCACCTCCGAACCTGAAAGCCGTTATACGCGTGACATACTGAGATTTAGAGAGCACATTTACGACTCTTCTAAGGATATCGCCGAGTTCTTACCTCGGGCATGATTTCTATGAAGACGCTTGACGAATGACAAACTTGAAAACAGTGATGCTGTAGAGGCCGTTATCGGAACCGTGGGTGACGAACGCCTTAGAATTGAGTTAATGAATGTTAGGGCCACCTCGATGCCAGAATTGATATTCGTTGCCTCATCCATTCGTGTTAAGCGTCGCATTACATTCCATAAATAATTCAAATCTACCGTCCAAAAAAATTTAAATATTCTTTTGATAACAGAAGTTCTTCTTGTAGTATTTGCGAAAAGATCGGCCATACTTCTGATAATTGCCGTACTAAAAGTAATTCTAACGTCCTTTCATTCGATAAAAATCGGTCGACGCCTTTAGATACAACTAGTGATAGCAAATTTTGTTCATTTTTGTTCAAAGCCTGGTCACACATTCGAGTCGTTTTTTTCAGTTTCTTTTTCAGTTTCTTTTCAGTTTCTTTTAACTTTAAAAAAGTATAACACATTGATTTTTGTTGTTTATTGTCATTATATATTTTTGAAACTATCCGATAATTTAAAAACATTAATTATGCATCATTTTAATTTAGTTAATTAATACATTTATTCATCAAAAGTCTACAAAGAGTCCACTGCTGAACATAGGACTCCCCCATAGATTGCCTTATGGTGGATATTTGCCATAGTGGCTACTTGCAGTTTTTTATTATAAAATTTGCTATCAGGAAAATACTGCTGCCCAGCTCTTGTTTATTTTTTCTATTTCGAAGCTTTAGACACCCACGGAAAGATATGGGGTAATGGGCAACTATAAAAAATAGTGCTAATCAAAAAAATAAAAATAAACTGCGGTTGCCAACCCGCTCACCAAGCGTGGCTACTATGGCAAACATCCTCCCATTAGACACGTCATCGTTAGAGCAACACGCAAGTGTGAGAACCTTACAGCTGAAACAATACACATTTGTAAGGTTGTTTTAATTTTTTCGGTCTTCGTTTCAGCAGTTTCATTGGGCGTGTCTTATACTTTCAGCAGTTTAGTCGTACCTAATGCCTTCTTGCGAATTAAAGAATCGTTTCAAAATAGGAAATATCTTTTTTCTGCCGTGGTTTCTCACATCTTTAGAAACACCTACATACTTGAAATTTTATAGAGAGGTTTTTATCTGTTCAATGACACATGGAGTACCTAATCACGCCATCAACAATAGGTTTAGTATTCGTTCTTGCACGTTGTTCGTTGTTGTTGCGTGTTTCGCTCCCGTGTTTCGGAGAGCACGTAAAGCCGTTGATCCTGTGCCTGATCTGTTTCCAGTCGTGTTAGTTTGCCATCTCATCGGACTATGAGTGACGGAATGCAGAGTGCACCTGCGCTTCATCACTGTAAGGAAGCCTGTATTCATAAGCAAAAAATGTTCCAATTTCATATATAAACATACCCTGCTGAATACTTTTCAATCCTGGTTTCGTCCTGGTCACAGCACTACAACTGTCTTACCTAAAATAACTGAAGATATTAGAGAAGGAATGGAAAACAATAAAATTACAGTTGTGGTGCTCGTTGACTTTTCTAACGCTTTTAACACAGTTGACCATGATATCCTTCTTGCTATCCTTTCTTAATTGCAATACTTTGCAATCCCTTTTAATAAGATTACAGGTTTATACCGTCAGTGCTGGAAAGGTTCTCATTTTATCTTCGCGGACGTCAACAGTCTGTCCACGTGGAGCAAATGACTTCACAGTCGGTTGACCTGATTTCTAGCGTACCGCAAGGCGGTATACTTTCTCCATTAATCTTCTCTATTTTTATTAATTCCATCACATCCAATATTGATTGTTCGTACCATCTGTATGCTGATGACCTACAAATTTATGTACAGTCTGACATTTGTGACATCCATAATGCGATTAACAAATTGAATTCCAATCTCAAGTCAGTCTGTGGTCCATGCGCTTTGGAGTGTCTGTCAACCCTACGAAATGCCAAGCGGTGATTATGGGTAGCTCAAGCTTGCAAAGATTGATGCTACTAGCCTACCTCCCGTCTATTATGATGATCGCCTGATACCATTCTCTTCATCGGTTAAAAATCATGGTCTCCATATTGATAGTAGTCTATCCTGTGCGGTTCACATCTCCGAAACATAACGTAAAGTCTCTTGTTCTTTAGGTTCTCTTTATTGCTTTAAATATTTTCTCCCCTTTAAGGCTAAAATTATGCTTGTACAGTTACTTATATTACCGATCATTGATTATGCAGACGTGTGTTACCCGGATTTAAACCAAAATCTTCTTAACAAGCTAGAGCGCCTTCTCAACAATTGCATCAGATACATTTTCAATCTTTGTAAATTTATCTCTCACTATCGCTCTCGCCTTAAATGGCTCACTCTTAAACAGAGGCGTGCCTCTAGAATTTCGCTTGTTCTCTTCTCTATCTTAAATGATTCATCAACTCCTTCTTATCTCAAGAAGAAATTTCAGTATATTTTCTTAACGCATTTTTTTTATAGAAGAGGGGGCAAACGAGCATACGGCTCACCTGATGTTAAGTGACTACCGCCGCCCATGATCAACCGCAACACCAGGGGAATTGCAGGTGCGTTGCCGGCCCTTTAGAAAGGAGTAAGCTCTTTTCTTGAAGGTCCCTAGGTCGTATCGGTCCGGAAAAATCGCCGGTGGTAAACTATTCCACAGAGAGGTTGTACGCGGAAGAAAACTCCTTTTGAAACTTACTGTGGTGGACCGCCAAGCATCCAGATGGTGTGGATGGTATCGGGACGTTTGCCGCGTAGTGCGTTCACGAAATTTGGCGGCTGGGATTAATCCGAACAATTCCTCAGAGCACTGCGAAGAGATGTTGCATCTCTTTGCAGAAAATGCAAAGAGATGCAACATCTCTTCGCAGCGCAAGTAAATCGAGCCGATCGGAAAGCACTCGGTCGTTGACGATTCGAGCCGCTCTGCGCTGGATGCGGTCAAGTGGAAGGAGCTGGTACTGGGGAGCCCCAGCCCAGAGATGGGAACAGTATTCCATGTGCAGCCGAACCTGCGCCTTGTAAAGTCGCAGGCGGTGTGCCGGCTTGAAATACTGTCCCGCTCTGCTGAGCACGCCAAGCTTTTTAGAGGTCAATTTGGCCTTCTCTTCCAAGTGACCACGAAACTGCACGTCACTCGATATGTCAACGCCGAGGATTCCGATACTGGCTGAGGCAACAAGGGGAGTGCCTTGAAACTGAGGAGATACAACAAAGGGGTTCTTTTTAGCGCTTAACGCGTAAACTTGTGTCTTCTGGGGGTTAAACTGGACTAGATTTAGTCGCCCCCAATCCGAGACTCTGTTCAGCAAAGACTCGACTTCAGACCAAGTTTGTCCCGGCACTCGGAGACGTTTTCCCGAGAAATATTGGCTCGGCCGGTGTAAAGAGCATCATCAGTGCTGTCATCTGCATAGCAATGAATGTTACGGGTTTGCAACATAACATTGATATGCAGAAGAAACAGCGTTGGCGATAGCACGCAGCCTTGTGGAACACCAGCATTAATAGGCTTGCAATCGGAGCTTGCACCGTCTACAACGACCTTGATGCTCCGATGTGCAAGAAAGCTGGTGATGCAATCGCACAATTTTTCGGGAAGCCCATAGGAAGGGGAGCTTCGAAAGAAGCGCTTTGTGCCAAACCCGATCGAAGGCCTTCGCAATCTCCAAACTAACGGCCAATGCCTCCCCCTTGGACTCTACTGCCTCCGCCCATCTATGAGTTAGGTAGACCAGAAGATCACCAGCTGACCGACCACGGTGAAAACCGTATTGGCGGTCACTTATCAGCTGGTGATCCTCAAGGTACCTCATGAGCTGGCAGTTTACAATAGACTCCATTGTTTTGGAGAACAAGGAGGTGATGGGGATAGGCCGTTAGTTGAACGGGTCTGAACGGTCGCCTTTTTTAGGGATCGGGTGGACGAAAGCCGTCTTCCATAATTTTGGGACTACGCCTAGGGAATAGGAGTACCGGAAAAGACTCCTTAAAACCGGTGCCAACTCTGGAGCACACGTCTTCAGCACAATTGGGGGGATTACGTCAGGCCCACTCGACTTGTGGATGTCCAGGGAGAGGAGTGCTTTGCGAACCGAGCGCTGTGTGAACTGCACTTCAGGCATGGAATACTCACACCGCGGGATGGTCGGCGGCGTACTCCCCCCGTCATCGAGAGTCGAGTTGGATGCAAAGAAAGAGCCTAGAAGATCGGCTTTCTCCTTTGCGGTATGGGCCAGTGAGTCGTCCTCCCTGTGCAGAGATGGAAGAGATGGCTGACAGAAATTCCCCTGGACAGCCTTGGCGAGAGACCAGAATGCACGTGTTCCAATTCTGCCTATGTGCTCTGACTTTGCCTTGGCAATGACTCTTTATGGCATGATAGAACTCTGCGTTCCTGATATAATAATAAACTAAGTATCCCATTACATTTTACTAATTTTGTTGGTTCACCATTCAGGCTGTACTGCTATGGAACTCCTTGCCCAGTGACGTCAGAAAATCTAATTAGACTGCCTTTAAAAGATTGGTACATAAGCACTTTATGAAGATATTAGATGATAGTTAATATGGTCAGTTTGGTTACCTTTGTTGTTATTTTATTTATAGGTTTATGTTATATATCTATTTGTATTTAAAATATGTTTATGTATATATTATGTATCTATATAGTTGTATGTAAATATAATATATTGAGTGTCTGAATTAAATCTTATAGTGTATAAGTTTATTTTATATATATAATATTAATTTATTTTTAAGTTTATCAGTAGTTTTTTCCCTGATTTACTATTATTCATCTGGAAGAGAATGCCTAAAGGCATTAATTCCGCCCTTTGCAATCCTTTTTATTAAGGTGCAATAAAGTGTAAATAAATAAAATAAAAAAATGTAATTCTGTCACGCGCAGATGGCTACTCTTTGTTTAGACTGGCCGACTTGACCGTTGGTGAGGAGTTCGTTCTGGAGGACATTATTACAATGCATAGATGACAAAGAATATAAAATCACTACGGTTTTTTTTATAGGAGAGGGGGGAACGAGCATACGGCTCACCTGATGGTAATTGACTATCGCTGCCCATAAACAACTGCAACACCAGCGGAATTGCAGGTGCATTGCCGGTCTTTAAGAAAGAAGTATAATCTCTTTTCTTGAAAGTCCCTAAGTCGTATCGGTCCGGAAAAATGACTGAATGACATCGTCTGACTCTGAGCGACTGAATCTAAATCTGAATAACGGACTGACGTCGAAGGAATGACAAAATAAAGAAATAAAAAATCACTACGGTAAATGACACAAACATATTGGCGCATATCAGAGTATATAAATTATTTATAGGATAGGTGTATTTAACACGACGTTTAGCTCGTATAAAATTGTAGACACAGCTTAATAACCTAGAAATAGAAAAATCTTTCAATGAATACCATAAAATAATAATAGGCAAGATATTTTCACATGAGTCATTACAGACAACTTCTTGTAGGTACCTACATTAATTTAACGTATAGCTAATTATAAAGGTAATGTCTTTTTGACACTAATAGAGAAGCTTTAAAAAGCTTTATGAACTTATGTGTTAAATATACGTGCTTCAATAGCTATATAGCTGAAGCAGGGCTCTAGCTCTCTATTATGTAGGTACGTGTATATTTTCTTCTTTAATATTTTATAACATAAGTCAAACTAATCAAAAAAGCGTTCTCGTCGCATGCTAATACAAGCGTCAGTGGAAGTCTTTCGCTGTGATAATTTTACAATGTGAACCACCATTTGACTGTGCGCTTGCTACGATGACACCCACGACTTTTTCTGCCTTAGGGACGGCGTGACTTAAAAATGAGGTGTAATATGGAGTGTAGAGGCAAGAAGAACAATCTCTCATAGGAGAATAGTTGAAAAAGTGTCCATCTGTAAGCAATAAATAACAGTTCAAAAACTCTCCACAACAGCGCTGGAGCAGCTACAGGAAACGGCAACATGAAACGAACTTAACAGTTGTCGACGGTGTGAAGTATGCTGCTAAACTGCTCAGTAGCTCTAAAATCTAAAATAATTTTATTTAGTAAATATAACCTCGAAAAAGTCATCTATCCCCCTAATATTTTTCAGCGCGTTCTTTAAAATTTACCCCGTAGCTATTGTGGCGCCACCCTTATTTAACGGTTTTCCACGGACACTTTTTAATACAGTCTGTACTCCTTACCTCTACACTCCATAAGGTGTAATAAAAGACTTACATACTTTTAAAAACATCTTAGGATGTAATATTTGATAGATTACATAGTGCGAATTTAATTTCTTTGAAAAATATGTTATAAAGGCTAATGTTTTTTCTGTACTATTATTTATATTCTATATTAATTAATGTTAAAAATAAATAAACAAAATCACAAATATTCATAAAGGCAGAAGAATTAAAAAAAAGAGTTAAAAATGTGCAAAAAATTAAAGAGCAAATCGCTAAGGCATTGTTTTGTGTATTATGGTACGTACAGACGTGCTCAAAAAATTTTCTTTTTTTGCCACCAGTGCGGCACCTAGGAACGAGTTAAAATATTTGACCTCTCAAACGGCAAGCGTCCAAAGACCGCTTCGATATTCCGTCATTATGTTTAGACTACTTTTCTATGAAGAATTTTGGCATTATAGTATCAATATGAAATTTTCTATCCTCTAGTCTAGTGGAATAAAAAGTCTGTTAGTTTATGGATATTTATTTATAATCTACGTTCATTTCGTACGCTATTTTCATGTGAATGTTATTGTGTTGATTTTTGGATTTTTTTAGTGTTTTAGTATAGTGTTTTATTATAAAATTGTAATAAAAGTTTTTGTGTGAATTTAATTTATCTTTTTACGTAAATAAATTCGAGTAATATATTATATAGAAATAATTGTGATTTCCACGCTGCCTACATAGCGGCTGTACCAAGCGGATGTCCACTTGGTATAGCTGCTATGTATTTTTTTTTTTGTTATCAAAATACAATAAAATATTTTTGTAATGAAGTAAAACCTGACATTTGCTTAGACCACAGGATAGAAAATTTTGTATAGATTTTATAATGCCCAACTTCTTCATAGAAAAGTAGTATCTAAACATAAGTTTTAATGGTTTAAAGTGCTGTGGGTGGGTGCGGTCTTTTATGGGGATTTGAAGGGTTTGTTATGAAAAGGATTTATTATGAAAATGTGGGGGTCTATGTTTATTTCTGTAATATTAGTTATTTTTATATTATTCAGATTAGAAATTAATCAAACTACAGATATTCCGAAAGGTAGAAAAATTAAAAGAAAGAGGTAAAAAATGTGAAAAAAAAAATTAAGGAACCAACCGCTGATACAATGTTTTGTTCATTCATATGATACTCTACAAACCGATAAAATTTTATTCAAAACGCAACTTCTCACTATTCGAAATTGTGAGAGTGTGAGATACAAGAAACCTCACTTCAGTCCTAATTAGTGACATCTGGTGAATGGAAGATTATTAGACCCTATAAATCAGAACTCGATTCTGTCGGGTGTCTGGAGTAGACGGCTGTTTTAAAAGCTTAGTACTTCATAACCATTTCGAATTGAAAAACAAGATCGAGTTACGCCGAAGCGTTATCAGCTCCTTTAGAAACATCCAGATATTTTATCCCTAAATTGTTTAATAAATGAAAAATTTGCTTTTAAAATACTTTATCACATAAATGGAGCTGATTTAACAAGAAAAAATATCTCGTCGCTTGCTGCTTTGGCTGCCACTTAGTGATGGATAGCTTAGGCTTCCATTCTGAAAATTGCAAATTTTTCAAGTGTTGTCTGTCTACGAGTGTTGTTGCTATTTGATTATGCCCAAAGCCTCATATTCGGGAGAACGATTTATCTATAATTCGGATAAAATTGGATTGATTCATAATTGAATTCTGCAGGCCAGGCAGTAAAATGAACATCAATGTTTTTTTTTTGACAATCAGGCCCGCCTCATACATAGGGAATTCCGTTTCGGGATTTTGTTTCGGAAATCTGATTCAGGATACCGAACGCAGCAAGTCCGTATAAAATCAAGGACCCGTAACGCACCTACGTTAGTTTTCCTTTCGAAATTTTGCGGCCAAAACGGGATTTCGTATGTATGTTTCTGACTCGTTCGTTAATTTCCGAAATGGAATTCCGTATGTAGTATGTGGCGAACTTAATTGTTTCCCTTATGATAAAACTATACTAGTACGTACTCGATACTTCTTTTTAGATACCAAATAATTTTGCTATCGATATTTTTAAATCAAGAGTATTACACAAGGTATCGACTATCGATAAAAAGTACTTGCATCGGTACTTAATCGATACGGATTTGTTATGTTTGTGGTAGAGCCATACACAACTAAGCTAGTACTTCTTATTAGTTTGTGCGCCTAGCCTATTGTAGATTTGAACTTCCCATTTGGCTGTTATATGCTGTGCATTTATAATTTTAAACACAAACTACAGGTATCATTTCATCCATTTTCTGTGATGTTGGTGCTGTTAGCCTATACGGTTCTTACAGCTTCATCTGACTCAGGTCTGAAAGGCCGCGAGTTGATTACAGACCACAGAGCAGTAATAAACGGCACTACTTTTATAATAATCAGTGTCTTCTTCATAAGACTGTAAAAGTCTACCGTTAGTTGTGAGCCACTTCCGATGTAGGGAACATTTGCCTGTCACCACGTTTGACAGGTGGATTGTAACAATAGCAGTGCTAGACGTCTGGCATTTTTAACGCCTCTCCCTGTCACGAAATATTTGACGTCAGGCGTTTATGAAATTGTTTTACCGCTATCTATCGGAAGTTATGATCTTTCCGGCATTTCATGACACTTTTTACAGTCAGCAAAACGATACTGTTTATCGTCTATGAACTAGTTTTATAACGTAGATAGAGAAACCTATAGACAAATTGACGCCTTCTTTCGCATTCGCACACGAAAAAGATAGATTTATGCATACGTCCTGCGTAGAAAGGAGACCAAGTGGTGTGATTGTTTGTCCCTTTCTCCGTGCCGGTTTTTTGTTCAGTAAACTTCACTTTGCTAAACAACTGTGACAGTTCGTAGCAATCTAAGGAGTTTACAAGTTGGTTTAAATGAGAAAAAATGTTTTGTGAGCTTAAGGTTGGTGAATCTTGTTCAGTTCAGTTCTTAGAACAATTATTTTTAAAAGTCATAAGGATTATTGTATAATCTATAACTACGTTATCGTCCTCTCTCACTCGAGGCCACGCTAATCATTAGTCTACAGGTTTCTCTGTCTACGTTTTATAAACTTGTCTAATTTTCAACTTGTTTTTATCGTCGCTTATTCATTTGACAATAAACGTGCAATACGTACACTATTTACGAAAAAAACACTAGAACTTTAATTTAAACTAGAATTAGTTATTCAGGCATTATTCTATAAATTACACAATAAGTATCCATTAATCGTAGGAAAAGGTACGAAAGCAAATTCATTTCACCTTGACCGATGCGTAACGCATTGCGATAAAGTAACAATAACAAACAAATTTCAATATCCTAATAATTATTAATTAATAAATAAAGACGCATATTAAATATTTTTATTTTAAAGTAGTCTAATTTAAAATAATAGCAATCACTAAATGAGATCATCGTTCGAGCACGTGCAAGAGAGAATCATTAGTAAGACAAGCAACCGTGAAGCGAACAAACTACTCAATCGTCGGATAGCTATCGAAATAACTACTTTTTGCATTGTTCGTGTTTATTTGCACCGGCAACAGCGTGATGCAATCGATGAACGACACCAATCGTTCTCGAAAATATTAGCTTATTAGTACGCTGATCTAATAGTTAAATAAACAGCCAAAAATGTGTTGTTGGTTCGTTGTTGTTTTATCAAAACTCATTTTAAGGACGAGTGTAAGTTCCAGTAACCTCCAGTTCGGAACAAGGCCACTTCGTCAATTTTAAAAGGAAAAAATATATTATGAACTAGTTTTAAGCATTGCTTTAACTTCATGCTTTAAGCTAACGAATTCTTGTATATTAAGCGCTATCTACACATTTCCGGGTCAGGGCTATCCGTGTTCAGAGTTGTCCGTTTCAGTGTTCCCGTCAGGGACGTGCCACCAGTCACCAGTGTTTACACATATCAGAGAAATCGGTATCAGTGTAATCTGTTTCTTTCTCATACGCACACTTCACGATGTCTTTGTTTAACTATTGCAATAGCGCTATATGAAGAAGAAGCAGATGACCAAGAAGACTATCAGCAGGCAATAAAACGTATTTGGGTATGTGAGCTGTGGGAAGATAGAGAAACTGCAGGAGAATATATTGCTCGTTGTATATACGTAGACTATTTTTTTAAACAGAATAAGCCACACGGCACACAGTCGAAGTCGTGGATGCTGTGGCCTGTAGATATCTACATTTCCATCTACATTTATCTACATCTAAGAATGAAAATACAGATCGTTGTCACCCCTTAGAACTGAGATAATAACACTCAAAAAACACTTTAAATATTTATTTTAAAATAAGAAACGTATGTTTTAATAACGTAATATAGCCGAATGTCTAAAGAGACGCTAAGCCTCTGGCGACCGACAAATGAAATTATATCCATTAGATAGGGCGAACTTACTTTAGAGCCTCAGACTGGTGATGGTAACGGATGTTAAACATCGATGTTTTCACGCTTAACATCGATGATTCAATCAACATCAATAAATGAATGTCTACATCCCTATAGCACAATACACACGCATCACAATTTTAAAGAAAACAGCTGTATACTATAGACGCCTCACTATAGCTTGCTACATATTTATTTATCTATGGCTATTGCTATCGCTATGTCCTACTCACTCACTTGTTGCACCTACTTTCAAAACTAGAGATTTTTACTTGTTTATGTGAGAAAGTGAACTTGTATATTGAGTTTGTGTCTTACTAGCATATGTATGTGTTGAGTTTCAGTTTATGTTATCTAATTTACCGTTAAAAATGTAGTGACGCATTATGCACGTTGTTTTTTTAAGTGATAGGTACTTAGTTCGTTATGATCAGTTAAGATGCACCTGCAGTGTGTCATTAACATTGTCGATTACCGTGACATCGACATGCATGTATAGTAAGTGCAACGCGATGAGTTGAGTGAGACTCATCGACTTAATAAAAATCTTGTTAGTGTATTAACGTGGATCGATTGTTGTTGAACAGGTAAAAAGTAAGATCCGAGGAGTCACCAGGTCCCAAAATGACTCATAAGTGGTCATTGGCTTGTCTGCATGCCACTATTGTTTTGTTTTTATGGAATGTCTATTACTTCGATGAGTAAACTGCAAAGAATGTGAAACTGAAGTGATTAAAATCGTAAAGTCGTTTTGCCTTTGTTCCATTTTTGAACCAAGTGAATAAATAACGTTAGTGTAGGCGAAACGTTCATGAAATTTGAACAAAAAAATAAAATGTGCAATTGTTAAGTTTCTAATTCTCAAAAAGCCATGGCTCAAAGTTCGGTAGATTCAGATAGACTGTCTTCAGCGGGAATATCAACTCATAGTTCGGGAACTGCTGGACCGACAGGCGGTTCGGTAGTAGGAGTGAGAGTTGGGGAATCTGGTCACAAAAGAGAAGATGAAGATGATTACAACCTAGGACCTCTACCTCCTATGTGGGAAAAAGCTTTTACACCATCTGGAGAGAGATATTTCATAGAGTAAGTAGAATATAATAATATGAATACAATAGAGCATGTTATGTCAAGTAATACATCATAATGTTAATTAATAAAAATATTTCTTAAACTTATTCATTCATAAAGAAACTGAACTCAAAAGGTTGATAACAACTTCCTACTAACAACCTAGAAGAACTTACCACTGTAAACTGTTATAAGTGTTCTTCCAGATTGGTAGTATGGTGATCCTCAGGCCTTAGTTTTTGGTCCATTCCTGTTCTTTGTCTTATAAATGACTTTCCTTACCTAGTAAGTGATAACTACTAAAAGTATTAGTTGCTGATTATATTTCATTGATTTTCTCACTCAAACGGCAATCATCAAATTATGATGTGGATAATGCTTTTTCAAATATAAATATTAGGGTATTTAATAACTCTCTCAGAGAAAATTTTACAGAAATAAATATATGTGTAACTTTAGTATAACATAAACATAAACACTCACGCCTGTCACCCAGAGGGGTAGGCAGAGACTACAGACTTCCATTTGGTTTGATCCTGACACACCTCTCTTGCCTCCTTCACATCCATACACCTACGCATACATGCTCGTCCGTTAAGGTTATGCCTAATTTGGCCCATTTTCAATAAATCGCCAATTTGGTCGATAAATTTTCGCCTAGGACGTCCCTTTCCGACTCTGCCATTCACTTCTGCAACATAAATTTTCTTTGTCACTCTTTCCACATGACCAAACCACCGAAGCATTCCTTTCTTAATCCTGGTCACAACATCATCTTGCAAACCACACTCTTCTCTTATTACACAATTTCTTACCCTGTCATTCAGATTCAGCCCTAACATACTCCTTAACAACCACATTTCTACTGCGTTCATTCTACTCTCGTGCTTCTTCTGCCACACCCAACTTTCTCTACCATACGTTAAAGTAGGGACCAACACAGCATTGTGAATTGCCATACGTGCCTTTTTCGACACATTTTGACTCTTCACAATAGAGTGCAGGGCTCCATTTACTCTGTTTCCTGGAGGAAATTCTTCTATTTTCTGCAGGAAATAGAAATAACTAGCCTCACAATATATTTTTGCAAAAATACAACTACAAAATATATTTAAAATATGTTATGTAATGTATGTACATAAAAAGTTATAATTTTATGTTAACATAAAAAGCTTTTATAAAAACAAAGATATTCATACTAAGAACAAAAAGGTTGTATCTGGCTCCCTAGAAGCAATAATCCATTTTTAGAGTTATGTACACACTAAAAATTCTAGAAAATGTTTGATTCTTGTTATTCAACAAGTTTAGAAAGTTTATTGAAAAAACTCTACCTACAAAAAGGATTAATTTAATAATAATTAGACTTTTTATTCATTAATAAATTGATGACAATAACAAAAATAATAAAGTCAAAATAATTAGTCAAAATTGTCATTCAAGAACTCATCAATTTTATAATAACATTTGTCTATTAATAACTCATTTACTTGCAAGGAATATCCAGCTATTGTTAGGTATTCGGCATATTCGGCAACATTTTTCCTATTTGGCCGATACTGAATATCTGGATACTATTTGACCGAATATCAAATACTTGACACTGTTTTGTTGTACTTTACTTTGGTAAAATAAAAATATTGATTTATTTTATAGTAATGTATTTTTATAATCATTAAAGTAGTCGCAGGTAATACATAGGTATGTAATCAACTTGAAATAATACTAGTTTTTACAGAATACGTATAATTACGTATATTTAACTTTTGACCACCCGACGTTTCGAGAGCTTTACAGCACCCATGGTCACGGGAAGGACTGAGATGTTCAACGTCCAGATGTCATAGTTAACCGCGGTTACCATAGATTAAAATTTAACTTTTGTTCTGATCTACACAGTCTGAACTTATGGTATCATGAAGTAAAAGAAGATGGTTGGGTGCTACCATTTGCTTGGGATCCTATAATAAATAAAATTAAATCCCAACCCAAGCATACAACTGCAAGACTTCATGATACCATAAGTTCATACAGTGTAGATCGGAACAAAAGTAAAATTTTTATCTATGGTAACCACGGTTAACTATGACATCTGGACGTTTAACATCTCAGTCCTTCCCGTGACCATGGGTGCTGCTCTCGAAACGTCGGGTATTAAAAAGTTAAATATACGCGATAAATTCCGTAAAAACTAATATTATTTCAATGTGTAGTGTTCACGTAAATATAAGAAATCATTATGTAATCAACTTCTATAATATAAAAAAAAACTATCAAATAAATGTCTGCACTTGTGGCGGTGTTGTCGACGCGCCACAAGAGAAAACACACTGAAGCCTAAATTGCGCTATTAAAGTTCTGAATCATAAACAGTATATATAGAACAGCTCCGAATTATCACACAAAGTGTTGGCCGCTCCCTGGCAGAACACCTTGTTAGGCGAGAAATCTCCCCTTTTCCTTCTACGGCTACACACTTGATTTATTGTAATTGAAGTGGAAAATTATAGTGCAGAAAGGCACATTTTTCGGTATTTTCAGGCAGTAGTTTACTAAGTTTCTTCTCATAGACTATCCTAGCTTCCGAGAATAGATACTCTGAATGAAAAACAGTACTTCCTTTCCGAATACATTTGCCTAATATTCATATTTGGCATGTGGCCGAATATACTATTTGTTACAAGTCTAATAGTTATGAATTTATCAATGAACATAACCCCAATTGTTTTTATAAAAATTTATTTAAACTTAAATAATATTATTGTTGATTTTATTTCTAAAATATTTGCTGGTTATTCTGAGAACAAAAGTGTTTTCATAACCAGTTATAAATAAAACATAATTTACAGTTTTTTTTTATGATTTAAAGAATTCCATGTAGTATAAAGAATTCCATTCATACTATAACACACTAATTTCTATAAAGAGATAAATATTCATCAAACATTCTAAAGGCCCATATGCAAGTCAGAACACAACAGTTTGAGTAGTATAGAATGTGAAGATTCTGAACCATTTAAAAAATAACAATGATACCATTTTTATTTTATGAAATTTATTCTGATCCAATAATCCAATCCAATCATTATCTTAATTTCACCATAGCCAGCTGTCCAGAACAGAGTAAATATTTTTCGTAAGTTCTAAATTTAGATTCACTGAAAACCAAAGCTGAAAACAGTTGCCTGTGGTTAGTAGTTGTGATTACTTCATACAGTAACCCTGTGTATACAGTTAACTGATTTTTAATATTAGTTTTTGTTGTATAAATATTATTATCATCTATATTCCTTTTATACATAACAATGTTTTCATGTTATGGTAGAAAATTAAAACGGTAAAATAGAATTTTTGTTATTTGACTATAAAGGAGCTTTACCACGTTAGATAAAAGAAAAAAATAAACTATTTTCAACTGACTTCAAAAAAATGTAGGCAGCTCTCAACTGTTTTTTTTTTGTGTTACTTCAGAACCTTTTTATGAATGAACCGATTTTGATGAATCTTTTTTTTATTCCAAATCTGATGCTTCTCGTGTGGTCATATATAATGTTGATCAAGATCTGACCAGTAGTATTTGAATTATTATTAATTATGAATATTTAATTGACTTTGGCTACATTGATGATATTCTCATTTTATTTATATTGGAGTCTGTTGTACAAAATTTGTAATTTTACCACTTGTAAATTAAGTATTAATAAGAATATGCTGTTCCCTTTAACTTAAAAGTAAAGTATCACATTGCAGCCTTGCTAGGAAAGGTTCAATAACCTTTTCTTTGTGACATAGGGACACCAATGTTAAAGCAATGATGATGGTACATCAATGTGCACAAAGCCGTGTATACTCTTCATGTTGTTTTTCTTTAAAGCAGTTGCAAAATGTAATACAGTGATAGTGAGACTCTTGAACTCCACAACAAAGGGCACATTTTAAATTTTCTGTGTAGGCAGAAATTGTGATTATTCAATCCAACCTAGCTTTACTAAACAATTACAGCAGATTGACCTTGATATGTCAAGATCGTGAACCACTGGATTGTGTAGATATAATACCTACCACTGTTTACCAGAAAAATAGTGTCTTATTCTCAATAATTTGAATTAGTTATAGGTTGGTAGAGGTATTTCTTAAAGGAAGCAGTCCTGATGTGAAGTGGGGTATCCTTTACTACCACCAAACGCATTTCTCCGCTTGAGTGAGTGAAAGTTAATAACTAATATTCCTGTTAATCTCTGAAACTAAGCCTAAAATGTGTATGTACTAGTAGTGATTCAAATCAGCAGTTAAATGATGGATTTGGATCCTGTTATATATCGTGGATTGTGATAAATAGTTATGAATGTGACCATAAATAAAATTAAAAATTTTGGGTCACTCATGAGCAAAAAAATTATCCTATCTCTCAAGTTGGACCAAACTGCACACAGTGTGCAAATTTGTTTAAAATCGGTTGAGTAGTTTAGGAATCCATCGCGGACAAACAATGTGACACGTAATTTATATATATTAAGATTATCCAAAATGAATTAAAATGCAACAGTTAAAATTAAACCAAAAAATGTCTAAGTGTGTCCCTGCCTAATATTGTAAGAACTATACATTGTGTATAGTTATACATATACATTGTGTATAGTTCCTTTCTGTAGTATAAATAAATATATTTGAAATATCAATTGCTGATCCATAGGACATAACATTATGGAAATAGCTGAAATATACCATCTTTTTGTATCCACATTAGATAACAGCCTTATCTTTTTAACTGCATACTCAGTGAGACCACAGTTTTCTTGATAAGGGTTCAATATGATGTCTCCATTGTGTGCGAGAGACAAAAGTGATGTCAAGACAGACTGTGGAACCTACTAATTCAAGTATTTCATTATTAATCAGTATGATTTTGTAAGATTAACCAATTTTTTACCATAATCTCTTTTTTTTCAACAATGTGTCATCATTTATGCATAGGGGTAAGTTGAAGAAAACACCTATAGCATTGTGTTTTCCCCTTCCAAGCTTGAATATACATTTGATAAGTGCAATACCTACATTATTAAGTACTTTTACCCTTAAGAAATCATACTAACTGTAATGAAATAGGTAATTTGTTTAGCGAAAAATGAGCTTTAACTACTGCACCCTAACTTTTAAAATGCTAGGTAGCTAACTTTTTAAATGTTTTGGATTTATTTTTAACATATCCTAAAAATTAGGGTTAGTTAAACTTGATTCTAATGCTTACAAATCATACTTTTCGCTATTTATTTGTATATAACCTGTTGCTGCCCAGTAACTGAATGTCTTTTCTACATTTGACAATTTTTTATTAATTCCTACTTAATTAGTTCTTTATAAACTAATTATACTTTATTAGTTCTTTATAAACTAATTAAGTTGAAATACAAATTACTCACAGAATACCATTGTGAAATAGCAACTTAGTGTTGCTATGTTTAGTATGGTGAGTGTAAAGAACTGGAGACTCTTTTTAATGGCAATGAGGCATTCCATCTTAGTCCTCAGGAATGTCAATGCGTTTACATTTTATTCTTAATCAAGGAGATATTTATATATCCAATGAGCCTCAGCATCTACTTACCATCAGGTAGACCAACTGCTCAGGTTATAAAAATCATTAGAATATCAATTATACTTAAATTGTCTTTCATTAAGGATGTAACTTTCTGATTGTAAATTAATGCTGTGGTTCATAGTTGCTTACATTTATCTTCGAATAGGAATCAAAATGCAAATGTGTTGTCACCCCTGAGGACTATTCCTTGTTACCATCATAAATTCTGGTACTCATCACTCGCCATACAAACCCTAGTTACGTAATTTGTGCAGCAAGGTATTCTGTGAGAGTTTGTATAAATCTGTGGTAGCTCACGGGTTATGATCCTCACCAGCACCAATGATACTGTTAATTGCAATTTATAGTGCTAATTTCATATATGCTCAAAATTAAAGGAAAAGATTGTGTAAAAACCAACATGTCTAAAAATTTAAAAATTAGATAAAATATGAAGTCTGCCAATATGCATTGGGGCAGCACAGAGGATACTTCATTGCCCTAAAACCCCCTCAGCAATGAGAGATGATCTGTGTCCAGGGGCGGACGTATATGGGCTTTACTTTGGATGGTCTTTTCTCGGTTGAGCCAATTTATTTATGCTGCAGTCATAATACACAGCAGTGCAGCTCTAATTTAAAAGCAATAATTTGCTTTTACAATCAAAAATTGTGAAAATACAACTGATTGCTTATTAAAAATTTTAAATTTTTTTTTTCAATTAAAAAAATTAAATATAATTGTTTGTTTCAGTCACAATACTGGCACATCACACTGGCTGGATCCCAGGCTGGCTCGAGTCCGAAAGCATTCACTTGGCGAGTGTGGCGAAGACGAACTTCCTTATGGCTGGGAGAGGGTCACTGACGAGCGCTATGGCTCCTACTATGTAGACCATATTAACAGGCGCACCCAATATGAGAACCCAGTACTCCAGGCTAGAAGGTTAAGGGGTGAGTTACAGTATGTTTAAATTGTTAAATGTTGTGGATTGTTTTTCGTTTAAAGTTACAAAAAATTCTTTCTGTTTAATTAACACGAAATTTTTTTGACCGCTTGATACCGGTGATTCGTATTTTGTCACTGAAAATAATTGCCAAATATTAATGCACGGGACGGTTTATAATAGTCAAAACCAAAAGGCTTCCGAAGAATTAAATACAAAGCTAAAAAAAAAAAGATCAGCTTACATCCAGTTAAATTATTTTGAATTAACTTTTTTATTAATAATCGAAATAAATACTTTCATAACTACGTCGGAAGTATTAATTGCAATCTCTTCTTATTATTGATGTACTTTTTTTATTGGTGCAATATAAAGCTGGTGTAAGTGATTTGAGTGGATTACGATTCTTTTGATTTGGTGACAATAGAACACTGCACTACATCTGCAGTTGCCAATCTGCCTGCCAAGCGTGGCAACTACGGCAAAATCTCCCCTATGAGGCAACCTATGGAAGAGGCCTATGTTCAGCAGTGGACTTTTATACAGCGCTACCACATCACCCCCCTGCTCAGAACGGAGGTCGATAGTGCAGTCTCGTTGTCGACCAATGTGCAAGTGCCAGGATATTGCCTTGTAGTCTGTGGTGAGTCGAGAAAAAGGCAAGTAATCTGCGAGAGTGCCGTGAAGCAGAGGCGAGCAGTAAGGCTCAGAGCCGTGCCGAACACTAGCGCAGAGAGTAGATTGAAGGAACAGGAAGCATTATTATTCCAGTGCTGCGATGAACTTTGTGAAGCTAGATGGCTTGCAGGATATGAAGACTGCAGACGATATCTGCTCTGGAGCTAATGGGTGGGGTATTCTATGACGATGATGAAGCTTGAAGTTTCCGAAGGTTGTTGGTTGCGTGTTCAGATCACGTCAGTGGTCACTACTGTAGCCGTGGAAGTAAAAGGGGAGATCTCCCGCCGGGCAAGGTGTTCTGCCCGGGGAGCGGCCAACACTCCGTGTGATAGTTCGAAGATGTTCTATATATACTGTTTATGATTCGGAATGTTGATAGCGTGATTTATGCTTCGATGTGTTTCGCTTGCGACGCGACGACAGCGCCGCCACAGTCCTCATACGGCCAGCAGTGAAGGACCACGTCTCAGATCCGTAAGTCATCACTGGCAACACGGTTGTACAACACTGGTTGTACAATCTAGTTTTCAGAGTTTGAGGTATACCTGATGAGAAGATGTGTCGTAATTTCCCGAACGCTGTCCAGCCGAGTTGAATCAGATAAACGTACTCATCAACAACTTCGAGCATAGTGCTCCCAACAACTACCGGCATAGGTGTGACATAGACATTAAACATGATCTTTGTTTTGTCCATGTTCATCTTAAGACCTATCCGTTGGGAGACGCCATTGAGGTCATTGAGCATAGTGCTTAGGTCCTCCAGCGATTCTACCATAAGGACTATATCGTCGGCAAATCGAAGGTGAGTGATGTACTTGCCATTGATGTTAATACCGTATCCTTTCCAGCCCAGTAGGTTGAAAATGTCTTCCAATACAACGGTCTTTCGGGGATCTAACGTCACGCTGTCTTACACCTCTCTGCAGTTGGATAGGTTTCGGACTCTGGTTCTGTACTCGGATAGCCATTGTAGCCCTACTGTACAAACACTTCAGCACTTCGATATACCGACAGTCAACTTGGCATCGCTGAAGGGACTGTAGCACCGCCCAAATTTCGACGGAAGCAAAGGCTTTCTCATAGTCCACATACGCCAGGCAAAGTGGCAGATTGTAGGGGGTGGGGTGTGGGGGTGTTTTTTGTGGTTGGGTTGGGGCCTCCTTTTGGGTTGGAGTCGGGGGTGGGAGGGATGTTTCGGCTTTTTTTGCGTGGCTTTTGTTTTGGCAAACTTTGAAGCCCTGTTCCGCTCGATCCCTTCTTTAATACGGCCAGTATTAAAGTTGCGTAAGTCTCGCCGCATGCATTTGGAGATCTGTCAGTTCAGTTGCCTGTATGCTGTTAAATCTGTTGACGATTGAAGCCTCATCTCCCGTCTGGTAGCCATGAGATTAAGAGTGTGATCGGAGAGTTTTTGTGTTCTTCTGCGGCGGGTCTTGCAGAACTCTGCTCCGACCGCATGGACAGTTTCCACGAGCTTGTCATTCATATCGTCAAGTCAAGTAAGGCGACAGCGGGAAACAGGCAGGAGATGGGCAGCAGCATCTTCCTGATAACAGCAACTGTACAAAAAAACTGCGGTTGCCAATCCGCTCGCCAAGCGTGGCAACTATGGCAATATACCCTCCATGAACGGTTACACAAATAGACAGCCCCCAGTCCCCGGCGGCCCCGCTATTCCTGGCTACGGTGGCGATCATAGTAACGGCCGGGCAGGGGGTGCTAAGAATCTCCGGTGCAAGTTCGGTTGCCACCTACGACGACTCGACCTGGCAACATATAACGCATGCACCCTGAGGACTGACGAAAATATCCTGGAGCTGGAAGAAAAATGATGAAATTTTTAATGAAATGTATTTATTTAACCAAAAAAAAACATTACATAATTAAGGTTTTGACTGAGGATTTGAAATTTTATAATAAAGGAAAATTCTTTTTTTTTTTTTTTTTTTTTAGAAGCATGAAAGAAAGAAAAATGATAGACAAGTTGCGCTGGAATATTATAGGATTATCCGAGGTCCGAAGAGAGGGGGAGGACACGGTGATTCTCGAATCCGGCAACTTGTTCCGGCATTCGGCAACATCACCGGGAGGGCGACCATTTGTCCCAAGGAGGTGTTGGATTTATCGTCCACAAGTCTCTCGTTAACAACGTTTTAAAGGTTGGAAGTGTATCGACGAGGGTTGCGTACCTTATACTCAGAATCACCAAACGGTATTCGCTGAAGGTCAACAGGTTCACGCGCCAACGTTGGAACATCCCGATGAGGATGTGGAGGAAATGTATGAGGATATTTCTAGAGCCATGCATTCCTCCAAAACTCACTATAGTTTTATGGGAACTTCAACGCAACTGGGCACAAGAAAGAGCGGTGAGCTGAAGGTAGGGAAATTTGGGATAGGGCAACGGAACCCAAGGGGCCAGCAACTGGCCGACTTCATGGAGAAAGAGGGACATTTTATGATGAACTCTTTCTTCCAGAAGCGGCCCCACAGAAAGTGGACCATGTCGAGCCCCGACGGTTCGACAAAAAATGAGATTGACTTCATTATGACAACCAGACGCCAACTGTTCAGTGATGTCTCAGTGATCGCAAGGGTGAAAACTGGCAGCGATCACCGAACGGTTAGAGGCATACTGAACCTAAACGTTAGGTTGGAGAGGTCTCGTCTAATGAAGTCAACGCTCCGTCCCCCTCGTGCTCTAATCCAGAATTCCGAAACCTTTCAGCTCGAGTTACGTAACCGCTTTCAGTGCCTGGAAGATTGCAATGCAGTGATCAAATAAATGACAAGCTGTTAAGTTATACTACATTGAAATTTTGTCTTTTTTCTATGCAAGCAGATAAGTTGGAAAAGTCGAAAAAAGAGTCAGGTAATTTTATTTGTTATTATATGTTGTACGTACTGTTACTGGTGATGACTTATGGATCCTCATACGGCCAGCAATGGTCCTTCACTGCTAGCCGTATGAGGTCGCTCAACGGGCTATGCTCGGGGTTTCTCTGCGTGATAAACTTAGAAATGAGGATATCCACAGTAGAATTACAAAGTGACCGACATAGTCCAACGGATTAGTAAGCTGAAGTGGTAATGGGCCGGCCATAATAATGTCCTCCAGACCGAATTTCGGCCACGGCGGCCTACCTCGACGGAGGCTAGCCATCGGCGCAGGACAGGATTATAGTGCCCAAGTGTATGCGCAAGCACAGGTGCACTCTCTATTCCCTCACTCTCGTAATCTCGTATCCGATGGGACGGTAAACCGACATGACCGGGAGAGAAATCAGGCGCAGGACCATCGGCTTTACGTGCTTTCCGAGGCGCGGGGGTAAGATACCGCCAACTTCCTGACTCCGGGCAGCTACCCGACCCGACCCGGGATACTTGGCCTGACCCGGGATTCAAACCCAGGACTTCATGATCAGCAGTCGCACTACTACAACCACTAAACCAACGAGGCCGGTCATATAGCTCGAAGAACTGAAAACCGATGGGCAAAAAAGTTCTCGAGTGGCAGCCTCGTACCGGTAGGTGACCCCCCACTAGATGGAGCGTCGACCTGGTAAGACATGCAGGAAGTCGATGGATGCAGGTAGCTCAGGACCGTGCTTTGTGGCATTCCTTGAGGGAGGCCTATGTTCAGCAGTGGACTTGTGAAGGGCTGTAATGTTGGAAAATGATGATGACTGTTGCTGGTAACGAGACAAGCTATCTTTGTTATAACTATCCGCAAAGTTAGAAAGAACTTTAGAGTAAGAAAGTAACAATGAAGCTTAGAGCCTAGCTAGCTTATTTTTACCCTTATGAAGTTATTAAGTTCCTATGTGGAAGTTACTGTAATGAGTGCAATATACGCGCTAATAAGAATTACTGTATGGAAAAACCCAATTACTGACTTTGGCCCGACTCGGGCTTCAAACCCGGGACCTCATAATCAGAAGTCGCGCTCACGACCACTAGACAAAGAGGCAGTTAGAATATGTGTGTATGCCGTAGAGTATTTACAATAGTTTGCTTAATTATACTCTAAGGTATGCTAAGATATGCGTGCGTGCAGTGGCCAATAGTTACGCTTTGTTTGGTGGTAGAAACTATGAGCGTGTTCTGCTATCATAAATCAAAATAAAACTCTTTCCCCTGCTCCTAATACTAAGACAACCTTTCGTTCCTAATATAATGAACGAATTATTTTTAGAAAGTTAAGTGTCCATTAGCAAAAACCGTGATTTCGTTGATATGAACTGTGTGATATAGATAGATTACGGAAGATATTCTTACGTAGAGCTATTCTACCGGCACGAATGGTTCGGCCGGACCGAAAATTACCACGCTCCCATAGAGTACCGGCATAAAATGCTGCTTCGTTTCGTATGATGAGTGTACAGAACCCGAAACCCTTTGCACTCCTAACGAAGCATTCTATTTTTAGTCTAGGAGCAACAACGTACTTGCATTTTGATTCTTAATCGAAGATTGATGTAGATCTATGGGTCAGAGTATTCACTTAACATCAGGTGGACTGTGTGCTCGTTTGTCACCCTTATGCTTAAAGAAGTGATAAAGGCGCTAAGATAAGACCCTTTTTATACCCACCTCTTAGCAATTTGACGCATCGACCACTGTTGATCACTCAGCTTTTCTCATAACTGTACATTTATGCTTATATCGGTTTTGTTATTTTCTACATCGTAACGTGCATCTATGGCCTTGCTCGATACGAAGCCCTGTTCGACGTTACACCAGAAGCAATGAGTAATCATTTCAAACAAAAGAGTAAAACAAAATAAAACTTTATTTATAGTTACATAAGGTACAATAATTATCACAGTTTTTATAGCTATTACTTTCTAATTAGAACCGTATCCGCAGTATCTTTACTAACAAGCATAATATTCTTTGTTAGTTTATTACCGTGTGAAAATTGTACCAGCTATATTTGATTACAAATGAAATTGTTCGTAGCATTGGAAAGACTATATAAAGGATCTAAGAATAGAACAATTATCAACAGGTTTCTTAAGTACTGCTGTATCCCTCTTTTTCTTTTTTTGATAAAGAATACCTTGACTAGAGCTAGTACTATCCGGTTTTCATCGCATGGCTAAACATAGGGCTATGGCGTTTCCGTCGTCAAGTTCGATTTCCGAAAGGAACTAACTAATAAATAAACCTCTGGGTGTTTTTCTATGTGTAATATTTATGTAAGCAAAACGCGTTCACAATACAGCAGAAAAAAGACAATTATTAAAAAGGGAGGAAAACTTTAAAGTGACTAACTAGATAATGGCATTCCAATTTAGTACTCCTGGTAAGTGGCTAGCTAGCCTAGCCCGATTGACCCTTGAAACTCTTTATCACAATAAATCACTTAAGATCTGGTCTGACACACCAGGCTTAAAACATTCTAAAACCTTAATCCGGGGTCTTATGATCTTAAATTCGCTTCAGAAGCCCTGGGATTAAGTAAAAATAAATTGCGCATTCTTTCAGGAGTCCTAACTGGACACTGTTGTCTTAAAAAGCACATGTCCATCCTGAGATTAAGCAACTCAAGGATGTGTCGGTTCTGTTCCATAACGGAAGAAACGCCTCTGCACATCCTAACTGATTGCGGACCCTTAATGCGCAAACGTAACACTCATCTCGGAAACTATCTTCTCCGCCCAGAAGAAGTGAAATTGCTCACGGCTAAGCAACTTCTTCTATTCATTGAAGACATAGGGCTTAGCTGTGAACTATAGTCATAGCAGCGATCACACTAGATCTTATAGGTCGCAGTGATACTGGTATATTTCCCTAGACTTGCATAGCTGCTCGCATATAATAAAAAAGTGGCTAATTTAGCTTATTAACACCTGGAACCAATTCTAAATAAATAAATCAAATATGTAGTCACCTCTGAAGACTGACACGGAATGCCCTTTCCAAAAAACACAAATATTAATATGTTTTTTCCTCCCAAATCAAGCAAACATTTTAATTTTCAGCGGAGAAATTAGCCGCTGAGAATGGGGCTAACAACCAACCCAACGGGCCCCCTCCCACGGGGGAACTGCGCGGTGAGCGGTTCACGCTCACTCTAACGAAAGGCACTCAGGTATCGTACATAATCGATTTCATTTATAAACTGTACATAATGTGCGGTTTTAAAACTCTCTTCTACGCCTTTTTAGTAATTTATAAGAAACCAGTTTTGTTATGCAGTCTGCTTGTAATATATATTTGTGTTTTTATTAAATGAAAGAAGTTGCGCAAGCGTCGTGTTTTTGTAATTAATGAAATTACGATGAAAGAAAAACTACCGTTACCGTTATAGCAACCTAACCTTACCTAAGAAATATCCACTACTGAACTTAGTCCTCCCCCATTGATTGCCACATAGGGGGGCGGGTAGCCATATTTGCCTGCATGCAGCATCTTTATTATTATTTTTAGTTGTTATTAGGAAGGCGGTGCGGCCCATCTCCTGACTTGTATCAATTAGTCGCCTCTTACGACACCCACGGCACGATATAGGCAAGTGAATATTCTTACACAAACTACACAGAAACAAAAGTTGATTGAATCAAAAGTTAGTACTTTACTACTATTATAATCCCAGATTTAGGTATTCATGACGACGTAACAGTTCACAACTGACTATGGGTCTCTAATTTTAGAAAATATTTACCATAAACGCCATGATTGGCGCGCTGATTGGTGTTTGGAGTAAGTGACGCCTTGCACCTTTAACGCTGATAACCGTCATCTGTCTGAGTCTGAGTTGTACGAGAGTAAGGGGGTTCTGGGCGTTTAGGCAGATGGCTAGTCTACATTGAGACTGTACGCCGTGACAAATTCGGTCTGTTGGACATTATTATATAAACGTAGATAGTTTTTTTAAATTCATAATGATTAATACTATAATAATAAACTTGATTTTTATTTTACTATATCAAATGTACATTTATCATATTCTTATAAATATTTATTAAGCTCAACCAGGTGAGAAAAATGTAAAAAAAACAACTTAAGAAAAAAATCTGAGGATGGATTGCGACACGTCCAGATGCCTCAGAAGTGCGTCACGTCCAGATGCCTCAGAAGTGCAGCACGTCCAGATGCCTCAGAAGCCTGTAACTGACGACATATACATCGTTAATCTAAAATATCTTATGAAAATGTTAGGAAAATTGAGTAGAGCTACCCAGCACGGTTTAACTCCACGTTTTCCTGTGAGCGATCGCATAAAAAAATTTTACGTGGTAGAACCACGCTGTAGTGTGTTACAGCTACTTCACGAACCGGTCGCCTCGACTAGGAAAGAACCACGCCCGAGCTGTATACCAGCGCAAAATAGCATAATGATGTTGTGTTTCAAATATTGAGTAATGAAAATTGAAAACTTTATTGAAGAAAATGCATTCCATCTTAGTTCTCATGGGTGACAACACATTTGCATTCTGATTCTTAATCGAGGATAGATGTAGGTGCCTATGGACCGCAATGTCCACTTACAATCAGGTGGATTGTAATATAACGCTTACTTTTATAAAAACATGTCTGTTTATTTCCATGTGTTATGAAATACGACATGAAAATTTGAAATATCCTTCAAATCCTATATTTTCTTCTATTTCAGGGTCTGGGCTTCACTTTAATAGGAGCTGAAGGTATACCAGAGACAGAAGGCTATCTACAAATACGTAGTATTGTACCGCATAGCCCAGCTTGGATAGATGGTGAGAAACTAAATCACATTTACTTTTACATTTACGTTCTTACATTTATTATTGTACTAAGATTTCTCTATATTTTTTTTATTTTATTATAAACATTTAAACATGTTTTAAGTTTGTTAACGTAAGTCTATATATGTACCACTTTGCACAGCCATCCTCTCATATCGGTGTAGTTTTTAAATTTTTTCATTGGTATAATCAGTCTGAACTACAGTAGTCTCTCGGTTGTCTAGCTCCGGGCACAGCGCTATAGCAATAGATCGGTAACCACTTATTCTGGAGTCTGGATAACCTTTAATGAGCAATGTTCTTTGCAAAGTGGGTCTGGATGTTTGTCTTGTGCAATTTATGTTTTAAACTGCCCAACGTCAGAGTCTTAGGGGGTAACGTTTTTTTTTTTTTTTTAAAAATCCTTTTGTCGTTTATTATCAATTATTTCCATACATTTTTATTTAACTATTATATTAAGGATTGTCTTGAATGCGTGATTCTGCTTACATATTAACTGAAAAGGAATTAAAGTATCTATAAACTAGGCTAAAAAAAATACATGGACATTCTTGTACGTAAAATACATTCTTATTCATGCTATATTGAACATCAGCCAATTGCGCGTTATAATTGACTTTGAAAGTAGGCTTTAACACCTATGTACAAATCAAAAACGTAAATTTTTAATCCTTTCGGACCATCAAGTTGAATTCGCATAAAGTTGAAATCTCAAAAAGTTGAACTTGTGTAATATTGAATCCTACAAAGTTGACTTCCCAACATGTTGAATTATGATTTCCCAAAAAGTTGAATTTGTATAATGTTGAATCCCATAAAGTTGAATCCTTTAAATTATTGAACTGTTTTTTAGATTACCTACATCCCACCTATGGAATACCTATATGAATCGAATAACATTATAAGGTAAGGGCAATTTTGACAGATAAACAAATTAGTAGTTGGCGTACGCTGTTTTATTAACTTAACTAAAATACAAAATCAACTTTCTTCCACTTAAAATAAGGTACGCTGTTTTATTGAACTAAACTTAACTAAAATACAAAATCAACTATCTTCCACTTAAAATAAGGTATAATTAAAAAATAAGTTAGAAACCAAGTTTTAATCTGGTTAAATGGATTTTCATTAGAAACATTTTGGTGAATTAATTTAATTATTCTTTTCAGTTGTTTTAATAAAGATGCATACTTAATGTCAAACAAAATATCTTTCGTCCGCCTATTTTTTTTGGTGCAAATAACAAATACCTTTCGATCTTTATATCGTAATGCTTCATTTCTTTTAAAAGTGTACGGAATACGAGGTACAAGTTAGGGTTTCGTGGTAATCTCGCATTAATTCGCCGATGGTACCCCTCGCAATTATTTGTGGTCCTATGTGTGTCTCCTGCACAACTTATCATATTATGATCTTTGTCATACCATTGGGCTTGGAAGTATTTTAAAAAAGACTTCATTTTTAGCGTAGATGGTGCAGCCTGTTGAATACTTTTCCAGGCTTGTTTAATGAAAGTGGGAGGAATTAAAACAAAATAGGAGCACATTCTAACGATGCTTCTTGCTTTTCTGTCGCTACTTGTAGGTCTTGTCACTCTTGCAATTTTGCATTCTTTTGCTTTTTTCCAGACGGCTTGATTAAAGTGCTGGAAACACCCGGATAAATGAACATCTGGAAATATTGCTTTGACAGCATTAATTTGAGCCGTTTCGTAATCACATTTAAATGTTTTTATTACCACAGGCAGCTTCTCTTTTATCAAATTGAATAATCTTGTATAGGTTTTTTCTGTTTTATTTGGAAGAAATGCATATATAACAGGAAATACATTAACTGTGGTTTCGTCTGAAAATACGTCTAGATGGATTATGTAAAGTTAATAAAAAGGGCGTGGAGAAACTTTGAATGTACCATCACCACTGTAACTACACAGTTCTGACGATTTCATTGCTGTTATGGCAGTCTGAGAACAAAGTACGATAATTTTTTCTTGATCTCCATCTTCATAAACCGTGATATTTTAGGCAGTCCCTTCGGAACTATCACATCTTCAACTCTATTAAAAACTAGCGAATTTGTGCCCAAGAATTTTTTCCGGGTTCTATATAAAGTACTTCTTACTGAAATAAATGATGGTATTTCGGCTACAGGAAATAAATGATTGGTTTCGGTGAAATGTTGCACCATTTCTTCATATATCTGCTCGATAGAACATAAATTAATACACACTTCTCTCTTAATGTCGTTTATAAGCCGTGTTACTTTAATTTTATTAGTATCCGGTGTGCAGGTATGTTTCGTTTCACGTTTTACGTCACATTCATCTTTGGTTAAAGTAACAGTTGCAGAACAAACGTCCCGATTTGTGCACTTCCATCGGGAGGTGCCGTTCTGATTTGTTTTACCATCTTTGGTTAATGTGTATTTACCTCTTATTACGAGAAGTTTCTGTTTCTTTTTATTTGTTGTAAAGGACACTGTTTTATAGGGAGCCATTAAGAAATTTACAAATAAAGAAATTTGGAGTATCCTATCATAAACAATTTCATGAATAAACTGATTATTTACAAATGACATTGTCAAGTTTATGACAAGCATTTAACATAAACTAGTTATCTAGAGAGGTTTTAGTATCTAAAGAGGTTTTGCGTGTGTAGATAAAGCCCGTAACTGGAAGCTATTTATAGTCAACATACTTATAGGGATATCCAACCTTTAAGGATTTCAACTTTATAAGAATTCAACATTTTGCGAAATCGAGAAAAAACGACATTGTGGTAAATTAAACTTTTTGAGATTTCAACTTTATGCGAATTCAACTTGATGGTCCGAAAGGTTTTTAATTTATAAGTTCAAACATTTATTGTCAGTTGTGTTTTCGAGTGTTTAACTAAGTTCAACGTAAAAGTTTTTATATGTTAAAGAGTTTTGCGAAATGATTCACTGAGCTCCCAAATTTAAAACAAGAAACGGATTGTAGACGTAAAACTGTCAGGCCGTCAACACTCTATTTATTCCCAAGAGTCTTGAATTAACATTGCATATAATCATTGTTCTTTTAGAACTCTTTAAACTTCTCTATGTTAACGTGTCTGCTAGAATAATTCTAGATATTTTTACGACGTATTTAAACTTTTTTGGTATACATAAAGCCTGCATTATTCAGCACCACCGTCATAATCTGATGGGACGGCAATCCTACATGACCAGAGAGAGAGAGAGGGGGAGAACAGGCGCAGGACCAACGACCTTATGTGTTTTGTCAGACAGGGGTCAAACACCGCGAACTTCCTGACAGCAAGCTGCTACAGATAATTTTTTGACAAAAAATCTCAATAACTAATTTTGGCCAGTCCCGGAAACCAAACTTGGAACCATATGATCATCAGTTGCACATAGAACCATGAGACCAAAGAGGCAGTCACTTCTATATATTATACACTACTATATATAAGCGTGATATCCAGCACATTTACAATAAGAATCGACATACCTGCTTGGTGACAGGTATCGGTATTCCGCTTTCCAAACGCGGCAATATCGTCAAATCCTAATCTTATCCCATATTGAATACAAACTGAAAATTAACTATTTTACTATATATTACAATTAATTTCAGGGGCGCTCCGGCCTGGTGACGTGGTGGTGGGAGTGGGCAACCGTGGTGTTAGGGGTCTATCCCATGCACAAGTCGCCCAGATTTTTCAGTCCATCACTCCCGGCACCGATGTCACATTACATCTTGTTAGAGGTTAGTATTAAACGAGGGTAATATATGGTTAAGGCTATAAATTATTAAAAAAAGTGAATTGAAGAAGCAAAGAAGTAAATTGGACGCTCCAGTCTGCACTCTGTGAACACGTACACTATCCCCCCTGTCATATATTAGATTTGAAAGACAAAAAATCCTCGCTAAAGAACACTAATTCCTTCTAAAGATAATTCACAAGGTTATTGAAATCAGAAAACATTCTAATTTCAATAGGGAAAATAGCTAGGTGCTTCCATCTGCTTGGGGTCCTATAATTAATAAAATTAAATCCCAACAAAAGCATACAACTGCAAGACTTCAAGATACTATAAGTTAATACTGTGTGGATCAAACCAAAAATTAGTAACTTTAATCTGAAGGTAGCCATGGTTAAAAAATTATTCATTCATAACATCCCATTATAAATTCAGGACTGAACATAAGCCTTCCTCATAAATTACTTTATAAGGGGAAAAATGTCATGGTTGCCAAGCATGACAGGCAGGTTGGCAACCACTGTTTTTATTTTTGATTTTTTTTTATTATTATTGAGTTATCAGAAATATGCTGCCACCCATCTCCTGTTCGAACATCTCTTTATCCTCATCATCAACATCTTCATCTTTCAAAGCCTCTATTGATACCTTCAGGTTAATAAAAACGGGATAATTAGTTTGTAAACATACCATAGCATATATATTTGCAGTGTAGTAGTTAATTTCTTCTTATTTAGCAAAAGTTGTCTCAATAGTCGAAATGTCGTTATGCAAAATGAAGACCTATTCCGTGAAGCATAACATGCATAATTCAATGTATTGTAATTGTAACAAATCTAATTTGTTTCTAGGTTATCCACTCTCCTTTGACTCTGAAGACCCGAACACTCGTGTTCTGAGCACGTTGGCTGTTGACGCTACAACTCCGGCTACGTCTGATGCTGTTGCCATGCAGCAACTGACCAGGGCTTTGAGGACGAGGTATATTGTTAATTTTCGAAGTTATAACTATCTTAGGCACTCTACTATTTTTTTACTGCGCAACGTTCACTGTGTATTTACAATTTTTGACGCCATGAAATATAAATTACTTTAATCTTTATTTTCTGGAACATAACATTTTATAACGTCAATTTTTTTTTGACTATACTACAGTTTAAAAATCTATCTTTGGCGAGAATATCCATAGATATCCTTTTTTTCATATTATTATTATTATTATATATATATATATATATATATATATATATTTTGTAAATTATATTATACATGTGATTATAGGTATTTTATAAAAAAAAGTGTTGAAATATTTTTATTCCTCAGATATTCTGTTTTCCTCATGATGTTTTCCCGCCGACCACGTTCTAAATTAGCACTTAAAATTGCAATAAAAAAATATCATCTTTATCAACTTTCCTACTGTGAAATTTCGATGAGTTCTTCCACAGTACTTCATCTGGGGTATGCTCCGAAATACAACCCAGTACACTGGCAAATGCAAATGACGTCATCAATTGACACTATAGGGGGGGCGTTGCGTTCGTCTTTTTTTTTTGGGTTTTTACCTTTTTTGTAAACTACATCGTGTGGACTTTTGTTTCCACTGGCATGCCGCCGCCATATTGCGTCGGATATCCGGCCACAATAAAACAATTTTTAATTGTATGTGCGCTGAATGAAGCATGCCAGAATTTGTTTCTATTTATTCAAATACAAAAATTATAGAATAATTGCTGATATATAGGATATAATGATTTTTGGAGCACAAAATCACAAAATAATCGACAACACTTTTCCAAATGGCACAAAAGTATGACATCATATACTGTCCAATGTTTTCGAACGAATCACCAGTATAGCGTCGATTCATGACGTCATTTGCATTGGACAGTACACTGCGTTGTATTTCGGAACATACCCCTAATGTGACTTACGCTTTTCACGCGTATTAATCTTATCTTACAAGAGTTGCGTTAAAATATTGATTATTTGGTTTCAGATTCAACCTCGACTCTCCGAACAGTACCGAGCCGCTCGCCGGTCACGATGAAACAGACAACTCCCCCGTCACCCCACACAGTCCGGGACAAAGGAGGCTTATGTCCCGTTCCTTTGACCTGGATGAACTGGGAACCACCAACGAATCCAACACTGTCCCACCTCGGTGCCCTTCCGCTGACCATTTGCTTACACTTGCCACTGGTTATTATTCTTCTTGATTTACTTTAAATTCCTTTTGATTTACTAACAGTTCATTTTCAAAGCTGGTTAAAGAACGTAGTTCGCCAACAAAATCAAACACGCAGAACACACCTGCATGGCCAGCTAAGATGGCATTCTACGTTAGCTAATGCTATTAAAAATTATAAAAATAACGGGAATGACATAACGCGTATCAAAAGAGTTAACTATCGTAGAATGTGATCTTGGCTAACCCTGCTGGAAACGAATAAATTGATTTTGCCATAAATGTCCACTGGGATTGGAATCCTGAACTTTTATGTCAAAAGTAATGTACTGAACACTGACATGTGTTTCTAGACAAATCGCATCAGCTTTACACTATTTTTGTTACTCTTGTATTTTATTATTTAATATATTTCTATAAAATTAATTTTATGATTTTATCGTGTTTAATTTCAACTTATTTTTAATTTCTAAGGTTTCAAAAGTCAAACGCGATAAACTCCGTAAAATGAGTTGTATTCCATAAATAATAATTTTAATAAATTTCTCTTTCAGACCACCAACACCGCAATACTAATGGCGCAAGCACCGAGCCAGGCAGAGAACTAGTTCTCACTCTACGGAGAGGAGCGGCTGGGTTTGGCTTCACCATTGCTGACAGTGTGCATGGGCAGAAAGTTAAAAAAGTATGAAATTTTAAACTTGAAATACTATATAAAAACTTTGGGCTGTTGTTAAAGAGAGGTCCTTTGCCAACTCGCTTGCTGAGTGTAACATCAAACAAAGATGAGCAGATGTGTCCCACACATCACCTCATTGTTACCTCTGACGACTATTATTCATGTTAGATAAGTTTTCATTTCAGATAAAAGAATGATCTTTGATAACAAAAATATAATTGTATATTTTAGACAATAAAAGACACCAATATTACGTTAAGGCCACGCCTACAAAGCCACACTTAACACTAAGCATTAGAGAAATACCACAATCTCAATGTCTGAATAGTTATATTAAATACTTCATCCCCTATTTTGCCAGTCTGAGGGGTGGAATTTTTTCTCGAAATTTGTATCTAAGTTATAGCCTATATAATAAAAAAAAAACAATAATCAAAATCGATTTACAATTTATGAAGATATTGCATACGAATAACGCATAAAATAGACGCAAGCCGAGGAAGAGTGTGGAGTGCGGTAATGCCGTCGTTGCTTAGCAACGGCCTATGTTCAGCAGTGGATTTTTGATAGGTTGTAATGATGATGATGAATAATCTGAAAACGTTGTAAACACGAAGAAGTGGTACAAAAGACATCTACTGTGTTGATTTATATGTTCATTTGTTTAACCCGTTTGGATTACGTTATTGTAATTTTTAAATTACTTTTTATAAAATTCTTTTGTTGGTTTTCTTAGGTTCTGGACCGAAGTCGATGTGCTGGCTTACGAGAAGGCGACCTGTTACTGCAGATTGGCGATACCGACGTCAGACATGCACCGCACCAACATGTCGTGCAAGTGGGTTTTCCTTTTATTATTACGCATTAACAAATGTGATTTTTATATTTTCGGATGTGAGCTATACATCGTCATAACAGCTGTCCTTACAGGCCCAATCGTATCAGTATGTAAAAAAAAGATACGAGTAATAATCATCTTACTTATTTACTTGTAAATGTCTGTGGTATATGGGTACTCGTCACTCACATGAAACATAGCACATAAACCATTTAAAAGTATTGTAATAATGATATATTACACGTAATGGTAACAGGGTAAAGTTAATGTAAGAATATGCTCATATCGTCCCATGTGTTTAGTAAGATATGACACAGGAAAACAAACCAGGACATGAGATGACCTTCCTAATAACAATTAAAAGAACTGCGGTTTTTTTCTTCAGGCGTGGCTATTATAGGAAATTTTTCCTCTGTGATCCAATTTATGCGGGAGGCCTATGTTCATCCATAGTAAAAACGGAATAGTAGGATAATAATAAAAATAACTCCTGCGCCGCGCGAGATTTAAATGCATACTGTTGCAGAGTTGTCGCTGTGTTTTTGTTTAACAGTTAAATCTCATTTAGTTTTTAAGTAGTTATAATATTTACAAATATAGAACATACGGATACGTACCTATGCATCATATTTGTTAATCATTTCTTTATTTTCCTCTCAAAGAATCAATGTTTATCAAAAAAATATTCCAGCTTTAGATTACAACAAATGCCAAATAACTAAAATACCCAGTAAATTAACACTGAGCATATGGTGTCAGCTCAGATTTAATGTTTAAAATTAATTTGATCTGATGTGATACAATAATTAATGTACTTATAAAGTACGTATCTATATATAGATATTGTAATATAACCTATTAATAACAAGCTAATTTACTTAAATAAACGCATATATTAATTTATTTTCCAAAAAGAAAACATAAAACGAAAAAAGACTGTTAGCAAAATTTTACTAAAAGTCAACAAAGTCTCAAACAAAGGTGATTGCGGAGCGCGGCGGTGGGCGTTCCCGACTCGGCCCGATCTTCCCGACTTAGAAAGTGTCGTTATGTGCGTGCTGTGGTTCGTGCGTACTAGTCCGTATTACATAGACACATATTAGCGGCGTTCGGTACATTTCTTAGAAGATAGCGTACTATTCTGTGGTTACTATGGTTTTTCTGCTGTGGACTTTTAACCTCTCAGTCTCCGAGCGGTCGCATGAGCCCGCGGCCATATTCCGTCAAATCCCTAGCGGTCTCATGAGACCGTACCCACCCACAGCACTTTAACCCATAAAAACTTATATTTAGAGACTACTTGTCTATGAAGAAGTTTGGCGTAATAGGCTCAATGTGAAATTTCCTATCCTCTAATGCAATAAAAAGTAGTTAGTTTATGGTTTTTTATTTATAATCTATGTTCGTTTCGTACGCGTATTTCGTGTGACGTATTATTGTGTTGATTTTTGGGTTTTTGTAATGTTTTATTAGTGTTTAGTATAGTGTTTTATTACAAAATTATTATAAAAGTCTTTGTGTGAATATAATTTATCTTTTTACTTAAATAATTTCGAGTAATATATAGAAATAATTGTGATATTCAAGATGCTGTCATGTACTGGGTACGAACATTTTTAACTACGAAAGTACAATTGAAATCAATTTGTAATGAAAGTACTAAAACAAGTAGTATAACATAATAATTAAACAGAAACAGTTATTATATTGAAATTTATAATGATTATTATTGAAAATAAATGTAGGACAAATTCAAGGTTAGATTATTTTTAGAAACGCCGCGCCACGCGAAGCATGCGCGCGATGTTAATCATTTTTAGCTGGGGCCTGAGGGGTTAATAGAATGGGAAGGTAACGGTATAATGTTACAGGTGTTAAAAGACTGCCCCGCACTGCACGAAACAACCCTGCGTGTGTGGCGACGCAACACTGCCGCCCGCGCGCCGCGCAGCCGCTCGGCCACACGATTGCAACCAACATCTTGTTAGTACTCACATATTCACAAACGTCTACGCACGCATATGTGTATAGTCCATACACAGAAACAACGTAATTAAATATGGTGTGAAATATCACTCTTGGCCAAAAATAAAACAGCTGTCAGTGATGCGACATCAGTTGATCAATTGAATAATTCGAATATTCAGATTAAGCGTGAATGAAGTTATCCATATATAATACTGGCTGATACCCGCTCGCTTCGCTGGGCGCATGATAATATTTTATTGCAGAACCTAGATGTAAAATATCAGAGATGTAAAAGATCAGGTTTTTTTCTTCTTTTTTTTAAAACGTTACCCCTACGCTAGGATTTTCTTCTATATCGTGGGGGCAGTTTACAAACATAAATTGCACAAGGACAAACATTCAGATCCGGAACAATTATTTGTAGGTCATACAAATACTTGTTCCGTGCGGGATTCGAACCCGCAACCCCCAGCGCAGCCACTCATTGCTAAGCGACTGCGCCACGGAGTCGTGGTTTTGATGAGACATCGTAAAATCCGTTCTTAGTAAGAGTCTATTTTGCAAAATCAGTAACTATACAAAATTTCAAGTCAATCGAGTGTATAGAAATTTTGTTTTTGTTTTTTTTTTTATGTTTTAATTTAGATATCGTTTTTTTTTGATGAGTCTATAATCAGTCATGTGGTATTTCTAATACTTATATATATTTATATATATATATATATATATATATATATATATATATATATATAATGGTATGTATATGAATATGGATGAAGAGAACCAGTATGAAAATCAATGGGATATAATTCAGTGATTTTTAACAAACAAAATAAATACGTTTGTCAGAATGTAGTAATTATTTATTGCCAGTAACATTACCTTAAAAGGTAGCCCATAACCATACAAATATTTTTCATGTGAGGAATAGGTAGATAAACATACATACAACGAAAGATCGTCGAGTCAAAGTATTAATATTGAGTTAAAAAGCTAAAGTCAAAGAAACTAAAATCCATAATAATGCACAACCTCTCTTTTGCAAAACTTAGCTGCATCAAACAACAACCAGTTGGGCAGAAGCAAAACGCCAACAGCCGAGCAGCTTCGGTCCCCCGCGTTGCACACACAGGACAACTTACGGGATAGACTCAATGGGATGAACACAGGTGAGACAAGTTTGATACGACTCGACTAAGCCAATTCTGCCCCATTTTATTTATGCGAAGTGTTACACATACTATATATACTAAAACAGTATACAATACCATAGACAGTGTTAGTAACAGAAATTATTGGTATTTTGTGTAAGTTTCATTTTTTTTTGTAGCATTTGGTGAAAACGAGCACATAATCCATCTGATGGTAAGTGGATGCTGTATCCCATAGACATCCATATTTATCCTCAATTAAGAATTAAAATGCAAATGCGTTGTCACCCCTGAGGACTAACACAGGATGCCTCGATTCCAGTAAAAAGGGTCTCCGGTTCTCTACACTCACCATACGAAACATAGCAGCATTACGCTGGTATTTTGTGAGAGCGTGGTCCCGCCCCGATTGAGCCAACCCATTCGTGCTATAACTATAGTATAGCGGCAGCGTGGCTCTACCTTATATATATATATATATATATATTTTAATTTTTTATTAGCACTTGAGATTAAATATAAGTGATATTTCTAATACTTCCATTACTATTACAGCCTATAAAAGTCCCCTGCTGAACATAGGCCTCTGCCATAGATTGCATAATAGGGAGATTTGACCATAGCTGTCACGCTTGTCAGATGAGTTGGCAACAGCTGTTTTTTTTAATAATTTCGAGTTGTTGTCAGGAAAATGCTGCTGCCCATCTCCTGGTTTATTTACTGCTACAACATGGTTAATAATTGTTATATTTTTAGTGGCACTATGAATGCCGCCTACTAACATTATGGATTTTTATATGAAAACTCGGTTCATATAATCAACTTATTACCATGTGTTAAATAGTGGCGTTTTGGCTATTGAATCTCCCAATGGGACACAGAAAATAATCTCTGAATAAAAAATTAAATCCTAAGGTACAGATTAAAGGAAAATCAGAATTCTTAAGTCAATCGTAAAAGGAAAAATACATCAAAATCATGCTTTTTTAAATTAATTTTTAACAATATTTTGGGTATAAGGTATTTATTATCTTTAAGCAATAAGATATAAACAATCCAATAAAAAACTTGAGAGGTGTCATATATATATATATATATATATATATATATATATATATATATATATATATATATATATATATATATATACTCTCGACTTCGTAAACACAACAGCATATAGGTTAGAACACGCACGGTTTGCTAAATACGTACGCATTGATATTGTAATATTAAAATATAATTTTCTTTTAAATTTATTAGTTAAGATGCGCACACTTGCTAAACATACAATAATGGAGAGATTATAACGCGTATGACTTGTTAGCACAATAGTAAAGAGAGGTTATAATGAGTACTTGCTAAAAATATTGCATTTATTATTGTCTGGATAAAATCTCTACTTACCTAACTCCAGCAATATCTGGAACTTGTGCAGAAACACTGTCAGGATTCATTATTGTTATTATTTTTTATTATGTACAAAAAACCTGTATACACATTGTTATTATTTTTTATTATGTACAAAAAACCTGTATACACCCAACAAAAATAATCGTCGCGACACCACACTGTTCAATGCGAAATAGAAAGACAAAACAAAAATAACTGGCTTGCTTTCTACAAGAGAGGGAGAGAGACATCAACAGAAAAACACGCGCACGCCGCACGGCTTACAACTACTACAGGAAAAAGTGTCGTTGCAACTTTTGGTCTTAATTTATTCCGTCTAGCCCCCTTTCGCAACGCGCGATAAGGAACTTCGTTCCAATTAATTTTATTTGATAACTGTTCCATTCTGATCATTATTAAAAATATTTTCAACCATTTTTAAAAAGTAGATGAGCATGTACAATATACAATAATATTTTATTATTTTTTACTCATTTTACCATTTTCACTGAAGAAGCCACATACGCAGTACCGGAGCACAAATCCCGCGAAACCAGGGAAAGCTTAATGGATCGTAGACGACGGAGCAGCACTCCTGGCGCCCGCTTGACACTCCCCGTTGTCACACCCTGGACCGAACCTCAGAACAACCAGTGGCAGGAACAAGAGACATGGATCGACAACTCCAACAACATACGAAACTGGGCGGAGAACGCTCAGAAGTGGGACGAAAATGGACAAAAGTGGGACGAGAATGGACAGAAATGGGACGAGGGCCCTTCAAATGGGAATGGTTGGGAGGGCAATGGGGAGAGGTGGGGAAACGGGAACTGGGGGGAAGTGCCGACGCCAACCGTCCACGTCGATATGAATGCGGCGTACTGGCGGGGGAACGCTAGTGTTACTGATAGCAGTGATAATGGAGGTGAACCATCATGTTTTTTAGTGTTAATTAATTAAGTGATGTTGCCATGGTAATTAATGATTGTGGTATAGTGGCAGAGTAAAAGAATCCATTTTTTATCATTCCGTGGGTTTTGTAAGAGGCTACAGAAACTGAAAAGGGATGTAGGCAGCTCTATTTATGTCGCTAATTAGCAGTTAACCTTACAATAAGGATCCATTCATCAGTCACAGATCAGTCCGATTGTGTAGTTTTGGTGGATTTAGTGGTTGGTTTTATTTCAACACTTGATTGGTTTGGTCATGTGGTGTAAATGTATCAATATTTTTTACTGTTATATTATATATAGGTTACTATTTTTACAATCAACTAAATCCCAATGATCAACAGAGTAATTTAAGAACCCAAAGATTTAAAAAAAAATACTGGGTAATGAAAAAATGTATACCCTATATCATTTCTACAACTATGACGAATATAACGATACCCTATTTGTTAAAATTCCTCAAGGCGTTTAGGCTACAGAATGTGCCAAAGTAATAGACATACATATATACATAAATACATACATTAAAATAACAATACACTCTTTCTGGGGAAGACAGGCAATAGATAATGGAGTTGCTGAGTGTTTTGCACTTATCTTCACATGTAATACATGCTTGATTATAATATTAATATGTTGAAAATATATTTAAATCATAATACATAATACACCTCACTATGTAGTGATGGGCTAGCCATGTAACGCGAAGAACCGACAACCGATGGAGAAGAACGTTTCTCGAGTAGCCTCGGACCGTGTTAAGCAAAGTGTAGAGTTTTTTTTATAGAATAAGGGTAACATACGAGCACACAGTCCACCTGATGGTAAGTGGATGCTGTGGCCCATAGACATCTACATTTAACCTCGCTTAAGAATCAAAATGCAGAGGCGTTGAGGACCAAGATGGAATGTCTTGTTTCCAGTAAAAAAGAGTCTCTGGATCTCTACACTCACCATACGAAACACAGCAGTATTAAGTTGCTATTTTACGCTAGTGTTCTGTGAGAGCGTGGTCCTTCCCCGGTCGAGCCCATTCGTGCCACAACCATAATATAGCTGCAGCGTGGCTCTACCACATATAAGTGGTGGTTATATTATGGTGAACCTAAGACATACAGAAATCAACGGATGCAGTTGACTCAGCAGGCTTAGTCACTTTATAAGATCGTTAACACTATAAAAAACCATAAATTAATGGGAATCACATACCTGAACAATATGATTGTAAACTGTTTATTTTTAACTTCCCACTGCTTTCTTACTGGTTCTTCCCAGGACAGGTTTTTTCCGAACCAGTGGTAAATTAAACATAGGAGGATCTTTCAATAAGTATTATTTATAATCTGAATAAAAAAGTTTTTGTATCTGAACATTAAGCCTTCGTTTCGAGTTGATTTCGTTAATTTTTATAGTATTCTATAATGTTTAAAATACTAGAATGCCATGTTGTGTTATCGCGTAAAACTGTGGCTAATAATAGCATACCTCCGTGTAGCCTATGTTCACCATTGGACTTGTGAAGGTTTGTACTCACGATGATAATAATATTGAAATGTATCAATCAATCCTATATGTATCAATTTTACGAAAATAATTTAGAATCAAATTTAATTTGTATTAGGATTTCCAGAGGACGGCATGCTACATTCGCCCACGACAGCGGCTATCGGAGGCTTGTCTCGGCAGTCCCCTTCCACCAGCAGGATACGACCTCATTCTCCTTCTAATTCAACTGGTATTATTTTTATTTTGTATTAAAATTAATGATTCTTGATGTGTTATTGCAATCTTTTATAGTATTTAATTTTTCGACCTCGTATAACGTATGCGTGTAAGAAAAAGAGACTACAAGTCGCGGCACGTAAGTCTAGCGCTGAACGAAACGCGGAGGGGATAGCTGCGCATGTTGTATCAGTGCGCCAATAGCCGTAGCCGTACGCAAGAAGCAGTAGCCAATCAGCGCGTGCAGACGATACGCACAGCCAATCAGTCCCGCCCCGCAACCCACTTACTACCCCATGATACCTTATTTCCACTTATGCGCAATAACGGTCGTCGCTAGACTTTTGTGCTGCTACTTACATGTTAACAGTTACCGTTAAGTAGCATGTACGCATCATCATTATTCATCATCATTACAGCCCTTCACAAATCCACTGCTGAACATAGGCCTCCCCCAAGCAATGCCACGAAGATGGGCCGGCCATATAGCTCGAAGAACCGATAACCGATGGGAAGTTCTCGAGTGGCAGCCTCGTACCCTACACTACGCCTACCGGCGTAGTGTAGGGCGACACCCCACTAGGTGAAGTGACGACCTGGTAAGATATACAGGAAGTCGATGGATGCAGGTGGCTCAGGACCGTGCTTTGTGGCATTGCTTGGGGGAGGCCTATGTACGCATGTACCATACAAATAGTTATAAGTGTGTATATATAGAATTCAATTTCGTTTAAAAAGGTCTCTCATTATCGGTGTTACCTGTATTTCGTGTGCAGGTCGTCTAAGAAGTCATTCCCCGTCCAACAACAGTGCAACGGAGCGACTCCTAACAAACTCGCCGTCGACGCGTCTGCAGAGTCAATCTCCATCCAACAACTCCTCAAATAGCAGAATTAAGGGATCTCCGCTTAGGTACCGTTTTTATTTTAGTTTCGATTTCCTAAATAATGTTTAATTAATGGGTGGGGCTCAAAAAATCATAACTTTTGAAAAAATATCGCGGTCATCTGTTTACCCCTAAATTTTAATATTTTTTTATATATAGAGCATTGAAATGAAAATTAAATTCACAAACCTTAAGTTGTATTATGATTCACGAAAGTTATGTAATTTTTTTGCTCCACACAAAACTAATTCTCACCAGTACAGTCCGTGGCCGTTGGTCTTGCGCTTGATATTTCTCCGGTCAGCAATGTGGCTCTGCCACATATAATAAAGATATTGATTAATTTGCAACCTTCCGTTAACTAAATACAATGACATGTACACTAGTCCCAGCACCACTACTCCCGGCACCACTACTTTCAACACCACTGTTCCAGGAATGACACACCATCGACGATATTACGACACGTGTTTCGCCTCTACACGAGGCATCCTCAGGTGATGTAGACTCTACGACGGCTGACCGCTAAGTCACTGAGGTTGCAAATTAATCAATATCTTTATTACGATTTGTGAAATAAGAATAGAAGGGGAGTTGATCGAACAAGTGGATGAGTTTGTATATTTGGGCTGCGTATTTAGCAGGGATGGGAGATATGATAAAGATATAGAACGACGAGTGAATGCGGGAAATAGAGTAAATGGGGCCTTGCACTCTATTGTGAAGAGTCAAAATGTGTCGAAAAAGGCACGTATGGCAATTCACAATGCTGTGTTGGTCCCTACTTTAACGTATGGTAGTGAAAGTTGGGTGTGGCAGAAGAAGCACGAGAGTAGAATGAACGCAGTAGAAATGCGGTCGTTAAGGAGTATTTTAGGGCTGAATCTGAATGACAGGGTGAGAAATTGTGTAATAAGAGAAGAGTGTGGTTTGCAAGATGATGTTGTGACCAGGATTAAGAAAGGAATGCTTCGGTGGTTTGGTCATGTGGAAAGAATAAATGAGGAAAGAGTGACAAAGAAAATTTATGGTGCAGAAGTGAATGGTAGAGTCGGAAAGGGACGTACTAGGCGAAAATTTATCGACCAAATTGGCGATTTATTGAAAACGGGCCAAATTAGAAGTACCCTTAACCGACGACCATGTATGCGTAGGTGTATAGATGTGAAGGAGGCGAGAGAGGTGTGTCAGGATCGTGCCAAATGGAAGTCTGTAGTCTCTGCCTACCCCTCTGGGTGACAGGCGTGAGTGTTTATGTTTTATGCATCTTTATTATAATGGATTTCCGCAAAGTAACGCCTGATTCTATCAATTATCTGCCACATGTAATTAAATAAATAATTAAAACTCAAAATTACCGTCCAATTTCCACTTGTAGTAGATGAAATTAAAATCGTCTTTCACAGGCTTCACGACAATTCACCTTCTCGTCACATACACTCACCGGTGTCTCGGAGGTCGCCATCTTGCTACGAAGGCGACTCTTTGGCGCAACCCAACACCGTGTACGTTGCAAATTATCCACAGGCGAGTAAATAATTTTATCCGACTTTTTGGGTGGAAAATGAACTCCGTCCGTATAGTGCTTTGAAAATGTCCGTATTTTTTTCTCGTCTGTTTCATCAAATAAATTATTATAACCTGACTGAATATAAAACTGAAATAATTGAACTATTTTATTCTTACATTTATAATTTTTAATTTGTTTATGTTCTATTTTATTCTATAAAAAATTTATTTTAGGACTGAAAAATCGAGCCTTAGTAAGTTAATTTAATTTAAAATACATCACTTTTCAAGGGACATAAAATTGTCTATTTAAAAGTCTTACTGTAGTAAAACAATGTAAGTCATTGTTTTGCTAAAGTAAGACTTTAAACATAAAATGTATTTACTGGAATAAATTATTAAAACGTAAGTCAGGTCGAGAGTTGAACATTGATGCCACATAAAGTAAGGTAAAGTTAGCTCCAGCTGGGCACAGGCCTCCCCCTCATTTCTGAGAGGGTTTTAGGGCAGGGAAGTGTCCGTCGCGCTGCCCCAATGCGTGTTGGCGAACTTCACATGTCTTCGAAATATTTTTTTTCTTATTCTTCAGACATGCAGGTTTTCTCAAGATGTTTTCCTTCACCGCCGAGCACGTGCTAAATCAGCACTTAAAATTGCAATTAACAATTTCATTGGTGCCGGCGGGGATCGAACCCGGTTTGCTCGCGTACTGTGAAATTTACAGCGAGCGCTATTCATCTGAGCTGCCACAACTCTGATGCCACGTAATATGTTTAATTATGGAGTTGTGTCACTAAATACCACATGGCAACTTAGGATTCAGTGGAGTGACGTACTAATAGGTGATGTTATTTTGGTTTGGTTAGGATCTTTTAGGGAATTCAACAAAATAGCGTGACCACCACATGGTACTATCTACCGTAAATTATTCTACATAATTTTTTGATTGACAAAATATCAATGTTTTAACCTCCAACAAAAAAGAGGGGTGTTGTAAGTTTGACCGCTATGTTTTTATTTAAAAGCAGGTTTGTTCAACATGTTTTATCAAAGGTTCGTTTGAAGATCATCAGCTTTTTTTGTTTGTTTTTTTTTTTTTTAATTTTCAGTTTAAGTTATTTACAAGTTTATACTGTTATCAGGTGGAAGCAGGTGGATCGATCGATCCCGAAGCGGATGTGCTAGTTCGCTTGGCGAGGGGCAGTGCTGGCTTTGGTTTCCGCATCGTTGGCGGAACTGAGGACGGCAGCCGAGTGGCCGTAGGATACGTCGTACCTGGTATTTACCATCTTTTGTTAAACTTATATTATTTATAAAAAATCATGTATTATAAAAGATATTACTTAATTCGCAGCCATACGCTTAAAAATACAATGATGTGTCTTACCTGGATTGAAGAGCACCTCCTGCCCTCCCTCAATTGCATGCACTAACTCCGTCAACACTAGTCCCAGCACCCCTACTCCCAACACCACTATTCCAGGAAAGACACACCATCGACGTCGACGAATCATGTATTAATTTTAGTAGAAGCTCTATTTCAGGTTTTATGGCTCCGGTTAACAGCGATAATAGAAACAGTATTTTGTATACGTTTTTTTTAAATAGAGCTGTTAAAGAAAAAAATTTAATAGAAATATTGAAGAGCAAAATAACGTATGATACTGTTTTTAACAGTATGGTTAGTAACCCTGCTCCCTACTCTCGACTCTAGTTATAGAATATCCGATCCTATCACAAGGTTACATTAAGTATCCGTTTTGAGTCCGTCTGTTACCGAAATCGAGGTGTTGAATGTGATCTCTCGTACGACGAAGACGGAAAAGAAGTCTCTCATGACGGCTCCGTGCCGCAGTGGCTTAGCAATGGGTTACAGCTCTAAGGGCCGCTGGTTCGAATCCCGCACGAGGAACAAGTATAATTTGTATGGCCTGCAAGTAATTGTTCCGGGTCCGGATATTTGTCCTTGTGAAATTTATGTTTGTAAACAGCCCCTACGATACAGGAGAAAATCCTAGTGTGGAGGTAACGTTTTTAAAAAAAATACATAGGGCAAACAAAAAGATCAATTAGAACCCGCGTAAAAGAACATATAGCTGACGTGAAGCATAAACTTTCCGGGAAGTCTGCAGTTTGTGATCATATCCTAGGCGGCCCCAACCATTACGTCAGATTTGATAGACCACAAATCCTCGCCAAAGAACATCGATTCCTAGGAAGGATGATACGTGAGGCTATTGAAATTAAAAAAACATCCTAATTTCAATGGAGAAGGAGGCTGGGTACTACCACCTGCTTGAGGACCCTTTAATTAATAAAATTAAAACTAAACCCAAGCATACCACTGCAAGACTTCAAGACACAGTTAGTTCATTCTGCGTAGATCGGACCGTAAATATTGGGTCCTTACATATGAAATTAGCGTTTTGTCATACTGACCACTTTTATCTGAAATATCTCCTCTTTGGTTAAGAATTCCAAATTCAAATTTATAAATTCATTCAGCTGGTACATTTGAGTTTTGAAAACAGTCATTCATTTGTTTTATCCTCATTATTTTTTCTTTGGCGTCGCTTATTACCGCACAATGGAAAACATGAAATATCGCTATATTTACGAGTACGAGTTCTACCGTGGCACCCGTGCTGCAGAAACAGCTCGAATGATTAATGATGTGTACGGCGCTGGTGTCGCAAAAGAATGCATGGTACGCTTTTGGTTTCAACGTTTTCGTTCTGCAAATTTCGACCTTCAGAACCAACCCCGTGGATGGCCGGAGACCAAAGTGGAAAATGAATCACACCACTTGAAGCAAATCGGGAAAGTAAAAAAACTTGAACGATGGGTACCTCATGAATTGAGTGAATCTAACTTGCATCGAACGCGTCGACTGCTGTGTTACTTTGCTTAACCGACACAAAAATGAAGGGATTTTAAATCGAATCATTAATTGTGAAGAAAAGTGGATACTGTACGATATTAGGAAGCGCTCGTCGCAATGGCTGAACCCTGGAGACCCAACCAAATCCTGCCCTAAACGAAAATTGACTCAGAAAAAGTTACTTGTGGGGTTGTTTCGGAAACTTCATGTTGATGTGGCGGCGCTGTCGTCGCGCCACAGGTGGACTAGCGCCGGTGTCGTTCACTGTAACTTTTTTGTCAGCAACTGTAAACCGTGAAGGAAGAACTAGCTGCTAAACAACCGAGATTGGTCAATCGCTCTAGGCCACTGCTGCTTCACGACCACGCAAGACCACACTACACAACAAACAACCCCTAAGCTAGATGAGCTACAATTGGAATGTCTGCGACATCCATCATGCTCCCCGGACCTTGCTCCAACACATTTTTTCCGGAATTGGAATTTGGACAACTTCTTACAAGGGAAAAAATTCAACTCCGATGCGGCAGTCCAAACCGCCTTCAAAGAGTTTATTGATTCTCGCCCCTATGGTTTTTTTTAGTAAAGAGATCAATGAACTACCTATGAGATGGCAAAACTACATAGATAACAACGGCGCATACTTTGATTAATTAAATATATTTTACAAAAAAAATTGACTTTATATTCCTCCCGTACAAAACGCCAATTTCATATATAAGGACTTATTATAGTCAACCAAATCTAAGAAATACATTTTGACAGCTGTCAGACTTATTGCACCAAGCATGCCAACCAAAAAATTGGAACGCACATTATTCGATTCTTAAAAAAATCGATATCTATTATTTAGAATTGGTCGAAATTTACAGTTTGGTTTGAATAAATTAAAAACGGATAATTTAAAACACAAGATTTATCAGTTTCTTCGTATTTGTTGTTACTGCTTATTTCTAGAGGCACAGTTATAAAAACTTAAGATTGAGTTTCAATCTAAGATTAGAAATCAAAGATTAAAAATAAATTTATTCAATCACTTTCAGTACAACTAGTAGGGATGTCGTTGTTTATATTTATTATTATTTGATTTTCAATAATGCAGTCAAAATGAATATCTCTTTCAGTCATCTATAACCATTTTTTGTTTTTTTCTACCACTTTTGCCCAGTCATCCTTTGTGACATGGGCACATGTTTCAATGATTTTTTTATAGCATTGGGTGACAAACGAGCACACAGTCCACCTGATGGTAAGTGGATGCTATGGCCCATAGATATACACATTTATCCTCGATTTAGAATCAAAATGCAAATGCGTTGTCACTCCTGAAGACTAAGATGGAATGCCTAGATTCCAATAAAAAGGGTCTCCGGTTCTCTACACTCACCATATAAAACACATCACATTTTTTCCTACAAAAATTTACTTTGAAAAAGTGAAAAAAATAAACTTGTTTTATTCATGATTCATATAATTTAAGGAATTTTGAAAATAAAAATTAAATTAAACAAATAATACATTAAAGAAATTAATTATTCGATTATTAGAATATTTTTACCGATTATTTGAATATTTTTCCTATTAAACAATGAATTTTAATCATTCAAACACTACGGTAATATACATAGCGACATGTCATTGAAACGACGTCAAGTAAAAAAAGTTAATACTAGTTATTTTTTAATATTTTGCTTTGTTTGAAAAATTCAAATTGAAATAAGTGATAAAAAACCATAAACGTTGTAATGAAATATAGATAACTTCATAATTCTTCGGATTTACGTAAAAGGTTATTTTAAATCGAGTGAGTACGCTTGTGCAAAGTTATTGCGGAATGATTAATGTGAAACGTTAAAAGGTATTTCTTTGATTTGGTTGACTATAATCAATAAAAAAGCTGAAGGTACTCCGGGTTTACAATGACATCGGGACGTCAGTCACCTCATCCCCATGGGTGCTGGAAAGCACCCGAAACGTCGGGTATTAAAAATAATGCCATCAAAAACATAACTTGTAAAAAAAACCAAGTCTCTCAACTCAGTTCTTCTACCGTAAAAAGTTGTGAGATCCCTGTAACACCAAGTCGATTAATTTATTCAGTCCCTACTTAATGGTCCTTCTGTTCTAAGTTATTACGTAATTAGCTAACCTAACAACGTTTTATAGTGAAGTTATGTTTTTGAAGGCATCTCATTTCTTTTTGTAGATAACATAGTCCCACTTTTTTAGCTTTTCGGTACTTTCTACTTCTTGAATACCAACAACGTACCTATTTACTGCAAATGTAACTTTGTAATTCTATATATTTATATGATATTACAAAGTTATTTATGCAGTTGGTGTATCTAGAAAACCGGACCGAAATTAAAAAATATTTTAGTTTTCCTTGATTTATACACTAAACCCTAATTTTATTCTAAATTTGAAGTTTCTTTGTCTGCTAGAAGTGCTTTAGAGTTTTGATGATTGGTCAGTCAGTGAGTGACAAAATTAAGAAACTTTGCCTAGTTATAATTCTTAAACTACTGGTTCAAATTGAATGAAATTTGTAAGATACCATGTTAACAATACCTAGTTGGTTATAGATAAATTCAATTAATATATTCTATACAATACCTAGTTGGTTACAGATAAATTCATTATAAATTCATGGTTCTAGTTCTATCCACTAGGAAGTTATAGGGGGTCGAAAACGGCCTGAACTGCTTCGAGAAAAGTATGGTACGGCCGTGCCGCTTTTTTGCTCGACTTGGCGGGGGCAGTGCAGTCCGTGCCCCCAGACTTAAATTAAACGCGATTAAAACCTGTAAAAGTAGTTTTTTTTTAATTATGTTTTATTATATTTAAAAAATATATGAATATTTAATTTGTTTTTATTGGTCGGCAGGAGGGCCAGCCGATGGCCTATTGCGTCCTGGAGATCTCCTGACTTCCGTAGACGGGATACCGCTGGCCGGCGCGACGCACGCACGCGCTGTGGCGTACGTGTCGCAAGCCGCCTCTAGAGGACACGTGAGTATTTAGATGTGGTAGAGCCATGCTGCAGCTGTACTATGGTTGTAGCACGGATGAGTCGGCTCGGCCGGGCAAGGACCACGCTCTCACAGAATACAGCAGCTCAATGCTGCTGTGTCCCGTATAGTGAGTGTAGAGAACCAGAGACCGAAACGACAACCACAGATACTGGAAATGAGGCATTCCATCTTAGTCCTCACGGGTCACTCGCAACGTATCTGCATTTTGATTCTTAATCAAGGATAAATGTAGATGGCATGACGTCATGAGCACACAGTCCACCTGATCTAGTCAACTGGAGTGGTATATAAGAAAAAAAACACATGAAATACACCATTCTCACTACCATAACTGCATTACAGCCTCTCAAAAGTCCCATAGATAACTTCATAGAAGGGACATTTAACTTAGTTGCCAAGTTGAACCTAGGCACTATGGAACCAAACGGTGCTTTCCATCTCAAAGCTATAACTTTTTGTTTATTGACGTTGAAATTTTGCATACGTACTCTTGAATACTTATGCTATTATGTATATAATTAAAACATTGCCACTTTAAAAACTATTTGAGTAAAAAATTCCTATTATTCCTTAACCTAACATTTTGAAAATTTTCATACGAAAATAAAAATAAAAAATTGATTAAAATGCTGGTGAGAAAGGTTCTTGAGTGGCTATCTCGTACCTGTAAGCGAAGTATAGCTCCCCCCTCCCCCTAAATCGAGTGACGACCTGTTGAGATATTCAGAATTCGATGGATGCAGGTGATACAGAATGGTTGTTCATGGCATTTCTTGTGGGAGGACTATCTTCAGCAGTGGACTTGTGATGGGTTGTGATGATAATAATGGTGATGATAAGTTGTGCTGTGGAATATGCTGTCGTCCATTTCCTGTTTCATTTCCCTCCAGCACATGTTAAGATACCCACGATGATATGGGGTAGGAGATTTTCTTAAACCGCTACTACATGGCATACAGTTTTATAATATGTACTTTTAATAAAATTGCAGGTGACATTAGGCGTAAGGCACAACCGAGCTGACATCCAGCCACTGGGGCTGACTACGATGGGGACACCGCATGCACATCAGCCGTTGCTTACGTAAGTAAATTAGTACATACACAATATGCAATGGAGGAAGTTAAAATATCTGCTAAATGACGTAGTAGAGTCAGCAGTGGCGTATACATCATTTTTTGATTTTTTTTTTAACATTACTATAATCGAAAATTGGTTGGACTTTAAAATTTGATTTCCTTTTTAAGGTTCTGCTGTTATACAAGAAATAATATAATTCTGTCTTTCTATCCAAATGTGCATCATAGCTACAGTGTTGACCTAACCAGATAAAAAAATGGGAGTATATCCTTTTTGTATTTTAATTTTAAAATTTCAAAATATTTCAAAATGTGTGTTTATTTTATTTTAAAGATTTCTTATGCTTGTTAGGGAATTCAAAATCGTATTAACTTAAATTATCAAGTTTTAAAGAAGACTTATTAGGAAAAATAACTTAAAAAAAACGCTCGAACAATACCCGACGACACTAATGAAATCTTAATTTACAATTTTAAGTGACACCTGGTAACTTGCTCGCTGGTGAAGGAAAAAATCGTAAGGAAACCTGCATATCTTAAGAATAAAATATTTCGTGTACATGTGCAGGCACCTCTCAGAAAACAGAGACCTGTGCCAGCGGTAGGACGTACGGTCCCCGCGTTGTATCTTGGCCGGGCTGAAGTTGGCTCTCCGAGACATTCGCGCATGTATATTAGATGTGCCACTGCATATTCTTTTTGAAAATTTTTGTTTTTTTGTTTTTTTTTTATGTCTTAAATTTAATTTTATCAACTCTACATAACTTATTCGGTGGACTTAATAACTTTTTCAACATCATAATCACTGTATTTTTTTATACGATAGGGTGACAAACGAGCACACAGTCCACCTTATAGTAAGTGGTTGCTGTGGCCCATAGACATCTACATCTATTCTCGATTATGAATCAAAATGCAGATGCGTTGTCACCCGTGAGGTCTTAGGTGGAATGCCTCGTTTCCAGTAAAAAGAGTCTCCGGTTCACTCACCATACGTAACACAGCAGCATTAAGCTACTATTTGACGCTGGTATTCTGTGAGATTTATAACGACATGTTTAATTTATACACCAATGAAACATAAAAATATAAAACAAAATCGAATCATAATTGATAAAGACGATAATACATTATTTACGTAATTTGTAACCGCGCAGTATGCGTATTCGCATCTCTAGTTTTAGTTATCAATCACCCTCCCTCTCCTCTTGACACCATTTTGTTCCTAAAATCTATCTGCGCAGACACTTGCGCCTAACTTCAGACCAAGATAGATCGCGCGGACTTTATATATACTATGCCTTTACTTTTTACTTTTTTAATTCATACTTTATCTCTTTTTGTCCAGTTACAAAAATCCTTGACAACAAAATATTTTTTTAATGATTTAATTATTTTTTAAGTTTATTAATTCTGCGGGATTACAAAGCGAGGCCGATCATTTATTATAAGTAAGCAATTATTTCATTACCCCGTTCAATATGTTTTAATATTATTTTTAGAAGGTGTTATTCGACTCGTCACCATTTAGTATATAATCTAAATCTCGTGTTAGTAGATGGCTAATCTGAAAAGATGTGGTAGTGTGTGTGATAGATAAGACACGATAGGAATATCTAAAGGCAGAAATAACTAAGAGAGCGTGTAGGTAAAGAGGACTCTCACCATCTATAGCCTTTTCGTTATAGCATGGTGCGCGTGGCAGCTTACAGTTTGGCGTGTCTAGAGATGGATAGAACAAAGTTAAATCGATTTTAAAAAGGCAATTATCGATACACAAAGCAAAGCATATATTATCGATTAGCTATCGATTTAAATATTAATACCGAAACATGTAATTATTTATAAACTAAATGATTAATTGGTTAATTTAATACAAATTATGACATAATAGCTGTTTCCGCGGCCTGGCTCGCGTGGTGTTTATTACGTTTGGATTTTATAGGTTTCAATTTTTTTTGCGCGGAATCCTAATTCATTTTCTAAAATAAAAGTGGCCTGTGTTACTGTTTATAACATCAGCTGTCTGCTAGTGGCAACTATACGCTGGAACAAACAGACACACAGACAATTTATTTAAAAATTGTGTTTGTCTTTTGTTATAAATACAGTATAAACTTTCATATGCATTTAGTAAAAGGCTGGTATTTTGAAATTACAAACAGACACTTCAATGTATAGATATGTATTAATTTGAAAATAAAAATCATCTTATATTTCATGTTAATTGCAACATTCATATTGACATTTAAACAAATAAAATGGCTGCCATCATCTGTAAATTTCAGTACGTCCTTGACTGCACCGGTAGCTACCGTACTAACGCCTTTCTCTATGTGTGTATCAGTGTTGCTAGGTCCAATGGGCTAAATATTGGGACGGAAGGTAAAAATTATCGAGAATTTGATTTTCAAATCTAATGTAATAAAAAAATAGGTTTTTGTAGACAAGTATTTTTGACACATTTATAATCATTCTTTTTGCCTAAGTTGCACAACGAATAATTTATCTTCCACGTATTGGAAATACTGCTTAATTCGTCTATGTGTATTTTTTTCTGTAAATCAGAATTTGTTCAACGATTAGTTACAATTCTAACAAATTTAAACAAATATTTACGTGAATTTTATAATATATAATAATATTCTATATATTTCAGAATCGATTCTTGATAGTCTGTGGTTGTTCGTTATGGCATGGCGTAGTTTAGCGTGCCACATCACTCTCGTAAGTAGGCAGTACCAATCCATGAAGTATAACAATATCTGTTTGACAGTTTGTGGACAGTTTATCTAAAAAAATACGTAACTTCATAGGCGTAAGCTGTCATTCGCACCATGCTACAACGTAAAGACTATAGTAAAATATTTGCAATGTTATTTCCATGAAGGTTAGAGAACAGGAGAACGATCGCCGTAGAAAATAGTGTACCAGAAATATGGACACCATAAGTGAGGCGCTGCGATCACTAAGTGCAGGCAATAAAAGTAATTTTCAGTCTATTTTTCCGATCAGATGCACATCCACGCACAATAAAATATTTCGCCATTTTTTAATGTTTCTTTTTGTCAAAAATTACAAAATTACGGAGCATGAAAATTTTCTACGAAAAAAAAAAAACGAAATGAAAATTTGTACAATATTCAACTAACTTCACCTACTTGTTCTCATAAACAGCTAACTTCGCAGTCACTACTCACCGACGTCAGCGCTGCTATACTTTCCACAATTTTCAAGGACAGGCGGGCTATGCTTTAGTACGTAGTGATCGTTCTCCTGTTCTCTAACCTTCATGGTTATTACCGTCCACTGTGCGGTGGCAGTGTAGGAATATTCACTTCCCGACATGGTTGACACAACCTGGAGATGGACAGTAGCATCTTCCTAATAACAATTAAAATAAATAAACTGCGGTTGCCAACCCAACTTTCAATGGCGACAACTTTGGCAAATATCTTTTTTTTTTTTTATAGAATAACGGTGACAAACGGGCAAACAGTCCACTTGATGATAAGTGGATGCTGTGGCCTAGAGACATCTACATTTATCTTCAATTACAAATCAAAATGCAGATGCGTTGCCAGACCTGAGGACTTAGATGGAATGCCTCGTTTCCAGTAAAAAGGGTCTCCGGTTCTCTACACTCACCATACGAAACACAGCAGTAATAAGCTGTTATTTTATGCTGGTATTCTGTGAGAGTGTGGTCCTACCCCGGTCGAGCCGACACATTCGTGCTGCAACTAAAATATAGCTGCAGCATGCACCACTAAACTAAGCACCACTTAAAAAAAAACTACCTACCTACCTACCCTATGAGAGGCAAAATATATGTGGTCTATGTTTAGCAGTAGACTTGATAGCCTGTTACGTTAGTGGCTTTGCTAGTATTTCCTTTAATAAAATAAAAAGTAAATCCATTTTAAATTAAACCTAATAGATTACGAGTTACGACATATTTAATAAGAAAGTTAAGTTAGTAAGTTAACCTTTAAACTTGTTTGCAGAGCGGACCCATCAGTGCACCATATGCCGGCCGCCTCGTATAACATTCTGCATCCTTCTCCGATGTACCCGCCCGCGCACATGCCCATGTTAGTATATGGTAAAAATGTTATTTTCTTACGTCATATCACAGTCTTACTACTACTAACAGTCGGTCATCGAAGACATTTAGACGGGGCGATCGTGCGGTGCTATGCACGAGCGGAGCACCCCCGAGCGGCGGTTAGTCGCTTCCAGCGGTGGTACCAGGCGGGTATAGCGACGCACCACTGGTTGTCGATGTGTAAAGCCCGTAAGTGCGACAGAGAGCGCAAAAGACGGCGTCCTGTTCCTCCATTTTATTGCATCGAGGGCAGCGAGTTTTTAACATTACTATAACAATTTTACACACACACATAGATACATTATAACAGTATCGCTCGGTGACAGCGACAACTTGGATACATACTCAAGCGCTCAACCGATCTGCATAATACGAAGTAAATAACAATACTCTAATTAATAATAGCTTATTTAAGAAAAGTAACGCTATCTTTTTGTGAATATGATTTGGTAGATCTCTTTTTGCAGCCAAAATCTGAATAATTCGCCATTTTTGTGGGGCGTCGAGTTAGCTGCGCAATAGATTTTAGTCTAATGAGCATTGTGGCTGTAAAAAGTTTTATTGTACGCATAGAACTGCGTGGACTATTCCTTTGGCACAGGAGATCGCCTGCGTATGGCTACTTACTCCCTTCCATCCGCCGCCCCGCTGGCCTGTGTTACTTACTTACTTACTTGATGGTAAATGGGCGTCATCTCATAGACACTATTCTCGAATAAAAATTCGATTCGTGGTCAACCCTAAAAACAGAAAATTGAAATGGAAATGATTTTTGTAATGAAAACTACCTTAGATTCTAAAGGTTAGGCTGTGATTTGAAACTAGATGAAACGTAAAAGCGACACTAAAATAGACAAACATATACATCTTTTTTAAGGTTTCATTTCTAAATAATCCCTACAATAATCCTACTCCTGATACTCTGCATTCGTCTCGTTCACTCGAAGTTTAGTTTTTAAACGGTTTCACTTCTACTGCGTGAGAACTACACACATGATTTTTTTTTCATTTTGCGAAGTTGATTGGTAAAGAAAAATTTAGACTTACAAAAGCTATTTTTCTTACAAATGTTTCGAAATCAACTGAAATCTTTATCTCGTTATTTTTATAACATGTGATACAGTTTAGCGTTAACTTAGTTTTCATTGGCAGAAAATCGATTGATGCAGGGTGGTCGGGATTGTATTTTATGGCATTCTGTGAAGGAGGTCTATGTTCAACAGTGGGATTGTGATGAGCTGTAATGATGACGATGATGATATGAAATTAATATTATAATTTTCTATATTCAACCATCCCAAAACTAAATTTTATAGTCTACAATTTTAGGTATGGTGTGCAATACGACAACACCGCTGGTGGCTGGTCACCAGTACCGTACGACGTAACGGTCACCAGGAACGAGGGCGAAGGCTTCGGTTTCGTCGTTATATCCTCTACGAATAAGGCGACCAGCACTATTGGTATGAGCTTATTCCTTTTTATTGGCTTGTTGCTGTCCATATCTCATCTAATTCTTTCAAAATTTTACAAATCTTATTGCACCATCAAAATAGTGTTATCTGCTGTTCTGTTCTTTACATATTTGTGTGTGTATTAATTTTATACAAAAATATATACAAAGTCAACAATAATTATAAATAAAACGCTCAAAACTAGTCTTAGTTCACAAATTAGTAAAACCAGACTGAATTATTTTTTGTAGTTTATGGCATTTTGTTTCCATTGATTCCAATGACAATTTGGACTGAAGTTATAGAATATGCGAAAAACGCATATCGCAACGTAGTTTTTTTCAGACTTTACCAGCAGTTGTAAGTATAGATAGTAGTGAATACAGGCGACGCCATTTTCAATCCCATTATTTAACCGCACGGGTAGAAAACAAGTTATTATAAAGGATAATTTCTTATTACTTGACACTGGTAATAATGGGCGTCCATTTCCATAGAAAGTGTCAAGATGGTTATTTAAGAACAGCCCGTGAAGGTTATATTTAAATTAGAAATACTTTGTGGGAAATATGTATATTTTAACTGTTACAATTTTTGAGCTATACTATAATAATGCTTCAATCAACGGTTGATCGCGTTCTGTTTCATATCGGTGCGCGGCGGTGCAATATCCGGGTGCATCCCCTCCACCTTACCCCGCACCTAAAGAGGTTTTTCCCCGTGGCGTAAACAGAAAGAAAGTTGTCAAATGTCGATGTCTCGGTTCCCAGGTCAATTGATCCCCAACTCGCCAGCGGCGCGTTGCGGGCGATTGCAGGTGGGCGATACGATAATCGCCATTAACCACCTGCCCGTGCGCAACCTGCCGCACCCGGAGGTTGTGGCGCTCATCAAGCGCTCGGGCGCCGCCGTCACGCTCACCGTGCTGCCGGCTCCCCCGCCCCACCCCACTCACCCGGCTCACCCCACCCACGCAGTGCACGCCACTCACCCGGCTCTCTCACATCCAGCGCAACCGCACAACTGCTGACCTATCAACCGCTGAAACTCTATGGTAAGATTTTTTTTGACGTGAATTCGTCTTTAAATTTACTTCCATAGTGGGTGGAATTCTAAAAACTAATGATAACAATATCGGAGGATACATTTTCTTGTTGCAGCTACATATCTATCATTGTCTCACTGATATCATTATTTTACTGGGAACGAGGCATTCCATCTTAGTCCTCAGGTGACAACGTATCTGCGTTTTGATTCTTAATCGAGGATAGATGTAGATGTCTATGGGCCACAGCATCCATCAAGTGGACTATGTGCGTTGCTATGATATTATAATGCCTCGCATCCAGTAATCTCATTCTAAATATGTCTATGTACCTCGGAGAGTTTGTTTTGCATATCTTATGAGGTCTGCTTTACTAGTGTCGCTTTATAAAACAACAAGGGTGGTTTATTACTAATGTTAGTAATGCTAATTTTCTACAAAAATAATTACACGGAGGCACAAATAAGTAAGAGAGAGAAAAGAAGTCCTACCTGGTAAAATTGATATATAAAGTAAAGTAAAGTTACAGCCTATATACGTCCCACTACCTCGTCCTAAAACCCTCTCAGAAATGAGGCCTCTCCTCATTTCTGAGAGGGTTTTAGGACAAGACAGTGTCCGCCGTGCTACCCCAATGCGTGTTGGCAAACTTCACATGGCTTCGAAATATTTTTTTCTTATTCCTCAGACATGCAGGTTTCTTCACGATGTTTTTCTTCACCGCCGAGCATGTGGTAAATCAGCACTTAAAATTGCAATTGACATTTTCATCGGTGCCGGCGGAGATCGAACCCGGGTTACTCGCGTTCTTTTATATTTACAGCGAGTGTTAACCATTGAGCTACCACGGCTCGCGGATTAAATATATCACATCCAGTATTATACATATCCGCTCAACAGTCAAAACATCAATCCCGGTTATGTGTCGAAAATTTATTGTCAGTAACTGTCATCTATTGCAGCGATTTAAATCCCGCAATTTTCCGCCATTTCGTTTTAAAATATTGTTTTGAAATTACTATTACAGTAAAGCCTCGATAAACCGAATACCTTAAATTTACACCCTGTTCGAATAAAGAGATCGAGACGTTCGGATTACAGTATGAAGACATATCATCTTCAGGGTCAAAGTAATCCAGATCTTGCCAGAAGTTTCCTCTGGTTTGAATAACGAGGGCCACAAAGGATTTATTGATCAAATTTAAAGACACTTGTTGCCAACATTGAGCTAGAGCAAACACAGCACCTTTCATGGTGTTTTTTTAAGAATTTCAATAAATATATGTTTTTTGTATGTCACTAATGTTCCGGATTTTGGATGCTTTTGATCCATTCGTTGAATTAAAGCTGTACAATTAGGCGGCGTGTACTTATACAGTATAAATCAGTGAAATTTACGTCAATCGACTGCTATCTCCTGATCCGCACTGCGATATTCTGTGAGACAGCTTGCACGAGTAGGGGGTCGTGCGGATTATAGAGGTGTTCGGATTATCGGGAGTTCGGATTTTCGAGGCTCTACTGTATACTTTGCTTTTAGCACTAATGTTATAATAGTATATAAAGTTTAGATGAGCAAAACATGTTTATTATATTTTATTCCATCAATCATAACATTATACTCATATATTTAAGTAAAACACGAAATTAAGTAAATTAAAAAAAATAAGAAACGACGCTGAAAGGATATAGTAGGACACACCTGCATGTACCCTATATAACATTTAAATTATTTCTTCATTTTTGAAATTCTTTCTTTTACAGTTCCATTGACGGATATCTCACACGAGCCGAAATCATTTACGATGGAAATAGTCTCAACTCATCCAAATTCGGATTAGTTTATATATTACAATATTACTTAGTATTGTATATAAGCCTTTGTCAGTTTTCGACAGCATTTCTATGGCCACTAGTTAATTTATGCAAGCGAATACACAGTGAATTGACTTGTTGATAATACTTTAGTTGTAGGTACGGATAGCTTTAATTATTTTTCTAATCGTATTTTTAATCTAATTTAATTTGTATTTAGTATATACTGTTTATTTTGTTTGCAACAAGTATCATTCCTAAGACTTAATCGCAAGTGTTTTGAACCTGGCTGGTATATTACCTAAATTCTTTTATAGCTATCTAACATTTGTGGATGTGGTATTCACTCCCGTCGCCTACATAGGATTGTTTTTAAGGTTTAAGGGTGACAAACAAGCACACAGTTCACCATATGGCAAGTGGCTCATCTGTCTGTGATAAAAATCAAAGTGCAGATGTGTTATCACCACTGAGGACTAGGATGGAACGCCTACTTTTCAATAAAAAGGGTCTCCAGTTCTCAATATTCACTATACGAAACACAACAGCATTATTCTGCTATTTCATACTAGTATTATGTGAGAGTATGGTCCATCCCCGGGCGACTCATTCATGCTACATCTATAATGTATATGCAGCGTGGCTATCACGTTAAAATATTACTACGTTCACAATGGGTGCGTTTGGCAGAAAAAAGCGCTAGCAAGCGCTTGTAAGCAAAATGGCGATCGTAAGCGGTAAGCGCTGTCAAATCGTAAGTAGCTATTTTCCTCCAGGACACGATGTTAGTTTTAACCGGGGAATATAACCTAATTTAAATATATGTTGTAAAGTATTCATATTAAAAACTTACTAATCATGAATTTTTAATAACATGTATATGTCTATTCATGTCATTATATTACTTAAAACTAATATTGCACGAAACAACTTATAAACTCTACTTCCAAACAAACAAATTAAATAAGCAAAATGGCGGATTGTGTCAGCGCTACTGAAGTAGCAATCGTGTCCTGGCCGAAAACTATTTTAGCGCTTATAAGCGCTTGCTAGCGCTTTTTTCTGCCAAACGCACCCAATGATCTTTAAGTCATCAAATTCTTCTGCTGTAAAAACCTTGAGATCAGTCCTATAGATTTACATACTGTATGAAAATAATAATTTTGCTCATCTGAAACTAGTATTTTTGACTTTTAAATGGATACAGCATTTAACAGTACTTTTGTAAATAAATGTCCTTGCACGGCTGTGTTCCTGTCTAAAGGGTATAGAGCCAGGGTAATTTAGGATAATTACAGACTGAGGTATTCTATCTTAGCACTCGGAGGTGCCAACGCATTTGTAGCCTTGTTTGAAAAAAAGGAGCTTCATTAATTTTTTTGCCACGTATTTATATATAAATGATAGAATAATTCATTTGAAGTATATTTAAATATTCTTTTATTAATGTTGACAGCATAAACATGAGTGTATTATCCGTAGACAGAGAAACCTATAGACCAATTGACGCCTTCTTTCACATTCACACACGAAAAAGATAGAATTTATGCATACGTTTTGCATAGAAATGAGATAGAGCGGTGTGATTGTTTGTCCCTTTCTCCGCGCCGGTTTTTTTGTTGCAAACTACTTTGCTAAACAATTTTGACAGTTCGTAGCGATCTAAGGAGTTTACAAGTAGGTTTAAGTGAGAAAAAAGTGTTTTGTGAGCTTAAGTTTGGTGAATCCTGTTCAGTTCAGTTCTTAGAACCGTTAAAAAATTTTATCTAAATATGTTTAAAAGTCATAAAGTTAATTGTATAACCTTAAACTACGTTATCGTCCTTTCTCATTCGAGGCCACGCTAATCATTAGTCTATAGGTTTCTCTGGGGGGGGGGTTGGACACGGGTGGGGGGGCGTTTTGGTTTTTTTTGGCTAATTTTTTTTTTTTTAATACTTCAATTTTTTTTTTGTTATTTTTTCATTTTTATATTATTTAAACTTACACAAACTTCAAAAAAAAAAAAAAGTGTTTCGCTCCAGTGGAGGGTTTTCTCGCTGTATTTTTTTGTCTTTATAGTGCTTTTTTCGCTTTTTCGCACCCTCTGTCTACGGTTTTATCATTTCACCATGCTGTGACGTTACTAAAGCGATATAATGACGTCACTGGCGTTTGAATTTACTGTTTAGAAAAACTATTTTTAATTGTAAATTAAAATTACATGAAATATCAATTGTTAATTTTTATTTTTCTTAATAATCTTTAGTAAACTAAGAAAAAGATGGAACTTCTCTATTGGCTGCAGAGTCCATGAGCTGTTGTAGCCCCTTGCCATTAGGTGAACTGTACGTTCGTCGCTTCAGTTTAAAAAAAATGTAAATATTCGAATTTTAAAAAAAACGTGCGGTAGCTGAAAGACCGCTGGCCCGTTTTCATAACATGCGAGCAACTGGCAACTATATACAATGTGTTCGGCGTTGAACGAAATTCAGCCTTATTGCACTATAAAATATGAACTACAAGTTTTTTTTTGTCAAATTATTAACGTTCTCATGTCATTCATATAAAGTTTGGCCGTCCGCATTGACATATTATCATGTGTGTTGTACAAGATTGTATTTGGTTTTATACTTATATAGTTTTTAATAATGTTTTAGGAATTGCGTTTTGAATGTATTATATTATACACACAGCAACTCTTTTATTTTTACTAAACATTATTATACATATTATAGCAACGCCTTTATGTTTGCCAAACATTACTGGACAACTATTTTTTATTGGCTATTGGCATGCCTTCGGAGTTATTCGATAATGTAAATATTGTCACAAACGTTATGATAAGTTAGTGTTTATAAAATAATTGGTTCATATAAATTTTGCAGTATAATATAGTAGAGTATTTTTGGATGTCCATTTATATCGGTGTGTAATATCACATTAGTATAAGTTATTAATTCTCGAATTACTAGATAATAAGTTGATGATTGTTCAGACGATCTTGTTAGTGTGTTTAAGGTGTTGTTGAATTTTATTGCATTTGTAAGTCGTCGTACGTTTATTTTACTGGATTTTTTTTACGTTAAGCTATAGAATAAGGGTGAAAAATGAGCTCACAGTCGACCTGGTGTTGAGAGAATGCTGTGGCTGTGTGGTGGTAGGAAAGACCTACATTTATACACGAATCAGAATCAAATGAAGTGATGATAGATGTATTGTCACCCCTACACACACCATACAAAACACATTAAGCTACTAATTAACGCTGGTATTCTATGAGAGCGTGATCCATTCCCGGTCGAGCCGACACACGAGCTTCAACCATAATATTGCTGCAGTATGACTCTACTACGTTAAAACATAGCTATCATGTTGGCTTCTGACATGAATTGAGATCAACCTGTATTTAATAGTTGCCTTCAATGTTAAAACAATAATGGATTCAATAGTAATGCGTAATAGATTGTTTTTTCAATAATTCGTGAAACACTATTATATCTGATTTATAAGTTATTTCGAAAATAAACTAAAAAAAATTTACAATGTATATTATACTCTACTTAGATTACAAATGCAATAATGCTTTAATGACCTGCTTAAAGTCGTGTTGTAGTAAGTCTCCAGATAAAAATATACACTCTGTAAGCAATCAGTGATGTGTTAACAATTCAGTATGTACAAAAACATTAACTAAAGTTTGAAACCTTTTGATTATAAATCTTATATTGCTATTTAAAGATATTTTTTATCTCAAATGCATGAAATTAATTGATATTTATGTCACCGCAAATGACGTCATAAATTAATCTGAATGAAGTGAGTTCAATACCAAATTGTTTTGCGTGTTAATTGTCAAATACAAACGTTTTGGTTTTGTTTATAAAATACTATATTATGTTTGATTTCATTCTTGTTTGATTTGACAATTGCTTTGCTACTAGTGCCTGTGCTTCAAAAGTTTAAATTTATTATATATACCAACCAGTTTGTGTGAGGTTACACTTCTAATGTATAAAAAGTACAAACAGTTATTTACGCGAAAAACAATGTGTGTTTTTCGCGTTTATGGGTATGCTTGACAAAGGTAGCAAACTCTTCAGTCTATAACGTCATCATTAGTTAAAGTTAAAAGGTTAAAAGTGAACTACTGTTTAGAAAGAAAAAAATATTGAATTTTATGTTCATATTAACTATATGTATAAATCAAAAATATAAAAACGACACTTTAAAGAATGTTTACTCAACGACTTGTGTATAATATTCGATAATGATGCTGTGTTAAAAACAGTATAGCTCGAATTACATAGTCAATACTCCACTAATGACGTGTAAATTTAATTATAGATCGATAAAAATTTAAAGAATGTTGATGAAGAGTAGAATCCGTTTTATATGCTCATTTACTAGATTGTATTATATAAATGACAAGACTGTATTTTGGTCGGACTTTTGTAATAACTGATTCGATGAACATCGCTGCTAGGGTTGTATGCGCTGGAGACATAACGGAATGTAATTAAGGGGATATCCGGGCGGCTTTCAGTCCTTACAAATTTATTCCTCTGTTTTCTCTCTGTATAATATTTTGTTTTGTTGTTTTCTATGTTTTTTTTTTTCTTTTTTCAATAAAATCTTTCCTGTTATACCGCCGTTATAAGATATCCAGATTCATCGAACATAAAATAACAAAAGTAAAACATTCAAACATGTTCACAATCCTTCGTAACACTATAATCCGCCTGCTGTACATTTTGTATGAAAGTGCATCGACTAAGGCCGAGCGGAACGGAATCCATCGAACCCATACGCGAATACGATCGTTGATACAAAAAATACGCTCACTAAGAGATCCGCGTATTCCGAGTACGCGGATCGCTTAGTGAGCGTATTCTTTCTCCGTCGCTGAGACTAGCCCCGCTCCACGCGGTTTCAGTAGACGCGGAAAACGATCAACGCACAGACGTATTAATCATTCTGAGCTGAATATGGTAGCTCAGTAGGATGACCAAGTGAAAAAAATATCGATATTTATTGTATCGATATGTTTAAACAGTATCAATAGATGATTTCTGATATTTACGCGCACACTACACTTTTAAATAAAACTAGTTTAATAATGTGTAATATTTTTATATAGTTTTATTTAAAAGTATCGATATATCGTCGTGTTTTGCATGATGTATAAGAGATAAGGCCCAAAATATTGTTAATGGACGGTTGGACGACGAACAAACGATATTTTTGTCAGCCGTTTGCACACAGTGTGACAGCAATAGATGATCTTTAAATTAAAATACTATTCTTAAAATTTCTTGCGCCTGGATATCCTCTTCCTTTTCAAGTTACGATCAACACTACTACACTTTGTATTGTATTTTATTGTATTATACGCGGACCACCGAGTGAGAAGAAAGTTAGCTTTTAGGGTTTATTTAATAAAGTTAGTATTAAGTTAACGCAATAAAGTAGTGCCTTTAAATAAACGTCTTGTCTTGCCTTAGAAAAAAATGATCGTGAATATAATATATATTATAAATTATCCATCCAAAGACGAATTTGAAATCTTTTCCTACAGATATTTGTAGAAATATTGTCATGTTGAAAGATTAGATTGAATATCTGTTGAAAATTTTACACAGTTTTTGTGAGTGCGAACGCCACCATCAACAAACATGTTGTGTGATTTGTTTCAAAACATTACGTGTTGGATGTTTCACAGTGCAAACGTACTGTTATAATGGCGGGGATGTGACATTATTTCGTCTAATTGTCCTGATCAAGTTTTAAAATGGAATTTACTGAGTACATTTATTTTAACTTAACCATTCTGAATCAACAATCGTTACCGTATCTTTAAAGAATTCCCCTTTAATTAACATTTGCATTTTTTCATATTATCTTCAACTTGACTGTATTGGTAACTGTATTTTTATACTATATTGTAAATTGTTTTAAAACCTTTCTCAATTTAGTATAACTGGAGCGAATTATTAAAAATATGTACAGTTGTTACCATAACTTTAAATTTCCTCTTATTAACATTTGTATTTTTTCATATCTCCAACGTGTCTAACTATATTGGAAACTGTATTTTTATACTATATTGTAAATTGTACTGAATCCCTACTCAGTATTTATTTGTTGAAGGTTGTTGTAGTGTTAATTATTTCACTTTGGTAGATTTTTTGACATTGGGTTTTTATGACTGTCTTAATATTATCTGTAATACACGTTTTTGTCTGACATAAGCCGAATGTAGTAATTAGTTAAGCAATATGTAATGTTTAAATTGGTTAGAAACTGAGGTTTATTCCATTAAATATATTTTTATTACAAAAAATAAAAGTTATTTTATTCTTTAAACTAATATCACCTGCCACAACCCCATGTATAGAATACTATAATACATACATAATAGAATGGGGGAATGGGCGGAGCCCGTGTAGCTACTAAAATGCCACTAACACGTCAATTTACACGTATAAATGTCGACACAAGATGTGTTTTGACGTTACAATCGCTTCCAAATTTCGCATGCAAATTATTTATAAAATGCCAAATTGCACGCTATTTACAAATAAATATGTATTAAAATCCGTCTGTCAACACAGCGAATCCGCTTTGTAGTAGTGATTAACTGATAATACGACGTAATTGCTTGTATGTGTGCTCCCGGCGAAGCAATTCCACGTACAAAATAAGGTTGACAGCCATTCTATTGTGTATTTTATAGTATTCTATAACCCCATATCATCACGTAGGCGTAGGCGACGTAAGAGCGCGTCTTCCAAATAACTACTATAAATTAATAAACTACCTTTGCCAGCTCGCCTAGCATGGCAACTGCGCCAAATAGCCCCTTAGGACGCTATCTATCGAGAAGAGGCCTATGTTCAGCAGTTTGACTGCCTCGTTGGTCTAGTGGTTGCAGTAGTGCGACTACTGATCATGGGACCCTGGGTTCGAATCCCGAGTCGGGGCAAAAAAATCAATTATTGAGTTTTTCGGTAAAGAAATTCTCAGTAGCTGTCCGGAGTCAGGAAGTTGGCGGTGTCTCACCCCCGTACCTCGGAAAGCACGTAAAGACGTTGGTCCTGCGCCTGATCTCCCTCCGGTCATGTCGGTTTACCGTCCCATCGGATTATGAGAGTGAGGGTATAGAGAGTGCACCTGTGCTTGCGCATACACTTGTACACTATAATCTTCTGCGCCGATGGCTAGCCTCCGTTGAGACTGGCCGCCGTGACTGAAATTCGGACTGATCTGACATAATTACGTTCAAGTGTAGTGATCATGGATAAATGTAATAATTTGTCAACTTAGCGATAGTACGTAGTATTATTATTTATTCTGTGGCGATAGTTTATATGTATAAATAATTTTATAATTTGACATTTGTTCATTATAACTATATAATTTGTATGTACGCATGCTCACCTCCGTAGCTTCGGCTTATTGTTCGCCTTCGGCGACTAACCTCAGACTACGGCTCGCACAGATGCCTGCGATATGCTACACCGGGCGGGGGCTGCTCTCCCTCCGCGCCTACGGCTTTACAAAAGCACTAGGGGTAGGGCAGACAAAACTATGGCTACAAGCGTAGTATCATGAGTTTCATTAGACATTTTAAGAATCTGACGATTTGCTCATTACTTTAAAGACCTTTTGATAGATGGCCATTTTTCTACACGGAAGTTTCGCTTATTACACATATTGTTCATGAGATGTTACGCTGTTACACGGACCTTTTGATAGTAATCCGTTTTATGTACATGCACTGTGATTAAATTTTAATAGAGAATTAACTTACGTGTAGCAAAAAGACGAAGTGAGGACATGCCAGGACGAAATGAGAAAACCCACGCAGCGTTGAACCCGGATACCTGACGCCGGGAAGTAATACTCCATCGCCGCGATATACATACGGTAACTCCTCGATGGTAGTGGGAGTTCCGCCGGCGATCCTGCTTTTTGGCGCAGATGTCACTAATTGAACGGTATTCTATTCTATTTATTGAGTCATGGTAGCTTCGGGATAGTACAAATTCCAGAAAAGAGTTCCATAATGCCCTAGCCTAGAGCAAGTCTTTTTTTTATATAGAAGAGGGAGTAAACGATCATGCGGCTCATCTGATGGTAAGTGACTACCGCCGCACATAAACAATTGCAACACCGTTGCCGGCCTTTTAGAAAGGAGTAAGCTCTTTTCTTAAAGTTCCTTAAGTCATATCGGTCCGTAAAATTCATTGGTTGTAAACGATTCCACAGAGAGGTGGAATAAGGAAGAAAACTCTTAGTAAAATGCACAGTGGTGGACCGGCAAGTATCCAAATCTTGTGGATGGTACCGTGATTTTGACGCGATGTGCGCGTGAAATTTGGCTCCTGGAATTAATCTGAACAATTCCTCAGACCACTCCCCGTGGTAGAAGCGATATCAAATCCAAGAGGATACAACATCCCTTCGCAGCGCCAGTGAATTGAACGGATATATAAGTAAGTACTCAATCGTTGACAATTCAAGCCGCTCTGCGCTGGATGCGGTGAAATGGAGGTAGCTGCCACTGAGGTGCCCCGGCCCAGACATGAGAACAGTATTCCATGTGAGGCCGAACTTGCGCCTTGTAAAGTTGCAAGCGGTGTGCCGGCATGAAATACTGTCCCGCTCTGTTGAGCACGCCAAGCTTTTTAGAGGCCAACTTGGTCTTATCTTCCAAGTGACCACGAAACTACACATCGTTCGATACGTCGACTCCGATGATTCCGATACTGGCTGAAGCAGCAAAGGGAGTGCCGTGAAACTGAGCAGATACGATAAAGGGATTCTTTTTAGCGGTAAACGCGCAAACTTGTGTCTTCTAGGGATTGAAATGGACTAGATTTATTCGACCCCAATCCGATACTTTGTATAATATAGTCTCGACTTCAGATTCAAGTTTGTCTCGGTACTCAGCGACATTTTCCCGACAAATATTGGCACGGCCGGTGTATAAGGCATCACCAGTGCTGTCGTCTGCATAGCAATGAATGTTACCAGATTGCATCATATCATTGATATGCAGAAGATACAGCGTTGGTGATAACATACAGCCTTGTGGAACACCAGCGTTAATAGACTTGCAATCGGCGCATGCGCCGTCTACTACAACCTTAATGCTCAGATCAGTAAGGAAACTGGTAATCTAATTGCACAATTTCTCGGAAAGCCGACAGGAAGGGAGCTTCGAAAAAAGCGCTTTGTTCCAAACGCGATCGAAGGTCTTCGCTATGCCCAAACTAACGACTAATGTCTCCCTTGGACTCTACTGCCTCTGCCCATCTATGTAACGACGAAAACCGTATTGACGGTCACTAATCAACTGGTGATTCTCAATTTCAGTGATTCCATTATTTTGGAAAACATGGAGGTGATGTCGATAGGCCTCTAGTTGAACGGGTCTGGGCGATCGACTTTAGGGATCGGGTGGACCAAATCTATCATCCATGAATTCGAGACTACGCCATGGGAGTAGGAGTACCGGAAAAGACGCGTTAAAACCGGTGTCAACTCCGGGGCACACGTCTTCAGCACAATGTGAGAGAACCCATCAGGCCCACTCGACTTGTTGACGTCTAGGGAGAGGAGTGCTTTGTGAATCGAGGGCTGTGTAAACCGCATATCTGGCATGGAGCACTTACACCGCGGGATATTCGACGGTGTTGTACGCAAAGAGAGAGCATTTCGGACAAATCGGCCATTGAGTCTCCCTCTCTGTGCAAAGATGGAAGAGATGGTTAACAAAAGTTCCCTTGAACAGCCTTGCCAAGAGATCAGGATGCACGGGTTCTCGAAGGAAGGTGAACTAGCTTCTGGCGAGTTCTGCCAATGTCAGAGCTCTTTCACTCCTCAGCCTCCTCAGCCTCCTGCACTCACCAGACGAAACGCAGAGGCAAAGCTTCTTAATTATTTTTTTTTTATTTCACAAACATTTTGCTTTATGCTATTTACCCGTACCACTGAAGGTTTGTTTCCCACTGCCCCGTGGCAAGTCATGAGCACGTGGTGTATTGGTAATAGCACTTAAAATTACAAAATAATAATGTTGGTGGTAGAGGCGGGAAGTCGAAAATTAAGGTGACGCCAATGTCTTTAGTTTTAGGCAATCCTTGGGAGAGTTCTTTGTTCAGCAGTGTATGAGTGAGAGTGTGTGAGTTGCTTTCCAGGCATGGCACTGCACTGACAAACTAGCAAACTTTTTCATTGAAGTGAGGGTGACAAGCTAGCCAGTGGCGGCCCTAGCAAAATTTTTAGGTGGTGCGAGATCTCATAGTGGTGCCCCTCTAAATGCAAAAGCTTAGTGTTCCTATTCCATGCAGTTGCTTTTTCGTGATTTTTAATCCTCGGACTCTATCCTCAGGTGTATATGGGAGGCAAGCATAGTTGTGTCTGTCGCTCTTGCCATAGCAGTTGTTCTGCATATTCGCGTTGAAGAAATGTTGTCCATTTCGCTGGCACTACTCTGTTGCGCTCGACAACGCCACTATGCTTGCCTTGTTGTGGTGACTAGTTGTACAGATTATTTCTCATAATAAGAGTTAATAATCTTATTGACATCTTTTATTTACACTGTTGTTCTGCAGACAGTGTGAAAAAAGATAAAAGAACTACCAACAACAAACTTAAAATGGCCAGCTTTCTGGCGTATGCGCTTGCAATTTTTTTATGAATCAACTGTGCAGTCAAGTCTACAGTATCTGAACATGTTTAGATCATCCGTCATTTACATCAGATATGTCGCTTACTTTGGTTCTAGTATGAATATCCTCGTTTCTAAGACTTATCACGCAGATAAACCCCAGGTATAACCTTCTATATAGCTTGCTAAGTGCCCTGAACTTCCTCATACTACCAGCTGTGAATAAACATGTCTGCGTTGTATACATCGTCACTGGCAACACCCACTACTTGTACAATTTCGTTTTCAAGATTTGTGGTATACTTGATGAGAAGATGTGTCGTAATCTCTCGAACGCTCCCCAACCGAGTTGAATCCGTCTATTGACCTCTCGGTCGGAGTTGGACTTACGTTATTGTGTGTCATTGAGCATAGTGCTAAGGTCCTCCAGCGATTCTACTATAAGGAATATATCGTCGGCAAATCAAAGGTGAGTGATGTACGCGCCATTGATATTAATACCCTATCCTTTCCAGTCCAGTACCTTGAAAACATCTTCCAATGCAGCGGTGAAGAGTTTCGGGGTTGCCCTATAAATATATATACAAGTTGATTATTTTTATCTACTTTTTCAATTATTGCTATGTAATGTACAACGTGCTCCTTTTTTATTCTAATTTAATTGCAACTATTTGAAGAAAAGCTAAGTCATTGTACTTAATTAGAATAGAGAATAAAAAAGCTTTTCAATACTAAAATGGAGTTGTAACTTTTTGTTTTAAATCTATAACCATAGTAAAATCCATCGCTAAACTCCACAATGGCTGAACTTATTTGAATGTATTTATTAACATGTGCTACAGCTGCCGCTATGATTAAACCCGTGACTGGAAACCAGCGGTCTAATTTTAGAAGCGCGTTTTTTTAAACCTGGTAATTTTATAATATTTTTATTTCATAGATTTTCACCATAATTGTTTTTAAAATAATTAACATGGATAGGGCAATGGCGGTGGAGAAAGCACGGCGGTGGCGCCGATGCACCGCCATATCTATCTTATTCTAAGTAGGTAATGATTTGTGAGCATTCTATCCACAGAGTAATTTTTGATACAGGGAATATGATTCTATCTTAGTCCGTATTAGTCCGTAGAAATGATAACGCATTTGTAGCCTTCTTTGTTAGAAGTAACTTCGTTAGTCATTACAATTTTATGAAAAAAAGCCTCCGCCGAGGAATGCAACAAAACACGGTCCCGAGCCGCCCGCCTTACCAGACCACTGTATGTTTACCAGCGGGCTTGTGATTGATAGACTTAAATAAACTAATGAAAAAAAAAACTCATCTGTATTAAATGATAACTTTTTTAATAGATAAATTCATACGTAATATCCCACGTACGTGCTATCAACAGACAAATCGTGTGCAGTTAATTGCTAAATAATGCGTCTTAAGCCTTGTTTTAATCAATCTTGACATTACTACTTATGTAACAAATGCGTTGGAAATCCGAAGAATTATTCCCATATTTTTATTCCCATATATTTTTTGCTTAATTTAATAAAAATAATTCTAGCAACAACGCTATTATCATAACTAATATTACCTAAAACCAGTTCAGGTAAGTTTAAATGCTTGTGTTTAAATGGTTCACAATTGTATTCGAATGACGGATTCAAACCGACGATTCGACTTTTGAATTCGCGGTTCTCGCATTCGAAATACTTCATGTACCTAATTTAAAAATAAAAAATGCAATATTATCCTATATTATATCCTATATCTTTTTATGAGTGGCGGTGTAAAAATATCCACTACCACACATTGTCCGTCCGGAACGGAACCAGGGCTCCAAAGTTCCGGGCACCTGAGATTTTGAGCGAGATTGAAAAGTTCTATGGGTACACATTATCGTTGGAGCCACACGCAAGTGTGAATAACGATCTAAGGGCAAATCTTATCAGACATTATTCCTAAGATATCCCGGACGTCAGTCTAAGCGATATTAAAATGGCTCTCCAGCATCTTATAAACGACAAGACCTCGGGTGAGATCGAGAATGAAACTATAGTGGAGCTTCTGAAAGTGGGTGAAAAATAATTACTTGAAGTCCTTCAGAAGCTCTTCAATTCTGTCCTCCATGGTGACACTGCTCCAAAGGCGTGTAGCAGAAGTGCGGTGATAACGTTCCATTAAAGTACTACAGAAAGATTTCCCTTCTGAGCCGCGTCTACGTGCTGTTTTCGAGAGCCATTACGAATCGTCTCGCACGCAGACTCAACGACTTCCAGCTTCCCGAACAAGCCGGTTTTAGAAAAGAGTTTAGTACCATAGACTACATACATATCCTTTGGCAAAAACCGAAAAGTGCAGTATAGCAGAATTGCTGGAAAACCTAAGCACTATACTCAATGACCTCAATAGTGTCTCCCAACGGATAAGTATTAAGATGAACGTGGACAAAACAAAGGTAATGTATAATGTCCATGTCACATCTATGCCATTAGTTGTTGGAAACACTACACTTGAAGTCGTTGACGAGTATGTTTACCGGAGACAAATAGTCCGGACTAGCTAAGTGCAACTTCGACCGAGAGGTTAATCGACGGATTCAACTCGGTTGGGGAGCGTTCGAGAGATTACGACACATCTTCTCGTCAGGTATACCAGAAATCTTGAAAACGAAATTGTACAAGTAGTGGGTGTTGCCAGTGACGATGTATACAACGCAGACATGTTTATTCACAGCTGGTAGTATGAGGAAGCTCAGGGCGCTTAGCAAGCTATGTAGAACGTTATACCTGGGGTTTATCAGCGTGATAAGACTTAGAAACGAGGATATTCATACTAGAACCAAAGTAAGCGACATATCTGATGTAAATGACGGAGATGATCTAAACATGTTCACGGACTGCAGACTTGCTATTAAAAGACATTTTATGCTTACATTTGTTATCATTCTGTGGAATTCATTTGTTTATTTGATTGATAATGTGAAATATTATAACAGATTTGTAAGCCAAGGAAAGAGAAGAGACAAAGATGTTTTGTTAGTTTTATTGCGTTTTACGATATGCTCAACAAAGATTTCCCAGTATAAAGAATTATGAATTAAAAACAGTGCTGTTTTCAATCACTCGCATAATGGTTGAAATAAGTCAGTCTTTTGCTATAATAAATATTTACACATAAACGAAAAGAATATATTTCATAGACTGAAATTTTCGCACTAAAGGAAAAATCAGTACGAAACCGGCTTCACTCTAACGGTGGTACCATTCCTGTACTGTGCGGTGGCGACACTGATGATCCAGTCAGTGTAGCGGTCGATCCTGGTGAACACATCGGGGTAGTCATCTGTACCACAATCTTGGAAGTAGGATGAGAGACCCACGACAACTTGGTCGATGACCATCGGTGCGCCTGAATCACCTCTGCAAGTGCCCACGTCACCTTCTTCTGCAGCACATATGACAGCTGTAAATAGAACAAATTAATTATTGAATTGAAAAAAAAAATCTGCTAATTTGTGATTTTTGCAAGTTATGACAATTGAAAAGGTTGGAACCTCCTTCTTAAATATTAATAAGATTTTGATATTTATCACAGATAATATATATTCCGAATATCGCAAATCATGGCACGTATAGAAATTGTTGCTTAAATTTGGAGAATAGCAGGTTTGTCGATAGTGAACAAATGGGCCGCAGCGCTAAAGATACAAAAATTCTTAAATAGGATATATCAAGAATTATGATTTGTGTACTCGCTGTAACTGCCTCGTTGGTCTAGTGAACGTGATGGTTCGAATCCCGGGTCAGATTGAAATTAATTATTGATAAACTCTCATCACGCCTGTGCCTCAGAAAGCACGCAAGGCCATTAATCTGGTGCCTAATCTCTATCTGGTCGTGTCGGATGGCCGGTCCACAGAGTCGACAGGACGGCAATCCGGCGTACACGCTTATGCACTATAATCCTATCTGTGTAAATAGCTAATCACTTTGAGACTGGCCGCCGTGATCGAAATTCAGTCTGGAGGACAATATCTTTGTGATTTGGGTTTTTACCATAAAATTTGATTATATAAAAAGAATAAGTAATTTTTAAACTAAGCCATTTCTACATCTCGTTTTACCTGAAAATTGCCAGAAATCAGTACTAAGGCCTGATCATCAACATTTTTTTATTTCATTTATTCCCAATGTTACTTATACTCACGGTCATCAATTACAACAGTGTCCTTTTCAGCATAGGCAGCTTGGCAGTCTTCCAGAGGCACCTTCTTTAGATTGATGGTTTTCAATGTTTCAAGTTGTGGGCCAATCTCCTGAAATATAAATTTTACTGAGAGTTAGTTTAATATAAAGTAGTGAATAATATCAGGTTAGAGAAGAGAAGTGGAAGTCTAGAATAAGCCTACTCGGTTCCAGATAAAATCTAACATTTAATTAATCTAAAATTTTTTATCAAGAATTATAATAATCTAGCTGTTTCATTTCTTGAGACCCCATCTTATAGAAATAACAAAAAGATAATTTGTAGAACGAGTGGGCAACAGCAGAAGTTAGTTACGACAGTGATAAGTTTTAATGAGTCAAAAAATGAAAGAAATATTTTAACTGAAATAGTTCTCTTGGACAATTGATAGGAGTTAATTTTTAGTTTTTACTGAAAAAATAATCACTCTAGATTTCTCTTCTTGAAACAGAGGTATTTTTCAAACCAGCGCAGTGGTAGGTACGTAAATAAAAAATTGACACGCAGTTGATTTAATGTAATAATAATAATTATCTACCATATTCATATCATATCATAAAAATTAATCACTATCCGTTAGTCTCGCTAAAACTCAAAAAGGCTAGACCAATTTTTATGAAATTTTTATGTGTGATTGAATGGGTCACCTAGATGGCTTAGATTTACATTTGTACCCGTTAGGTGGAACTGTTGTCGAAATCCAGAAATCACCCGTGCGAAGCCGAGGCTAATCACGAGTTAAGAATAAAAGTATAACAACCAATTATATATTTATATATACTACTAGCTTGCCAGGCAGACGTTGTTCTGGTCTTTTCGACCCTTTGTCATGTCCTATTAAAAACCTTAAATTCACAAAAAAAAAAATGTGGATAACTCATGGACAAAAAACTATCCTATCTCTCAAGTTGGACGAAACTGCACACGGTGTGAAAATTTTATTAAAATCGGTTGAGTAGTTTAGGAGTCCATCGCAGACAAAAAACGTGACACGTAATTTATATATATTAAGATTGTATTGTCGATACCATTGAAGTGGAATGAATGAAAGCATAAAAGAATCTTGCCTGTAAAATAAAACTGTGTAAAAACCACCATTATATTACTTATATTACATTGAAGTGTTTTCCCTCACGTGTGAATTACGTTACGAGTTATATTAATGGTATATGATATCATATGGGCGTAACTTTTGTACATCTAATATTATCCAAAAACACCATCAAATTTACATTAAGGTCTATCAAAAATGCACCGCCGAAAAGAATCATTCCTCGTTTTTTATAGAATAAGGTTGACAAATGAGCGCACAGTTCATCTGATGGTAAGTGGATGCTGTGGTCCATAGATATCTACACTTATTCTCGATTAAGAATCAAAACGCAGATGCGTTGTCACCCCTGAGAGCTAAGATGGAATGCCTTGTTTTCAGTAAAAAAGGATCTCCGGATCTCTACACTAACCATACGAAACACAGCAGTATTAAGCTGCTATTTTACGCTGTTATTCTGTGAGAGAGTGGTCCTTCCCCGGTCGATTCGACCCATTCGTGCTACAACCATATACAATATAGCTGCAGCGTGGCTCAACCACGTATAAATTCGTTGATTGCTTCATAAGGGAGTTTGCATTTTATGTTATTATCAGAGATATACCCTTTTTTAGATAGACCCTTTTTTACTGCAACGAGGCATTCCATCTTAGTCCTCAGGTGACAACGCATCTACGTTTTGATTCTTAATCGAGGATAAATGTAGATGCTTATGCGCCACAGCATCATCATTACCATCAGGTGAACTGTGTGCTCGTTTGTCACCCTTTTTCTATAAAATAAAAATACTGCTGCTTATTTTTGTTTACATTTCCCTGTGTAGCCTACGATACCTGTGAAATTATATATAATACGACCATTCCATTACACTCCATAAAAGTGTACTGCTGAAAATAGGCCTCCCTGAACATAAGAGGGATTTTAGCATAGTTGGCATTCTTGAAAGAGGGCGACACCAATGGGATGACATGGGGTAGTGGACAGTTTTGCACCACCAATACACGGTACTTACATTTTACGAGCATTGTTTTATTAAAACTATTAGCGTTTAACTCGACGTACCGATTCAAAACCCCAGCTAACGACTTTCACTGACTGCCCGTCAGGAATATAGGTGCTTTGGGGCGGGAGGTATAGAATATTGATGGTGTTGGTGATGGCGAGTGGCGACTCCAGCACTACAACTGCGATGTCAGCGACACGAGGTGTCTCTTGGTAGTCAGGGTGCTTGATCACTTCACGAATGGTCACCACCACGCCGCCGGACAAGCTGTTGGTGGAACCAGCACGGACCTCCATGTTTGACAAGACGGCGCCACTGAAAAATATACCTCATTGACTCGTCCATCCTATTAAAGTCCACTGCTGGGGACATATGGAGGATAACCTCATAGGGGGGAGTATTTGCCATAGATGACACGACGGGGTTCTTAAGGATGACAGTCGTGACGCTATTTAATGCTTTTAAAGCGACATTCGTCTATTGACCTAAACCGCTCCTAACATTTTGAGCTAAAACGCCGTGGATTAAGTTAACATAAATATCTATTGATTATAGAATTGGCCGTGTACTGGCATTTAAGCATAATCACCTATTTCATATCGTCCGACAATTGTCGTAAGAGTTGACAGAGATAAAACCAACCAAGAAATGAGTAGCAGCGTATTTCTAATAACAACTAAAAATAAAAAAAACTGCCGTTGTCAACCCGTCTGCCAGGGGTATAAACTACGGCAAATACCCCCAAAAGTCCACCTCAGATCCCAATTCTGATAGATTTTCTCGTAAGGGGATATTAGGGTTGACAACCGTAGTTTTTAACGTGTTATCAAGAAAATACTGCGTCCCATCTCCTGTTTCATTTACTTGTGTCGCCTTATGGCAGTGGAAGGAAAAGGGGAGTTCTCTCCACCGAGCAAGGTGTTCTCTGCCCGGGGAGCGGCCAACACTCAGTGTGATGTTTCGGAGCTAATTTATATATACTGTGTTTGCTTCGGAATTTTGATAGCGCGATTTAGGCTTCGATGTGTTTCGCTTGTGGCGCAACGACAGCGCCGCCACAGCCTCTTACGACAGCCACGGAATGAAATGGGAGAGTCGATGTTATTACGCCGTGACTGCACGGCGATGGACAAAACATAAACAAAAATCATTATGGCACCGATTCAATAAATACAAATTCCATATATTACGAAATTCCTTTATTATAAAAATAATGATTACCACTACCGGTCGCATCGTTTACATTGATTTTGTTTATCTGTCGAGGATTTCATTCCGATTGGATTTTGTTCATTTATTTCACATAAGACCGATTAACACTTCGACAAGTACAGTAGTGAGTTTAGTTACAGGACAGTTGATAGTAAATGGTTAAGTAGACAGTAGCGTTCAAATATCTTCGTGGCAAGTTTAGTTAAAAAGTGCAATTCTATATTTTGAGGGTCGAACGCGAACACGTTGCGTTCTGTAACTTATGCACCGAGCTAAACTCGTTTAGAAATTTTTTTCGTTCCGTTTCGGAATTTCGAACGGGTCGGCCACACATATACGGAATCCCGTTTTGCCCGCAAAATTCCGTACGGAAAACTATCGTAGGTGTGTGACGGGTCATGGATTTTAGTGGAGTGCCTAAGGCCGGTCACATACATACGGAATTCCGGTTCGGAATTCCAAATCGGCTAATACTTACATTGTAATGTTTATTCTTTAAGTATTTTTTTACACAGTATAACCAGAGTAACGACATAGAACAAACGGACGGTAAAAAAATTATAGTTCAACTTACGTGAAGCAGAACGACGTGGTCAGAACGTGCCAGGAAGAGATGAGTCCGCCAACGCATCTCTGGATTGTAATGCCGGGACCAGGGTACCAGTAGACTAAAGCTACGATGTAAGGGAAATCTTCGATGGTAGTGGGAGTTCCACCTACAATTCTGGTGTCAGGAGCTGCTATCACTGTTAAAAGTAAATAACGTAAATTTTTCTCGTTTCTTAGCAGTTCAATTAGAGTGTTCCAAATTTCAGTTTCGTTTAACTTGGCGACTGTAAGTTGTAGCAATCATCGCAAACAATATCTAATACAGCCATCCTAATTCTAGAGGATGAAAGTTAATTAAAGTTATAGCTTAAAGTTTGTAAGAATTATTTCGCCCATATCCGCTCAGTGACATAAAATGATGTGTCTCACCTGTAAGCCAAGCCATGCGCACTTTTGATCGTACAATACCTACCTTACGTCCGCCAAGCAGTGATCTAATTTGATCAGAATTATGTAAACGTGTGTACCTATGAAAAAACTATTTTTTCGTTTTAAACAAAACCAAAGACACTATGCAATAGATAATAGTATCAAAGACAAAGATATGCTCTTTTATTTTAAACCATAACCTGGCAATGTTTCTTAGAAAAAAAAAATCACTCTGAACTTTCGGCCATTCGGCGTTCCACGTGTCGTTTTGATGAAGGTGCTCCGTCTTTTTTATAGAATTTTATATTTGTGTCTGGACTAAAAACGAAAGTATTATACTTTTTTATATTCCTTGTAATATAGTGAACACGTAGATATATAATTTGTGGTATAAAAAGTGAAAAGTAAATTGTCAAAAGTGCTTAAAAATCTGGAAGGCCCATTATGGCGGCTGGGTCATAAATGTGTTATTTTTCAAATTCTCATTTATTTTTAGTGTAAAATGTAAGTAAAAATAGTTTTCTTACATATTTCAAATAACTTGACGTTGTATTTATTTCAAATTCACACAAAACTATTTTAGAAATATTGTTCTAAATGTCACACAGATAAAATATTATTATTTTTTTTTTATTTTTTTAATATTTTTTTGGTATGAGTAACGAATGGAAACACATAAAACATAAAAATATACATATTTCCAAACATTTTCATATAAATTTCTCTAAAAACAAAAGTGTAGAATTCAAATTAGTAGTAATTTTGTCACTAAAATTGAAGTATTACCACTACTATGTTACACAGGGTAATTTACGTATTTTATTACAATTTCTAGCAACCAAAAATAATTTTATTCGATAGTTTATACATTCAACAAGAATTCCTGTAAGTTTTATCCATAAATATTGTCTCAAAGTGAAAATATAGCAAAATTTGCAATATAGCAAAAAATTTGCTAATTTTCAAATTTTCCCCGCCATTACGGTCCCGAGCGAACGGGAGTATAACATGTCGCGCGCTCGCTTGGCGAACAGGTAGAGCACCTCCTGCCCTCCCTCAATTGCGTGCGCTATCCCCGTCACCACTCATTCCAGCACCACTACTCCTACCACTACACTAGGAAAGACACACCACTGACGATAATACGACACGTGTTTCGCCTATAGACGAAGCATCCTCAAGTGAAGTAGACTCTGCGGTGGCTGACCGCTACGTGAGCGGCTAACCAAAACAGCTGCAAAAATCGATAGCTGTCTAATTTAATTCAACATTCTTCGTAAAAATCCTGCTCTTTTCATACATTCTAGGTGTAAGGTCTACTTTTCCGTCAAGAAGTCCACCTAGGTACGTACCACCTTCTTAAATTATGTTCTGTTCTGAAGAGCAGCAGAAGAAGAGAGCCAGTATATTATTTACAAGCTGTGCGGTATTCCCTCTCAATCCTCAGAGATGAAAACGCATCTATAGCTTTTTTTGATAGAAGTTGGTTGCAGGTGTTCATGGGCTGAAGTAGCCTTTTTTAAATCCGTTTCTCTAATTCTTCTGCTGGTTATGGTTTAAGGTACATATAAGTATGGTTTAAGGTTTAAGTATAAAGTCTCACAATATTATTTATTGATCATCATATAGAACTTTCTACCAAATCACTTTATTTAAGGTTTAAGTATAAAGTCTCACATATTATTTTGATCATCATATAGTACTTTATTTGGTTTAGTATAAAGTCTCATTTATTTTGATCATCTATGACTTTCACCAAATCATTTTTAAGGTTTAAGTAGTCTTTTTATGATCATCTAAGCTTTCATCTTTATTTAAGACGAATTTAGTCAGATTATGGTTATTCATCATTTTTCAAGACAAGATGCCAGTCCTGGTGTTCCCATTTGTTGTAGTGACAGTGTAAGAATATCATTTATTATAATTTCTAAAAAATTTAAAGCTAACTTACCAGCGCAGGCAAGGGTAAGCGCGAGGCACAGTGCTTTGATCGCCATAGTTCTTTCTGTACCAACTAGTCTACGGACAACGATAAGGAAGTCTAACAGATATACTCAATCGTATTTATATTCAGCTACTGTTTCGTTTCATTCATACCAATGTATACAGGATGTCTAAAAATGACAACTGTAATATAATATATAATGCGACTAAAGATGCATTTCTGACAAAATCATATAAATAAACCCTTTATCATGTCTTATTAAATATCCTTAAATACGCAAAAAAATATTGTGGGTCACTCATGGGCAAAAAAACTATCCTATCTCTCAAGTTGGACCAAACTGCACACGGTGTGCAAATTTGATTAAAATCTGTTAAGTAGTTCAGAAGTACATTGCATACAAACAACGTGACACGTAATTTATATATATTAAGATGAAATATTTACAAGGAGAATATATATTATAATAATTTTGATTTGTTGTATTTACACGAACACAAGTTTTACGGATTTTATCACGTTTAATTTACGTGGTAGAGCCATTCTGCAGTTATATTAGTAGTATAGTTGTAGCACGAACGGGTCGGCTCGACCGGGGAAGGACCACGCTCTCACAGAATACCAGCGTGAAATAGTAGCTTAATGCTGCTGTATTTCGTATGGTGAGTGTAGAGAACCGGAGACCCTTTTTACTGGAAACGAGGCATTCCATCTCAGTCCTCACGGGTGACAACGCATCTGCATTTTGATTTTTAATGGAGGATAGATGTAGATGTCTATGGGCCGCAGCAACCACTTACCATCAGGTGGACTGTGTGCTCGTTTGTCACCCTATTCTATAAAATAAATAAAAAAAATAAATAACTTATCAAGGAATTACTTAACTTGTAAATAGGATGCACAGAATACAGTAATACAAACACACAATCCACAGAATGAGAAGATAGTATGGCCTATAGATTTTTACGTCTATTCTCGACTAAGAATGAAACTGCAGATGGGCTATTATTCCAAAAAATTTAGATACAATGTTTTTGCCTATCAAAGTCCAAGTTCGTTGAACCAAGGCCTTCCCAAAATATTGCCTCATAGGATTTTTGCTATAGTTGCCACGCTTGGCATATTTTTAGAGGTTATTAAGAAGTTGTTGCTCCTGGTTCCTGTTTCTCTCTACAGTATCCCTGAGTACTGAGAAGGAATGCCTCGTTAGCAGTACAAGTTATTTCTCGTAACCATGCAAAGTAGCAGCATGCATTACTTTCTCTGTCCCATACTCGTACCGAAAAAAAAATAGACAAACAACGTATAGAAATGTACGTAGACATTCAAGTGAACGTACGTAACGTAACAGTTCACAACTACACAAGTTGGAGCTGCTGGACGTACACTTACGCACGTAAAACCATTTTAATATTTCCAAATAATTTTAGATTCATTATGTGTGCTTGTTCTTACAATATCTTGAGCATGGCTTTGGCTTAGTTCAGACATCACTTAAAATGTACACAGCGCTCCGCCTTCGCAATCCGTATCCGTCTTCACGCAATATCTTTCTTTGTTGTTCTCAGGTCCCATTAATAAGCGGCAGTCACGCTGCAGGTAACATATTGTTACGAGCTTAGGGTTCGTGACAGTAAAAACTGCCGATAGAATTACCAAAATTGACACTTTAACTACCGAACACCAATTAAAACTAATAAACACTAATAATTATTCACACTTAACACTATAGTTCACTTTATTTCACTCCTAAGTCCTCATTTGTATCGCCAATTCAATACTGCCCCGGTCGCGGCCCTAAACGGCTTTATATGGGCCTTTTCCACCGAAACATCTAGAATATTCTGGCAAATATCGGTGCCGACCGACTAGCTGTAGAAAATTCGAGTGTAGAGTTTCCTAGAAAGCCTAGTTCTTCTATTCGATACTAGATGGCGATGGAGGTGGAAATTTCTAGCATGGCATTTTCTAGAAAGATCTCCTCGCTCTGCTACCCAACACTAGATGGCGCTAGGGGCATTAATTATGGCTTGCAACAATACATACAATAGATAACATACATAATATGTATTATTATATTGTAAGTTTTGAAGAAACGGTTTAAAACGGTCAAAAAGCTACAATTACCAGCCGCCTGTAAGCAGCCGAGAGCGAACATGCAATTCATTTAATATGAGATTGCCATAAATTGCGTACTTAGATGAGGAAGGTTTTTTTCACTATTCTAAGCCAGCGCTTAACTACAATCTCACCTGATGGTATGTGGTTTGTAGCCTAAGATGGTGAAGCGCACTGACTAACAAAAGCCTAATTATTGTTGCCTAACTATGGTAATAGTTATTCTCTTAGAAAATCTTTCAAGGGTGACTATAACTAGTCACCCTAGTGATAAGAGGATGCAATGGCATAGTGTTATACGTGGAGTAAACTGAAAGTTTTGTGTAACACTTACATAAAACATTTTTATGTAAACTAATATATTTACTGCAAAGATACCTACTGTGGCACTACCAACATTGTGCACCTAGTAAGTAAACAACTAATATGTCTTTTTGTCCAAATAACCGAGGGTATTCAAAGAAATTTTGTTGGTGGTTACGTAAGGGAGTCTATTATTACCCTATTTCATCCCGTGGGTATGGTAAGCCGACCATAGGTGACTCTAGAAAAATGTTATGGCTTCCGATAGATGGCGGTACTAGCATCCCGTTTACACTAAGCTTAAATTACCCAAACCTGCTCTGGTACTGCGATCGTTAAGTCTGCCAAGCGAGATTTTTTTTACTAGAATATATAGTGACAAATGAGCAAACAGTCGACAATGATAAGTGGATGCTGTAGCCCATAGACATCTACATCTATCCTCGATTAGAATCAAAATGCAGATGCGTTGTCACCCGTGAGTACTAAGATGGAATGCCACGTTTCCAGTAAAAAAGGGTCTCCGGATCTCTACACTCACCATACAAAACACAGCAGTATTAAGCTGCGATTTTACGCTGGTATTCTGATGATCAGGGCAAATCCTTCGTGCAACGGAAGAAGTCTACGACCAGCTGTCGACTTATAAGGTTAATAAAGAAATAATGAAAATAATATAGTCAATGATACTTTTTTTAATTAATCCAGTCCATTACCACCCTTTTTCCTATTTCTGCCACCAAGCCGCTGGACTTTCCATTGCTGCACATAGGCCTCATTAGGATAACAATGATAGAGAAGATGCGTATATAATATTTTTCATATATTATAAGCATTTAAGGTGAAAGCTCCAGGGTAGCCCGCGAAAATTTCAAATTTTCTTACGTGTTTTGCAATTGGTAGGTCTGTGTGAGATTGTATGTTTAAGAAAATATGATTCGCGAACGTAACAAGTATGTTTAGAGAATTATTATTATTAAATTCACCAATACAATTCTCTAAGTTCATATAATTCCATTGAATGAGTTTGAGTCATACAATGGAATTATACGAACTAAGAGGGTTGTATTGATGATTATAATTCTGTAAATACATAATCGTTACGGTCGCGAATCATATTTTTTCAACATACAGCTTGACATTGACCATCAAATTACATAAACGTAAGAAAACTTAAATTTCGCGGGCTACCCGCTTTCACCTTAATAGGTTTCGATTAAAGCGCCCCTAAAAGACATAAAATACGTACTTAAAAATAATTATTTCTACCTAAGGAAGAAAGCGTGTAATAGCTAAAAACTCTCGCTGTATATGTTTAATACCTACCTACAGAGATAATTTTTAGCACTAATCTCACACGTACGTTTTATCTCTTAAATTAAGTATTACAAGCAGTGATTAGTTCATTTTATTTTTTAATCGGGTAATTAATTAATTTCCGCTGCAACATACTGATAAATTATTATTAATTTTAAAATGTTCAATTTTGATCATAATCATTACAGCCCTTCACAAATCCACTGCTGAACATAGGCCTCCCCCAGGTAATGCCACAAAGGACGGTCCTGAGTCACCTGCACCCATCGACTTCCTTCATCTCTTACCAGGTCGTCACTCCATTTAGTGGGAGGAGGCCGACCTAAACGTCGTTTATCAGTAAGAGGCTGCCGCTCGAGAATCTTTCGTCCCCATCGGTTCTCAGACTGAATACAGCTGAAGTTATATAACACAGTAAGTTAACACAGGTCCGTGGCGCAGTGGCTTAGATTACTATTGTATTGTATTAGCTTGAGTTGTAGCGACCGCGGCTTTGAATCCCGCGTTTCAACGGAGGCTAGCCATCGGTGCGAGACAGCATTATAGTGCCCAAGTGTATGCGCAAGCACAGGCGCACTCTCTATTCCCTCACTCTCGTAATCCGATGGGACAGTAATCCGACACGACCGGAAGAGAGATCAGGCGCAGGACCAACGGCTTTACGTGCTTTCCGAGGCACGGGGGTGAGACATCGCCAACTTCCTGACTCCGGGGAGAATTCCTCCTGAGAATTTCTTGATAGAAAAACTCTGATTTTTTGACCCGACCCAGGATTGTGCATAGATAATTTAAACAAATATTAAAGAGAGCAGGAGCGAATTTACTGCCTTGTAGAACTTCGTAAATACAGACAGCTTCGGTGCTCATATAATTTTCTATTTTAGTCTGTTATGACCTTGGATTTAGATAGTCTGAAAAACAATTTAACGCAGTTCCTCTAATACCAACATTTTCTAGTCTCTGTAATAGAATTGGATGGGAGACTGTATCAAAGGCTTTTTGTAGGTCGAGAAAAACTGCAATGCTTTTCTGGCCTTTATCTAAGTATTCTGTAATTAGGGATATTAATTTTAATACCGCATCTTCTGTTGATCTATTTCATCGAAATCCATTTTGATATAATTCCAAGTAGCCTGATAATTACCAATTCCGTAGCCAAGTTGACATCACTTGATATATAGAGGTCCTCCCACGATTGTTTGTTAAGGTCATGGCTCATTTTTTCAAAATCCATAGACATTTTATAACAAGTATTTTATTAATGATCATGGATGTACTTTCTATATATAGTGAAATAGGTGAGTGGTCTGTTAGTTCATTATAAACAATAGTATTCCATTTATTACGGCATTTTATCATAAAATGATCAATGCAAGCATCACCCCTTGTTGGAAGGTCGACACCTTGAACAAGCCCGTACATTGCCATCAAGTTCAGATACTTATAACTGTCTCACAAGCTTATCCGGTAAAATATAAAAATACATATAATACATAATACATAAAACACTCACGCCTGTCACCCAGAGGGGTAGGCAGAGACTACGGACTTCCATTTGGTACGATCGTGACATACCTCTTTCGCCTCCTTTACATCCATATATCTACGCATACATCCTCGTCGGTTAAGGGTACTTCTAACGTGTATATCGCCAATTTGGTCGATAACTTTTTTCTATGGCATCCCTTCCCGACTCTGCCATTCACATCTGCCATATAAATTTGCTTTGTTACTCTTTCCTCATTCATTTTTTCTACATGACCAAACCACCGAAGCATTCCTTTCTTAATCCTGGTCACAACATCATCTTGCATACCAAATTTATCTCTTATCACGCAATTTCTCACCCTGTCATTCAGATTTAACCCTAGCATACTCCTTAAAGACCGCATTTCTACAGCATTTATTCTACTTTCGTGCTTCTTCTGCCACACCCAGCTTTCACTACCATACATTAAAGTAGGGACTAACACAGCATTATGAATTACCATACGTGCCTTTTTTGACACATTCTGATTCTTCATGTGACTACATTCAGAGTGTAGTGCCCCATTCACTCTATTCCCTGCATTTACTTGTCGCTCTATATCCTTGTCATACCTACCATCCCTGCTAAATACACATCCCAAATACACAAACTCATCCACTTGTTCAATTAACTCTACTTCTATTCTTATTTCACATACCGTTTTGCTTTTTTCTCTTTCAAAAACCATCACTTTCGTCTTACTTGCGTTCACTTTCATTCCCCTTTCTTTTAATGCCCAGTTCATTAATGTAACCATCATTTGCAACTCAGCCGCCGATGACGCAAATATGACTTGATCATCGGCATACAAAAGGCATTTGACGGTTAACTCGCCCATTCTTAACCCACATTCTTCATCTTTCAAAGTTTGCAAACACCTGTCCATAAATAGGTTGAACAGCCAAGGGGAAGCTACACAGCCCTGTCTGACACCTTTTTGGAAGCCAAACCAGTCCGAGTAGACCCCATTGATCCTGACACAAGCACTGGAGTCCCTATAAAGAGATCTTAATGCCTGTATCAAACCAGCGCTCAACCCATATGAGTTCAGTGTTTGCCATAACACATTCCTGTCCACTCTGTCATAAGCCTTCTCCAAGTCCATGAACGCACAAAAAACTTTCTGGTTTTTGGCCAAAAACTTCTCCGCAATCATGCGCATGGAAAAGACTTGATCTGTACACCCCATTCCCTTTCTAAAACCCGCTTGCACACCCCAAATTTTTCCATCAGTTCCTTTCATAACTCTTTCAATTAACACCTTAGTATACAGTTTACCCACAATACTAAGCAAGCTGATACCACGGTAGTTTTTGCAGTCCTGCTGTGACCCTTTTCCTTTATATATTGGTACTATAACTGCTTTATACCAGTCATCCAGTACCCGTTTTAATTCCCAACATAAATTAAACAAGGTGTACAGCAGGCCTGCCACCACTTCCTCTCCAGCCCTTAGCATCTCGAGTGATACTCTATCATATCCAGCTGCCTTACCTGCTTTCATGCTTTTCATTGCTTTCATTATTTCATCTACACTTATCTTCATACCCCTTTCCACTTCTTTCGGAATTTCGAGTTCATTTAATTCAGACGACTCTTCACTCATAAACACGCTTTCAAAGTATTCCTTCCATCTGTTTAAATTCGAAACTTCATCATTCAGAATAAATTCACTCTCGTCTCTTATAGCATTAATTAGGCTATTTTGTATTTCCCCTGGCAGTTCTTACGAACAATTTTATATTAGCCTGGAAATTATCAGATATCCTTCTATCATTCTTATCCGTTCTTTTTTCTTTTTCCTTTCAACTACTTCTTTTACTCTCTTATTTAGACGTCTAAATTCTGCCTTTTTTCTTCCAATGTCATCATTCATACCAGAAGAATTACCAGCTATGTTTGCTAGTAAATCTAACCATGATTTCTTCTTTGATTCAACTTCCACCCGTACCTCATCATTCCACCACAACGTATTACTTTTCCTTTCATTTGTTCTGTTACTTACACCACATACTTCTGGTGGCTGCATCCATCAAACCTTTCTTAATATTATCCCACACAGTACTCAAGTCTAAATCATTCATACACAACTCATTCAAACACCTAATATTTTCTCTCAGTCTACATTTACACTTCACTTTCACACCTTCATCTTGTAAGTTCTCTATTCTTATACGCTGTAACGCAGTAGTAGACACAGATGTCTGATGCCGCCAACGCTTGAAAAGACCATTAATTCGACATAAGACCAAGTAATGATCCGTCCCTACGTTGGACCCCCGGTAAACCCTTGTATCTACGACTGTGCTCCTCATTCTTTCATCCACAATTATGAAATCTATCATGCTTTTATCATCACCTCTTTCCCATGTAATCATGTGAATCTTCTTATGACGAAAAAAGTATTCGTCACAAAAAGATTCTTTTCCACACATACGGTGAGAAGGTCTTCACCATTCTCATTTATACTTTCATCACCAAACGTTCCCAATATCCTTTCATATCCAGACTTCTTCACCCAAACCCTTCCATTAAAGTCTCCTAACATAATAATATTTTCATTATCCTTATTTATTTTGTCAACATCATCCTTACCATGTCCCAAAACTGCTCTCGGATGTAAGTGGGCTTAGACATGTCTGGGGCGTACACCCCTAGCAGGAACAGCTTCTTTAAGCCCACTTTCATTCGTATCCATAGCAACCTCGGGCTTACACATTCATACTCATTCACACATTGACTCATTCTTTCTGAAAGGATGAAACCGACTCCCTGGCATGCCCGTTCGGTCTCGTCTACACCAGACCAATACGCGGTTTACGTGCCATGTGCAGTGGCATCCTTTCCCTTTCGTTTCGTCTCATTTACACATAACACATCTATTCCTCTGTCATTCATCATTTCGGATACTTCATCCATCTTTTCATTCATTGCTCCACATATATTCAGCGTAGCCAGACGGGCTTCTGCAATCCACTTTTCGCCCCTCCGGGAGACAGAACGTGACGGGTGGCGAACCTCGTCGCCGGTTTTTCTCCCGGAGATTCTTCGCACCCCTGCCCCATTAAAGGGGCGCCGGGAACTCGGGGCCATTTCTTTTATTTCCTGACTCATGGTGCGAACAAGGGGTGGTGGTAGATTTTACGCCGCTACCATACGGCGAGGAGCCGAGTCTATTTTTTGGCTTTATCGCTCGTTTAGCACCACCCGGGGGACACGTGTAGGGTGGACCTAAGGTTAGGTGGTCGAAGCCTACGGACGCGAGCGACTCATCCCCCGGTAAAATATCTAAATTAATATCCCCAGTAAAGATGATATTGTTAGATTTCGAGCTACGTAATATTTGATCTAACGAGTCAATATAATCTGATGGATTTCTAAAACAAGGTGGCCTATATAGGATACAATAGTGATGCCCTTTGGCAGAGGAAGGATTAGGCAGTTTCCATTTTTCATACAAGACACTCGAATATTGTCCTTTATAATGCATATGTACTTTAATTATACACAGCATCCACTTACCATCAGGTGGCCTGAGTGCTCGCTTGCCACCATTATTCTATAAAAAATACCAGTTCGGTGTAGTTACTACATAGCGTAGGTACAAGACGGTAAGCACATTGATAGTATAAAAGTTACAGCCTATATACGTGCCACTGCTGGGAACAGGCCTCCGCTCATTTCTGAGAGGGTTTTAGGGCAAGGAATTGTCCGCCGCGATGCCCCAATGCGTGTTGGCGAACTTCACATGTCTTCGAAATATCTTTTTTTTGCTTTCTTATTTCTCTGACATGCAGGTTTCCTCACGATGTTTTCCTTCACCGCCGAGCACGTGGTAAATCAGCACTTAAAATTGCAATTAACAATTTCTTTGGTGCCGGCGGGGATTGAACCCGGTTTGCTCGCGAACTGTGAAATTTACAGCGAGCGCTAACCATCTGCGCTACCACGGCATTGATAGTATAGAGTAGTTAAAATAATTAGTACCGAAAATGAATGTTTTAAAATACTACTATGCGAAACATGAGTATGTTTGCCACCTTTATCAAAACTCACTGATGTAGACACACTGATTCCCAAAAATAAATTCAGAACCAATCTTTTTAGAATATGTTATGGAAAGCAGTACCGGATTAAGCAATCGCGTAGCAAATTTTATCGAGGGCCCTTACTCTGCTATGAATTCTGAAGTATAAAGTGGTAAAAAACAATTCAATCCCATCAAAAACATAACTTGTAAAAAAACCAAGTCTCGCAAATCAGTTCTACCGTAAAAAGTTGTGAGATCCATGTAATACCAAGTCGGTTAATTTATTCAGTCCCTACTTAAGGGTCCTTCTGTTTTAAGTTATTATGTAATTAGCTAACTTAACAACATTCTATAGTTGACCATACCAATGTTAAAAATCTTGTACAAAAAACCAAGTCTCGCAGACTTGGTTTTTTTACAAGTTATGTTTTTGATGGGATCTCATTTCTTTTTGTAGACAGAATAGTCCTAGTTTTTTTTCCTTTCCGGTACCTTCTACTTCTTGAATACCAACAACGTACCTATCTATACATATAAAAGAACACTGATTCATTCACTGCAAATGTAACTTTGTAATTCTATATATTTATATGGGACGACAAAGTTATTTATGCAGTTGGTATATCTAGAAAACTGGACAGTAATTAAAAAATATTTTAGTTTTTCCTCGATTTATACACTAAACTCTAATTGTATTCTAAATTTGAAGCTTCTTTGTCTGCTAGAAGTACCTTAGAGTTTTGATGATCTGTCAGTTAGTGAGAAAGAAACTTTGACTAGCTATAATTCTTAAACTGCTGGTTCAAATTGTATGAAATTTGAAATATGCCGTGTTTATACAATGCCTGCTTGGTTACTGAAAATTCAGGCTTCTAGTTTTGTCCACTACGAAGTTATAGGGGATCGAAAATGGCCTAAATTGCTTCGAGAAAAGAATGGTACGGCCGTGCCGCTTTTTTGCTCGACTTGGCGGGGGTACTGCCGTGCCCCTAGATACTCAGTTAGCTTATTTTCCATCTATAGTTTACAATATTGTTGGTGTTTAATAGTACAGTAGATTATAGGCCCTGTTAGACTCTGCCAAGTTCAAAAGGCCAGGGATGAGATTGTCCTTTCAATTTAGAATGGTTTTGATAAGAAACTGGGATACTACACAAATAATTGTAAATATTTTTAGTAAATATTACAAAGTTTATATTCATTACCAAGTACATTAAATTTTTAGGAATGGATAATATTATGTTTTATCAATGGTGTACTTTAAATTATGTATATACCTTATATTAATTTATCTGTTTCTTTTATTACTTTTAAAACTTTTACCAAATAACTTTTAAATTTGTAGCCATATTAAGAAAAAATAATATACATGCCAATTTCTCTAAGCAAATCATATTCTTTATTCATCAGAGAGATAATTATGGCGTTCTTGACTTAGTGTTCCTTAATTTATTTTTTTACGCGGTTCAATGTGAAAATGATCGTTCACGATTGCAGTTACTTTTGACAATATATGCGCAAAGCAGTTTCTAAATTGAGAAAACATGATTCTAACGAATTATCCATTAGGCATTTATAATATAGAGTTTCCAGAGATTAGTTTTTCGTGCTGTCAATCACACCAGCCACATCATTTTTCAACAGCTCGGTTAACTACATTATTTGCAGTCTGCTGTCTACCAAACCATTTGCATAAACACTGACCATTATTGGAGTTTCTTTCAAAATCTCTTCTGCTGTAATAGAATTTATTGTAATAGAAATATTTCAAAAACACCAGTTAGATTTTGGTATGCTTTCAGGCGTTTATCTGAAGCCGATAGTAAGTTACCAATAATGACGACACCTCAATTTTAAACTGTTTAACAGGTGTTTCGTTTTCATCAAATTCGTCAAGTGTATTGTAAAACTGCTAAACCGGTTGTAATTTATATTTCGCTTGCATCGTCTTGAAGTATGTTGCTGATATCCATGACAGCATGTCAGATCTCTGGCTTTTGCTTTTGTACGTGGTAGAGCCACGCTGCAGCTCTATTATGGTTGTAATACGAATGGGTCGGCTCAACCGAGGAACAACCACGCTCTCACAGAATACCAGCGTAAAATGGCTGCTTATTACTACTGTGTTTCGTATGGTGAGTGTAGAGATCCGGAGACTCTTTTTACAGGAAACGAGGCATTCCATCTTAGTCCTCAGGGGTGACAATGCATCTGCGTTTTGATTTTTAATCGACGATAAATGTAGATCCCAATAGGCCACAGCATCCACTTACTATCAGGTGGACTGTGTATTCTTTTGTCACCCTTATTCTATAAAATAAAAAAATCTGAAAATATGGATAGCATTGTTTGGAATTATTCATAAAGGGTGTATCTCGTATTAAAGCAGCGACGCATTAGTCACTTGCACGCGTCTAGTATTCCAATCCATTATTTCAGTTCATGCATTTGATGATGAAATCTGCAATCGTTGGTCCGCGTGAAATACCATCTCGATCTACTGAGCACAACAAACTTTTTTGACGACAGTTAGTCTGCCTTCCCTTCCAAGTAACTATGGAACTGTACGACTCCCGAAATGTCGATGCCAACAAGGATTCCGATGCTGGCTGAGTATTTAGTCGCCCCCAATGCGAGACTTCGTTCAACAAAGATTGGACTTCAGAAAAAAATTGATCGAGCACTTAACGACCTGTTCCAGAAGAATATTAACACGTCAAGTGTATAAAGCATCCAACCAGTGATGTTGTCTGCATAACAATGAATGTTACTAATATGCAACATATAATTGATATGCTGAAGGAACAGGGTAGGCAATAGCACGTAGCCTTGTGGAACACCAGCATTCAGAGGCTTGGAGTCAGAGCCTGCACCCTCGATTACGGTCTTAATTCTCTGATCTGTAAAATGACTGGTGACCCAATTGCATAATTTCTCGGGAAACCCATAAAAGGGAAGCTTCGAAAGAAACCAAAACCGATCGAAGTCCTTCCTTATGTCCAAAGTAACCGCCAGGGCCTACCTCTTGGTCTCGACTGCCTCCGCTCATCGGTGAGTAAGGTAGAGACACATGAAGATCACCAGATAAGCGACCTCGCGAAGCGGATGCTCTCCAAGGTACGGCGTGAGCTGGCAGTTAATATAATAATGGATTCCATTATTTTGGAAAACAAAGAGATAGCGATAGGCCTGTAGTTGGATGGGTCCGAGTGGTCATCTTTTTTAGGGATGCACTAACGCTGTCTTCCATGAGGCTGAAACGACGCCTAAAGAGTAAGAGAACCAGAAAAGACGCATAAGAACCGGTGCCAAATCTGTAGCACATATCTTCAGCACAGTTGGGGGGATTCCATCAGGCCCACTCGACTTGTTGAAGTCTAGGGATAGGGTGCTATGCACACCGAGCGCTGTGTTAACAGCAAATCTGGCATGGAGCACTCACACGGCTTACACCGCGGGATGGTCGAGAGTCGAGTTGGACGCAAAAAGAGAACCTAAAAGATCGACTTTCCCCTTTGCGGCGTAGGTCTAGGCCGTCTAGGCCAGCGAATCATATTCCCAGCGCAAAGATGGTAATGTTAGCTTACCAAAATTCCGTTAGCTAGCCTTGGCGAGAGATCAGAACTTTATCATCATCATCGATCATTTACCGTATGAAATTGTGTTTTATTTTCGCCAATGAAATAATCGGTTATTGATTGTATGACGTGGATTGTCATGTTTCACGTTTGACATCATTGAGTTATTATACAACACTAGAGAAGCAAACTACATTACCGCGCGTCGAAAAAAGTGTAATCACTATCCAAACGTGACGACGTAGCTTTGAAACTAATAAAAATTTAAATAAACATATATCTATCTCACTTACACAAGTTGCGAAAACAATATCGTCGCTAAGATTAGATAAAGATAGACACACAAACATGCATTGGCGTGTTGGTGTGGCTTACTGTATATGTTTTTACCTAAAATACGCAATAAAAATGAGTTTTTTTAAGCTGCAGTTAATTGTTTTTATATTAAAAAAGTATATTTTATTTTAAACTCTTTATTGCGTTCCCTTAGAAAAAAAAAGCGGCCAAGAGCGTGTCGGGCCGCGCTCAGTGTAGGGTTCCGTAGTTTCCCGTCCGTCACAGTAAGTGTTCCCACTTATGAGTTTGTACAAAAACTGTTGTTTCCATCCAAGTTCAAAATAATTTTCCTAGAAAGTCCTTATAAAGTTCTACTTTCCAGATTTTTTTCATATTTTCTAAACTTATGGTTCAAAAGTTAGAGGGGGGGGACACATTGTTTTCTAATTTTGGAGCGATTATTTCCGAAATTATTGACATTATCAAAAAAACCCTATTCATTTTTAAATACCTTTCCAACAATATATCGCACGTTAGGGTTGACATTAAAAAACAAATCACTTCCCACTTTACATATAGGGGGGCTACCCTAATAAAACATTTTTTTTTCCAATTTTTATTTTACCACTTTGTCGGCGTGATTGATACACATATTGGTACCAAATTTCAGCTTTCTAGTGCTAACGGTCACAGAGATTAAGCGAGGACGGACAGACGGACAGACAGACATGGCGAAACTATAAGGGTTCCTAGTTGACTACGGAACCCTAAAAAGGATACTTGTCAGCATTGTGACACTGTAATTTTGTATGAAAGACAAATATCACAACACGAGATCGGGACATTATTTAAGAAATCTAAACAGTAAATCTAAGACAATAATGTCTGAAGCAGTTTCAAGCAAGTTAATATTTAATTTTGTTTAAACGAAATAGCATTTAGGGTGTACAAGTTTTTTTAAATTGATCTAAAAAACGTAAGACATCATTTTTTTTCCAACTCGTAGAAGAATTTGGTCCTTACCCACAAAGCTTATCAGATGAATAGAAGTAAACATAATAATGAAATAAAACATTTTTTATAAGTATTTTTATTGTACTAATAAATCAAACAATATAAAATAGGTAATAAAATATAATTAATATAAAATTTATATAAAATTATAATTAACATAAAATTATTAATATAAAATAGGTAATAAAATATATTTAACAGATAATGCATGAATAAACTAAAATAAGAATAATTAATTATTTTCTATGAAAGTTAAAACATAGTTTTTATTATAATATTTCCAAAATATTTAAAATCAGAGGTAACAAATTAACTTACTCCATTAATTATATAGTCTCCCATTCATGTAGGATAATCACAAATGCGGAAAAGTGGCAACATTGAACCTAAATGGCAATATTCGATAATTTTATTTAATTATTTGAGGTTTTTTACGTTCATATGAAAACAAGAACTAAAAATTATGTGTTGAAAGTGATTCCGCTTGGTTTATTACGTTTTGTGACCTTGAATAGCATTCTTTCACTACGCATTTACCCATTTTTTGTCGCGGCTCAACTCTGTCGGCGTCACATTGAACACTGAAGCTGAACTGACGTTAGCTAGATCTAAAGTTCTAAAGATCTGTGACATTACTTTTATAGATTGTACTGGATTGTACTTTGACATGAGTTTTATAGATTGAATTATGGTACTAGAGACACGTATCTAGTTCCATTATTTAGGTACATATATATACAGTATGTATTTTTCTGTTATGGAAACATTCAGAATTAAACAAACGAAAATGACAAAGATATTTATTATAATATTAAGGAACAAAGCTGGAAGAAATATCTTCATATTCATAATTTGAAAAGGTTCTTTAACTATTTTTAAATACCTATTTTATGCGAGTTGGATAATAATTTCTTGTTGAGTTTTATTAATTTATTTTATTTTTCATGGTTCAGTTAATATACATTTTTCACATAATTTGTTTATAAAGACATACTTTATTATCAGATTAATTTAATATAATTTATAGCTATTAAGTTTGTACTTCATAATATAGATATTTTTATTATTAGATTTTATAATTCCCGCTAAACCTCTGACGGATAATTAAATAATTGCCAGTATCAAAAAGAAATTTTACCATTTTGCATTTACCTAAATTAAGTATTGTCATTAAAATTGACAAAATCCATTTAAAAAATTGCCAAACAATTAAATATAAAAGCGTACGACCTAATTATATAATTTGAAGAATAATGTTAAGAAATGGTTTGCTGATGATTAGGCCTTGTTGAAGACACCCCAGAAACTTAAGGAACGTTGCCGCAGTTACTAAAAGAGAAAAAAGTAATAATAAGCACCAACAATTAATTATGACTTAAGAAGCACTTTGATCTATTTAAGATGAAGCATCGGCAGACTATGTAGGCGAATTCACTTATCTAGGACAGAATGTAATTGGTATTAGACTCCTATCAGAGATAATTTTAAAAAAGGGAAGAGGATAATAGTGTGAATCGCTAAGATTAGAGACTTAAACATAAAAAGTTCGGTACATATATATCCAAACTTATCTTAATAAATTAGGTTAAGGTTGGAAGAGGAGTTTATACCAAATATTTTTTGGCACCAGGTAGTCCTCGATTGAATACAAAGGTATGGGTTGGAGAAAGCCTTTGATGAATGGCTCACTGAGTCTTGACACAATATATTATTGTAAATTATTTATAAGTCAAAATTGTGTATACAAAACAAAATCGTAAACTCAGATTAAAAATAATAAATAGGTCAATAAAATACATCCAAAGTGAAAATAGTTAAAAAATAGTTTGGAATAAATGTAAACTCATAATATTTTATCCGATTACGACAAAGTCATAAGTAGGGTATGTATGGATATGGGTTTGTATGTATGTAATAAGTATGTTTTTCTTTTCCATCAGAACTCCTAAACTAGTGGTTGGCATCAATATTGACAAATAACGTATCATTTGTCTGTTTGTCTGTGAATGAGGTATCCTATATATCGGCTAATTGCAGATTTAAAGTGCTACAAAAAATATCGTGTTTGATATGAAATGTCTTAACGTATACATTACGTTAATTTAGAAATTACCTTTAAGTATATAAAAAATAAAATATAGCTCGAAGAACTGACAACCGATGAGGAATAGAGATTCTAGAATCTCTCTTCCTCATCGGTTGCAGTCTCTTCCTCAGCAGTGGCAGTCTTGTGTCGGTGAGCGAAGTGTAAGGCAGCCCCCCACTAAATGGAGTGATGGCTTTGTAAGAGATGCACGATGTTGATGGATACAGGTGACTTAAGAACGTGCTCTGTGGCATAACTTAGGGGATACCTATGTTTATCAGTAGATTTGTGAAGGACTGAATTATGAATGATGATAAACGGCAAGATTAACAGCATTTTTATTGCAAAGTCAGATTAAACTGATACTAAAATAGGCAGGAAGAACTAGGTAGCTAGATAATACTTTATTAATTAGTTAATAGTTAACCCGCTCTATAACCCCAAAACATATTTAAATAAAAAGAAAGTTATTAACTTTTTTATTTAAATAAAAATTAAAACATAAATACGTTGTAGTCATTGTGTGACTACGGTTATACGAAAACTGATGTTTATTTAAGATATTCTATTAATGTATTGTTTGTTTGTCATTCATAATAAATGAATTGATATTATAAAATTGTTTCCTTTCTTTGTATTTAAGTTTTATTGTGGTCAGGTTTTAGATTTTTTACTATTTACTTAAAACCTTTCACTGTCATTATTTTCCAATTTACAATAATTAAGTTATCTTTAATTTAAAAGAGTAATGATTTAAAATAATAGTTGATCACTGATTTTAAAATGGGTAATTGAAACGATACAATGGTATCACTACTCAGTGGCGCGCCTTATTGTGCTACGTTCGTGTGATACCGATTACCGACACGGGCACGGGAGTTCTGTACGGGTAGGAGTTCTTTACGTACCTGTGTGTATGTGAATTGTCGTGTGTCATTGCAAATCAAAGTTTGCATGTTTTTTCCTATAATATCGCTTTAGTTCCCTAAAAGCATATCTAGTGTTGACATTTGTGTGATTATGTGTTATCATCTCATGTGTTCCTGAGGTGTTTGATAAGGGTAAGCTAGCTGTTTATTCACTTGATCATGTCAGACGGTCATACTAAAAAAAACTATATCACGTTGTACTTAGAATTTGTTTAAATATTTAAATTTGGAGGCACTAAGATACCTACTCAGCAATTCTAGCGTTGACATTCATGTTTTCTTATATATACGATGGCATTAATTGAAGTTAATTTATTTTCATATTGATAATAACTTACAATGAACTGTTTTAGTTAGTAACGTATACCGGTTTATGAGGTTTTAACTTTGTTGCATTGCATGGAATCTTACTGCAGTCTAAAAAGTTAAATAACCAATATGCAAAGTGATGCTATAGGTAAGTAAATCTAAATGCAGGTACTAGGTGTTGGAACTCCTTATCTGCTGGGAGTCCATTTGGGTTGTACTACCCTCTAACCTACTTGTGCCTGTGCTGTGATCTGGTTTGTGAGGGTAAAAGTAAAAAAAATGACTTCCGATAATAACTATGAATTTGTATTGAATACAAATTATTCTATTCTATACAGAGACAGTAGTAATTACAGGCTGTGGGGCACTCCATTTTAATTCTCACATATGACCACCATTTGCTGCCTTACTTGTTTGAAATTGACTGCAGATGTGTGCACTGCAGCAACCGCTTACTATTAAGTGAACTATAACTTTGTTTGTCGCTATGCTTTATAAAAATTCAAATTTTTTTCTACTTATCTACCTCCACAATATTTTTTAATAATTTAACATTTCTTTTATTTTGCACTTGTGATTATTGCACACACTATAATAGCAACTACAATAGTTGTAATGTAAATACATTTGTCACAATGTGAATTTCAAAGTAATTTTAAGTAGGTACATTTAAAAAATATATATAAAAAAAGTATATCATAAGAAAATGTGTAGTGCTAAACTGCTTAATTACATTAAAATAAAATTTACCCATATTTGGAATGTTACAGTACCTACTCACAAATTAGAATACATTATTTTGCAAATCAGCTTGCCCATAAGCTTGCATTGTAAATTGTTCGAATTAGGTAATGAGTTGTTGAATTGACATTTCATAGTAGATTTTTTTTAAATTATTACAATAATTTTAAATTTTAAAATCCAAAATTTTATATGATAATGTGCTATGTCCCTATGTGTAATGTCAATGCCTAAGAAATTAAACTTGCATGTAGATCATGGCAAGTATGCTAATAGCATAATATGCATATTCATGAATGTGTAGACTCACTTGTTGATATAGTGGCGTTGTAAATATCGATAGATGGAAAGAAACCAGGAGATGAACAGGGACTTTCTGATAATGTAATAATGTGGTAGAGTCACGCTCCAGCTATATTAGTTTTAGCACAAATGGGTTGGCTCAATAGGGGTAGGGCCACACTTTCACAGAATACCATCACAAAATAACAGTTTAAGGCGTAACAGGTAATGTAACAGGCGTTTCATATGTTGAGTGTCAGAACTGGGTATCATTTTTAGAGGAAATGAGACATTCCATCCTCAAGGGTGACACTGCATCTACAATTTGATTCTTAATCAAGTATACATGTAGTCATCTGCCGACCCTGCATTCACTTACCATCAGGTGGACTGTCTGCTCGTTTGTCAAACTTATTTGATAAAAAAGCAACTAAATAATTAAAAAAACTGGTTGCAAAACCAACGAGTGCTAGCGAATATGAGACCCTATGGGACAATATGGGGTAGGCCTATGTTCAGCAGTGGACTTTCGATAGGCTGTGATGTTCATGGTAATTGTATAATTCTAGGCAGATTAGAGCCCTATTAATAATGAAACTTGTAATGTTAAGAAAGGTGTAAGTTTAGTCTTTATGAAAGATGGAATGTTAATTGAAAGACTAAACTTACACCTTTCTTAACATTATAAGTTTCATTATTAATAGGGCTCTAACCTGACTAGAATTACACTATTAGCCATTTTTGAAAAATGAAATGTTAATTAAAATGGCTGAAGAGATTTTAACAAAATTAAAGATAAATTTACATTTTATTATGAAAAAAAAATTGACAACTCGGATACTTTTTATATTGCTATAAATTTGATGAGACAATTTACATCAATACGTATATATACTTAGACACTGCGAAGCGGGAAGGTGACAGCTAATGTACATTTATATGTGGTAGAGCCATGCTGCAGTTATATTAGATGTATAGTTGTAGCACGAATGGGTCGGCTCGACCGGGGAAGGACCGCGCTCTCACAGAATACCAGCGTGAAATAGTAGCTTAATGCTGCTGTATTTCGTATGGTGAGTGTAGAGAACCGGCGACCCATTTTACTGGAAACGAGGCATTCCATCTTAGTCCTCACGGGTGACAACACATCTGCATTTTGATTCGTAATCGAGGATAGATGTAGATGTCTATGGGCCACAGCAACCACTTACCATCAGGTGGACTGTGTGCTCGATTGTCACCCTATCCTATATAAAAAAAAAAAGATATTATTAATTAAATTCCACAGCTGTACGTAACATGGAGTGATGCTGCATTTCATCACTGCCCTGTGATATTGGGTTCAGCATATATGGATGGATTTTCCATCAACAATCAGTCATTGAAACCTTGCATGTATGGGAGTTGATATTTGGATATGTCTATATGTATGTATTATATTTTCCTAACTCATGTGTGCTTAAATTAACCTTGAAGATAATGGCTCTATGCTCAGCAACACATGCTCAAGGTGGTTGGTGAGTATGAGGAACACATTAAAGAATTGAGTCATTTGTCACCATTCTTGAGGAAGCCGATATACAGGAGATTATTATACAATTTATAGATGTAGATCATAGTTTATACTTCCTATTTAGAAGGCTATTTCCAGCATATTCTAAAAATGGTGGCATTGTCTATACTGATAGATTGACAGATCTATATATATGTATCTACATAGAAGATGCTACCATTTTAAAAATAAAGCCATATTGTATGTATGTATATACAAGACTATTGTAAACCTCAAACCTGAGAAAAAAGATAACTGGGATAAAATTTTAGAAGAGAGTTACAATATGGCAGTCTAATCTCTATATCTGACAGACAACCTCATGAGTAAAGAGCAAATTGAACTATTGGACAGCATATAGCTTATTATAACTTATAGTGTAGAGTATAAGCAATAATGTAAGTAATTAGTTCTCTAACAACTGCAAGCACCACATGCTTATTGATCTCATTTTTAATCCCTGACGAAAAAGAAGGGTGTTTGTTACATGTTTAATGTGTGTATCTGTGTATCTGTCTGTGGCATCCTAGCTCCCAAACAGATGAACTTATTTATATTTAGTTTATTTTTTTACTTGAAAGGTGCCGACGTGATTGAGAGTGTTCTTAGCTATGATTTAAGAAAATTTGAAGATCATCAGCTCTTTTTGTTTCGGGTTAAACACTTAAGGGATTTTGTGCTCATTGTTATAAAATGCTAAAATATACCTGAATGCATACTACCTAGGGTTTATTTTTGTAGGTGAAGACAGTTTCATAAAGCAATAATTGGATAGAAAATATAAACTGTCTTTAAAGGTCAAAGTAAAATGGTGAAAGTATCTTCTTTCATTAAAAAAAATTAACTGAAACTGTTAAATAAAGTAATAAACCATTTGAATTAGTATATTTATGTAATTTATGTTAATATATAGTTAATTTGAGAAAAAAGAAAAAATACACATCTTGATGACCCTCTCAGTTTTTGAAGTTATTTATACACACACACACACACACACACACACACACACACACACACACACACACACACACACACACACACACACACACACACACACATATTCATATTCATATTCATTCATAAACACTCACGCCTGTCACCCAGAGGGGTAGGCAGAGACTACAGACTTCCATTTGGCACGATCCTGACACACCTCTCTCGCCTCCTTCACATCCATACACCTACGCATGCATGCTCGTCGGTTAAGGGTACTCCTAATTTGGCCCGTTTTCAATAAATCGCCAATTTGGTCGATAAATTTTCGCCTAGGACGTCCCTTTCCGACTCTGCCATTCACTTCTGCAACATAAATTTTCTTTGTCACTCTTTCCTCATCCATTCTTTCCACATGACCAAACCACCGAAGCATTCCTTTCTTAATCCTGGTCACAACATCATCTTGCAAACCACACTCTTCTCTTATCACACAATTTTTCACCCTGTCATTCAGATTCAGCCCTAACATACTCCTTAACGACCTCATTTCTACTGCATTTATTCTACTCTCGTGCTTCTTCTGCCATACCCAACTTTCACTACCATACGTTAAAGTAGGGACCAACACAGCATTGTGAATTGCCATACGTGCCTTTTTTGACACATTTTGACTCTTCACAATAGAGTGCAGGGCTCCATTTACTCTGTTTCCTGCGTTCACTCGTCGTTCTATATCCTTATCATATCTCCCATCCCTGCTAAATACGCAACCCAAATATACAAACTCATCTACTTGCTCGATCAACTCCCCTTCTATTCTTATTTCACATATCGTTTTACTTTCATCTCACACATATATACATATATATATATATATATATATATATATATGTGTGTGTGTGTGTGTGTGTGTGTGTGTGTGTGTGTGTGTGTGTGTGTGTGTATGTGTGTATATATTTTTTAATATCATATAAGAATACATTTGTATACTGAGATGATCTGGGTTATGTAAATATCTAGACATTTCTTTTAGGCAGAAGAGTAGCATGTCACATTAACCATTCTTTATGTTTGCTAGGGCTGTCATTTTCTACATTTCTTTCTTTAAAATAATCATTATCACAACAGCCCTTCTCAAGCCCCCTGCTGAACATAGGCCTACCTCAAAGAATGCCACAAAACACAGAGACCTGAACCACCTGCATACATCTATATTCTACATGTCTTACCAGTTGCTTCAACAGTACCAGGCCGACACTTGAGACCTTTAATTATGTGGGTACTGTCACGGTAATATTATCTATACAGTATTCCAACTTCATACAAACGGACGAAGCGAGAGCTATGCCTACGCGCCTCGATCTCGGCATGCGCTCGGCATGCGCTCGGCATGCAGACAGTCGAGACTGTGCCGCAGTCATGATTTTGTGAAATATATAAAAAAAATTGGAGGAAATAAATAATAGAATAGAAATAAAGAAATAATAAAACTGAACTTCATTTAAAAACAAACATATAAATTGTAAAGTAGCTGCAGGTATCTATAACCAATTAAAAGATATTCCTTTTCTCCACATTGTCCATGTTTCCCAAAATAATTTTTAATTTATGTTATTTTTAGCTTTATATTAGAAAGCGGATTTTTTTATATTTAAAAATCTAATAATAAAGCATTTCGTAAGTCTCAGCCGAGGTGCAAATACTTTTCGGTCGCAAATTTATTTAACCGATTTGTTATTCAAACATAAACATGGTTTTTTAATTAAATCTACCAATCAAAAAACGACACGCATTTTTATTGAACACTTCCTATTCAATTCACAAAGTACCTATTTTATTTGTTTATATAAAAAGTATATTTACAATCATAAAACTAAATGGAAACACAAAGTAGGCAAGTGTAAAAATGCTGGAGGCAGGTAGCCCTATCACATGTTTACGTGCCGCACGGCTGTAGGCATTTATTTGAAAGAGTACGGCCGAGTTACAATACTGTTAGATTAATATTACCGTAGGTACTGTATTTATAATTTATTTATTAATTCACAGTGTCATTAGAATCCAATTGACGGTATGTGGGCGCACTCCTGCAGCAGTTCTAACCAAAAAGTACTAATTTGGATATGGTACCTCATAACTTCATACACCATATTATTATATGTTAATTGTATCTATTGAATATAATTTTAAATATTGCTAATAACAGATCTGTCATTAAAATATATTTTTCTTTATATATATATAAACATTAAATTTAAAGAAAAATATTGTACATTTAAATGCCTTCCCGATAAATAAATAACCATCAATTCTGATTTCTAAAACAAATTAGTCCACTGCTGGGTGTAGACTACTCGTAGGAATGTTTTGCCGCAGTTGCCATGCGGATTGGCGTAATACGAGACGTCTTGTACTTTTGATGCTGTTTCTGGTAGCCAGCTGGGTATTTTACGCTTGGCCTAAAAGAAGTGGTTATTTCACCAGCCATTGGCTGTTCTGAGATATTTATAATATTTCCCTATGTCTTAGACACATAGCGGATGAACTGGGGTAATGGAATGTCCAACAACCGCTATACATTATACATTTCTATTTTCATTTATTGATTTATATTTTGCAACTTTTGTCAAACATTTGGGCAAACATTTTATACGCAATCATGACATACTCGACAGCTCAATCTTGACGGGACCATATCACTATACTCACCGATCCTAATTGGTCTAATAAGCTCCGTGTTCGTTCACGTTTTGCTCTCACTAATTAATTGTTTCTAGTCTAACGAGCTTGTTTCCATGAGTTCTATATGTACCTTTGAGTTAACGTGAACTTAATCGAATATGAATCAACTTACGTTATTGCCGTGTATTAGCAGTGGCCTTACTAAGTTTATATCACATCATCATCATTACAACCTATTAAAGTCTAGGCCTTCCCTTAGGTTGCCTCCTAAGGGAGATATTTACCATAGTTGCCACGTTTGGAAGGTGGGTTGGGAACGCAGTTTTTATTTTCTAGTTATTATGCAGACACTGTTGCCTATCTCCTGGTATCCCTCTGTCGCCTCTTATGACGCCCAAGGTACAATATGGGGCAGTAGATATTATTATATCGCCCCGCACGGTAAGTAGGACATATACAATATGTAACGTAATTAATGCACACCCTCAGACATCCCAATTAGTATATTATGTTATAATCATAATACATACACTGATTTTAGTTAAACATTTTTATGCACTGATTATTTATAAAATTAGTTATACTAATTCCGGAAGAATGTTGTGGTCACACTACAAATCCACGAATGCAAAGACTTTAACGTGCTTGAAATAAAGTTCATTTTTTAGGGTTCCGTAGTCAACTAGGAACCCTTATAGTTTCGCCATGTCTGTCTGTCCGTCTGTCCGTCCTCGCTTAATCTCTGTGACCGTTAGCACTAGAAAGCTGAAATTTGGTACCGATATGTGTATCAATCACGCCGACAAAGTGGTAAAATAAAAATTGGAAAAAAATGTTTTATTCGGGTAGCCCCCCCTATATGTAAAGTGGGAAGTGATTTTTTTTTTAATTTCAACCCTTACGTGTGATATATTGTTGGAAAGGTATTTAAAAATGAATAGGGGTTTACTAAAATCATTTTTTTGATAATGTCAATAATTTCAGAAATAATCGCTCCAAAAGTAAAAAACAATGTGTCCCCCCCCTCTAACTTTTGAACCAAAGGTTTAGAAAATATGAAAAAAATCTGAAATGTAGAACTTTATAAGTACTTTCTAGGAAAATTATTTTGAACCTGGATGGAAACGGTTTTTGTACAAAAAAGACAAAAAGTTGTACAAAATAATTTCTGGACTAAGTTTGTAGTATAATCGTTTAAGCAGGCATTTTTTTAACTTCGTTTACATATTTTATTATCCTGAACGTATCTTTTTTCAAACAAAAAAAGAATTATTAAAAAATTATCTAAAATTACCACCGAAAACTTCTGGCACGTCTACGTATTAATTAGTAACCCAATTCCCCGAGAGATGGCGCTGTAGGTACTTATTACATTGGGTCGGGTATTATCGAATTGTTCGGTTGGTCTCTCCTTGGCATCGCCTGTCGCGGAGCGTGCAATGTTGCACGCTCCATGTTCGCGCACGTACCCACTACCGGGAGCAGTTGCAGGAGCGCGGAGCGCTGCTGGAGCGCGAACATAATGGATACCCACCTTTAAACTCATAAGTGGGTACACTTATTGTGACAGACGGGAAACTACGGAACCCTACACTGAGCGTGGCCCGACACGCTCTTGGCCGGTTTTTTATATTTATTTTTATTGAATGACAGAATTAGTAATAATACAAATAAAATTGCACTCTTAAAAGTCTTATTGCCTTAAGTTACGGTCCATTTCGGTTTGTTTTGACTGTACAGATTTAGTGTGACTGTAATTTACGTAGTTTTAATTATTTTTGGGATAAAAAATTACCTATATTAAAAATGATAAGAATCGATTCAGTAAACGATTCTAAACAAACTACTTTCTCAAAGTGCGTTAATTATGTTACATGTTGTATATGTTGACAAGCAGTCCAATCACGATAAAGATTTCTATTCATACTCGACGCCGCATTTGATTGAAATATAGATTGTGCTTTAAATTTGGATTTATGGCTAAACTTAAAATTATAGTCGTTTGTCGAGGTGAAGCAACGTTTCAAACGGTCAACTTTTGGATCAACTACCGACTTAATATGATTACTCCCAACGCCGTGTTTTGGACAATACTCGCGTCTGCAAGTATTTTCTTTATACTTTTTTAGCTACTTAGCCCGGCCCGATATTCGATTTCATGCATCCAGTTGCTGCCAGCCGCCTTGTTTAGAATACGCTCCATTTATCCACAGGGTGTCAAACATTACGTTGCCCTAAACGCAGGATTACGGCGGATTCTTTATTAATTATTATTAGCATCAGAAATCTATTTTTATTATTTAAAAAGCGCACTCCAATTTTAGTACACGGAACAATTTTTGTAGGCTATACATTTACACTTTCTTGCGGTGTCGAACTCGCAGCCCTCAGTGCCGTATCCCAACGTATATTCGCAGTGCTATCAAGTTCTCTAGAATTACCGTAATGTAACAAAGAACAATCAAAAGCGAACTTAGAAGACAATTTTGTGACCTTTCCAAGGCCTTCGACTATGTTCACTGCGTGACATTAATCAGGAAGGTGACGGTTTAAAGACGCATAGCTTAAACTTATAATTTCATATTTAAGTAATAAAGCGCAGAATGTTATTTTCAATGGAAAAAGACAGTATTAATGGGCGTTCCTCAGGGCTCACTTCTCGGCCTTGTAGATGATAACCATAATATTGTATTATTTTCTGATCATATTTAAACCGCAATGGTTTTTTTTATTTTATTTTTTTATTTTTTTTATTTTATTTAAAAGGTACACCAACAGTACATGTATACATATTATAAGTTACATTTTTATAGCATAATTTCTTATACATATACCTATTATAGGTGTACACAACATTGACAAATGATAAAGATGATAAAGAAAATTATACTATATAAAAATTACTACATTTGTTTTACGTGAATCATTTATTTTAAGAAACTATAGGGAGGTACTTTTGCTATGCATAAGGGTGCCATAAGAGCAATTTATACTAAAACCGAAACAGTCTCTCAGATAAAATATTCAAAAAATAAAAATATTAATTTTGGAATTTCAGTATATTTACGAAAATATATTTTTGTATGTTCACAAAAACAAAAGCAAGCTAGGATATCACGGGCTATCATGCCAAAAAAGTGCAGGTCGCTTCTCGAGACATGCAGCTCTTAACGATATCATACGCCGGTCTCTTGCCACCGTCAACGTGCCAAGTCTACTTGAGCCGTCTGGTATTGCAAGAGACGATGGCAAGAGACCGGACGGTATGAGTTTGATTCCATGGAGGATGGGCCGGGTGCTGGTATGGGATGCAACTTGTTCAGACACGCTGGCCCCTTCCCATCTACGTGGAACCAACAACAGAGCTGGTGCGGCTTGTGAAGCGGCAGAAAAGGCTAAAGTTTGCAAATACAGGGGTCTAGGCTCCGAATATATTTTTGTCCCTTTCGGTGTCGAGACCCTTGGTCCGTGGGGTCCTAGCGCTATAAGCCTTTTTAAGGAAATAGCAAAAAGGTTAATCGACGTCACAGGAGACCGAAGAGCTGGCAGTTACCTCGGACAAAGAATTAGTCTAGCTATTCAACGGGGAAATGCTGCCAGTATCTTCGGAACCTTGCCTAAAGGACCTCTTTTTTTAATAATTTAATTTAGTTATTATAATATATATTTTTAAGGTTTTTAGTATTAGAATTAGTTTGTGAATATATATTATAGCAAATAAGTTAATATACAATTACAGTATTTATTTTCATATTAAATGTCTAATATTCCTTTAAAAAAACAAAAGTAGTTTTAATAGAAGAGGGGTAATTAGTGATATAGTTTTTACGTGACAGTGCTACTGTGCAACCATATTATGGTTGTAGCACAACTGGGTCGACTCAAACGCGACAGGATAACAGCTTAAATAAATGGTGAGTGTAGAGAACAGTAGACCCTCTTACTGGAAAGGAGGCATTCCATCTTAGTCCTCAGGGGTGACAGTACATCTGTATTTTAAATCTTAATCTTTATAGATTCTACATCTATAGACCGTGCATCTATTTACCATCAGGCGGACTGTCTGCTCGTTTGTCGCCCTTATTTTATTAAAAAAAAAAAACATTGTGTAAACAATATTAACAAACACAAGTTAATTTGCTTTTACAACAAAATTCTAGAAAAATATAAAATATATTTAAGTAGATCTCTTGCCAAGTTAAAATTTTAAGTGTTTTATAGTATAAATGAATACATGGTTTATGATGAATGGTGAGGTGATCGCTTCTAAGCTGTTTCTTAAATACGTGTTGTAACTAATTACCAAAATTTGCGTTTCAAAATTGTATCATAAAGTTATACAACTTAAACATAAAATCTTGGGGTTCTTGCTGGTTCTTTCCAGTTGGGGTTCTTGCTGGTTGTTTTTTTCCTGGTGGTAAAAGTAGAGAATGATTTGTAATCTTCTTCTATATATAATAAAAGTTATTCTATTCTATATGTGTTGGTTGATCGCATTTTAAGATGAGATCTTTACGTGGTAGAGCCATGCTGCAGCTATATTAGCAGTATAGTTGTAGCACGAATGGATTGGCTCGACCCGGGAAGGACCACGATCTCACAGAATACCAGCGCAAAATAGCAGCTTAACGCTACTGTGTTTCGTATGGTGAGTGTAGAGAACCGCAGGCCCTTCTTACTGGAAAGGAGGCAATCCATCTTAGATCTCACGGGTAACAACGCACTTGCATTTTTATCCGTAACCCGGGATAGATGTAGATGTCTATGGACTACAGTAACCACTTACCATCAGGTGGACTGTGTGCTCATTTGTCACCCTTATCCTATAAAAAAAGATGAATTGCTTTAATTAATATGTTTTATTTTTAGACCCTATTCTTTCTCACCTGATGAAATATAAATTGGACATATAAATATGAAAATATAACTATAAACAATAAATCGGAATTCTGTTTTTTAGTTTGTTATAAATATTATGCGTTGATCATAATGTGTCCTTTGCAATTTTGTGACAAGTGACAACCCTATGCTTTCCAGTCGCGGACGCAGTTAGCTCGCTCTAATTACTACGGCCGCGCTAACCAGTACGCTCGCTCCCCTGAGTTTTATCGCTTTTGTATGCATTTGTACGTATGAAAGTGAGACATGATCGTGAGAATGTTTTATTATAAACTGCTTCTTCTTAAAGAACATGTTAGTAACTTCTCCACATGTCAACCCTAACGTAAAAGGTAAACGAGTGATGGAGAAAAATCTATATATGAGGGCTTTAAATAATTTACAAACAGGTGATTTGGGGCAGCAGTATTTAAAGAGCAACTCTGGACTTAAAAACACTATGTTTTGACCTAATTAAATTGAAAGATTGAGTGTGTCGACGAGGGTCGCGTACCTGATACTCACAATCACCAAACGGTATTCGCTGAAGGATATACAGGTTTACGCACCTACCTCGGCACATCCCGATGAGGAGGTGGAGGAAATGTATGAGGATATTTCCAAAGCCATGCATTCCTCCAAAACCCACTACACGGTGTTGATGGGAGACTTCAACGCAAAACTAGGCACAAGAGAAAACGGTGAGCTGAAGTTAGGGAAATTTGGAGTAGGGCAACGCAACCGAAGGGGGCCAGCAATGGCCGACTTTATGGATAAAGAGGGACTCTTTATGATGAACTCTTTCTTCCAGAAGCGGCCTCACAGGAAGTGGACCTGGTCGAGCCCCGACGGTTCGACAAAAAATGAGATTGACTTCATTATGACGACCAGACGCCAACTGTTCAGTGATGTCTCAGTGATCGCAAGGGTGAAAACTGGCAGCGATCACCGAATGGCTAGAGACACACTGAACCTAAACGTTAAGTTGGAGAGGTCTCGTCTAATGAAATCAACGCTCCGTCCCCCTCGTGCTCTAATCCAGAATACCGAGTCTAATTACGTAACCGCTTTCAGTGCCTACAAGATTGCAATGCAGTGGACGATATGAATGACAAGCTCGTGGAAACTGTCCATGCGGTCGGAGCTAAGTTCTGCAAGACCCGCCGCAGAAGAACACAAAAACTCTCCGATCACACTATTAATCTCATGGCTGTTAGACGGGAGATGAGGGTGCAATCGTCAATAGATTTGACAGAATACAGGCAACTGAACAGACAGATCTCTAAATGCATGCGGCGAGACTTACGCAACTTTAATACTGCTCGTATTAAAGAAGCGATCGAGCGGAACCAGAGCTCCAAAGTCTTTGCCAGAGATCTGTCTGCCAGTAAGAGACAACTGTCAAAGCTGAAGACTGAGGTGTGGCAGCATCGTTTCCGGGACACCTGAGATTTTGAGTGAGATTGAGAGGTTCTATGGGCAGCTGTACACATCATCGTTGGAGCCACACGCAAGTGTGAGTAACGATCCAAGAGCAAGTCTTATCCGACACTATTCCGATGATATCCCGGACGTCATTCTAAGCGAGATTAGAATGGCTCTCCAGCACCTTAAAAACGGCAGGGCCCCAGGCGAGGATGGAATTACAGTGGAGCTTCTGAAAGCGGGTGGAACACCGGTACTTGAAGCCCTTCAGAAGCTCTTCAATTCCATCCTCCGTGGTGGCACTACTCCAGAGGCGTGGAGCAGAAATGCGGTGGTCTTGTTCTTTAAGAAAGGCGAAAATGCTCTCTTGAAGAACTACAGACCGATTTCCCCTCTGAGCCGCGTCTACGTGCTGTTTTCGAGAGTCATTACGAATCGTCTCGCACGCAGACTCGACGACTTCCAGCCTCCCGAACAAGCCGGTTTCCGAAAAGGCTTCAGTACCATAGACCACATACATACCTTGCGGCAGATTGTACAGAAGACCGAAGAGTACAATCTGCCACTTTGCCTGGCGTATGTGGACTATGAGAAAGCCTTTGATTCCGTCGAAATTTGGCGGTGCTACAGTCCCTACAGCGGTGCCAAGTTGACTGTCGGTAATCGAAGTGCTGAAGTGTTTGTACAGTAGGGCTACGATGGTTATCCGAGTACAGAACCAGAGCTCGAAACCTATCCAACTGCAGAGAGGTGTAAGACAGGGTGACATTATATCCCCAAAACTCTTCAACGTTACATTGGAAGACATTTTCAAGCTACTGGACTGGAAAGGATACGGTATTAACATCAATGGCGAGTACATCACTCACCTTCGATTTGCCGATGATATAGTCCTTATGGCAGAATCGCTGGAGGACTTAAGCACTATGCTCAATGACCTCAATAGTGCCTCCCAACGGATAGGTCTTAAGATGAACATGGACAAAACAAAGATTATGTTTAATGTCCATGTCACACCTATGCCGTATTTGTTGGGAGCACTATGCTCGAAGTTGTTGACGAGTACGTTTACCTGGGACAAATAGTCCGACTAGGTAAGTCCAACTTCGACCGAGCGGTCAATCGACGGATTCAACTCGGCTGGGCAGCGTTCGGGAAATTGCGGCATATCTTCTCGTCAGGTATCTCAATCTCTAAAAACTAGATTGTACAACCAGTGCGTGTTGCCAGTGATGACTTACGGATCTGAGACGTGGTCCTTCACTGCTGGCCGTATGAGGACGCTCAAGGTCGCTTAGCGAGCTATGGAGAGGGCTATGCTCGGAGTTTGTCTGCGTGATAGACTCAGAAATGAGGATATCCGCAGTAAAACCAGAGTGACCGACATAGCCCAACGGATTAGTAAGCTGAAGTGGCAATGGGCCGGCCATATAGCTCGAAGAACCGATAACCGATGGGGAAGAAAGGTTCTCGAGTGGCAGCCTCGTACCGGTAGGCGTAGTGTAGGGCGACCCCCCACTAGATGGAGTGACGACCTGGTAAGATATGCAGGAAGTCGATGGATGCAGGTGGCTCAGGACCGTGCTTTGTGGCATTACTTGGGGGAGGCCTATGTTCAGCGGTGGACTTGTGAAGGGCTGTAATGATGATGATTATGAAATTGAAAGAACATTACTTGGTGCTAGACATCATATGGCTTACGTTAGATGGCCTAGACCGGCAACTGGCAGCACCGTCAAAGGGCAAGGCGTCTGGAACTGTCACCGTCACCTGCCATGCGCGAGGATTAAGGCGAATCCGCCTAAAAACAGAGGTCCTCGACCCGCTGTCGTCTTATACGGGCTGATAAAAAAAACATTCGTGCAGATCACACGCGACAGAAGTGAAACCTTCAAATGAAATGAAATACAAAATACAAATACTTTAAAAATTTAAACTACAAGTTCGGCATAAAATATAAGATAATTTTATTTTATAGTGAATAAATGTAACAATCGTTTTAATATATATATATATATATATATATATATATATATATATATAGTAGACACCGATATTATATTACTCTTTTCTATATACCATATATAGTACTTACTAATTGCAAAAAGATTTATATCAATTTTACCTATTACGAAGTTGAGGTTTGGCCGTTCTTAACCGCTTGTCTAATCCATAGCACTATTATTTCTTCTGTGTCCGTCCATAGGCACATGACACCTTCGTACATTGTTGAACAAAACGCGTAAGCGACGCCGTTTTGGCGGCGTTTACGATTTTTTTTCTCGCGAGCATTGAGCTATAATCTATAATGCTTCCTATCTCATTTTCACATTAAATCTTATGAATTTATGCGTCTGCCTCTTTTTACTGTCGCTTCTTCGTTTCAAAGACTTTCAAATCACAACGATGCTAAAGAAGTTTTCACTTCAAAAAGAAGACTTAGTAAATAAGCACTTTTCTATGTGGTGGGACACTTTTTCTGTCTAGGTGTCCATCCCGGTATTTACCACCCACTTTCTTATTTCTACCGCTAAGCAACAGTGCGCGCATTGACATGCTCCGGTCTGGAATAGACAGTCAGTATAATTACAGGGCGTGAGGCCATCGATCACTAATAAAAAACGACGAAATAAGTTTTTTATTAGTGATCGATGCATGAGGCATTATATCTTAACCCTTAGAGGTGCGCACTTCGCTTTAGAACCTTTGGTTGAAGTTGCTTGCAGGTGTCTATGGGCTATAGTAGTTGCTTAGATGGACAGTTTGTTCGTGTGTCACGTCTAATTTTATTTAAAAGAAAATTCCTTATTAATAATTTCATAAATGAACACGCTTTGTTCGCGAGCCAAGAAATAAACGCTAATTATCTGAGCTGCCGCAGCTCCTAAATTTGAATTTACAAAAATTCACGAAAGTAGTTCGCATATACTGTCCTTCTGAAACATATTTCCCTGCGGAATTTCGAAACGGAACGAACGGGTCGGTCACACACATACGGAATTCCGATTTGCCCGAAAAATTCCGTACGAAAAACTACCGTAGGTGTGTGACGGGTCATTGATTTTATATGGACTTGCTGCGTTCGGAATCCCAAATCGGAATTCCGTATGTATGTGGCGGGCCTAAATGTGGTCCCGTTAACAGATTTTTGGCAACTCGGAATCAGAAAGGTGGGCGGCGTTTCACCCCCGCGCCTTTGAAAACAAATAAATTCGTTGGCCCTGCGCCTGATATTTTTTGGTCGTACAATGAAAGCGAGGTAATAGAATGCATCTGAATCATACTTGCATACACTCGTGCAGTATAATCCTGTCCTACGCAGATGGCTATGTTACAATATACTTTGTATATATAAAAGTTATAGTCTTTATACGTCCGATTCTTGGGCACAGGTCATTTCTGAGAGTTTTAGTGCAAGGAATTGTTCGCCGCGCTGCCCCAATATGTTGGCGAACTTCACATGCCTTCGAAATATATTTTTTATTATTTCTCAGACATGCAGGTTTCCTCACGATGTTTTACTTCACCGCCGAGATAGGTTTTAAATCAGCTCTAAAAATTGCAATTAACAATTTCATTGGTGCCGGCGGGGATCGAACCCGGTTTGTTCGCGTACTGTGAAATTTACAGCGGGCGCTAACCATCTGAGCTACCACGGCTTTGCATATATAGAAAAAAGAAAATACCAAATGATTTTAGTTGATCGCACGATCCGAAATCAAAAAACTAATTAATATCTGCACTACTATATTATTTCTATATTTTATACATTATATTGATTACTCTAAGGAAAATTGGTAGGGTATGTCAAAGGCATTAACAGCCTATATACTAATGCCGGCTTTACACGCTCGTCGAGACGCCACGAGACAGGCCGAGTACGAGTGTGTACATGGTGCCCTCGTCGCGTCACGTCGTCGCGTGCGTCTCGTGGTTCTCGTGCGCTCTCGGAAGCGTGTCGGTTTTTTGCGCTCGAGTCAAAGGGTCTTGTACATGATACTGTTACTGTAAATAGAAACTATCCACCATCTCCTTCTTCGTAATGGCTTATTAATTTTATTTTTTAGTAAATGTGTAAAAATTATAATAGCTCAAAGGCGAAACGCAGCAGGTCCATCTCAGCGGGCATACGGAGTTCAAATGATACGACGAGTGTGTACATGCTGTGTTTTCGCGTCGAGCCTTTACGCGACGAGAGGCACACGAGACGACGAGACGAGCGTGTACAGCCGCCATAATGTGCATATAAAGTGAAATTATTAAAAGCAGTGTAATATTCCGAAATCTTCTCATTTTTGATTGTGTGTTGAAAAGCCCGGCTTTCCCTTAAGGTCTTAGTGGAAAGCGTACATGTTAAGAGAACATAAAAATAAGAAATTAGTAAATTAATGTAGGGAACAAGTAGTTACAACTGCTACGCAGTCTTTATTTTTACGTAAGTAAACTGGTTATAAGAGCACGCAATACTTGATGGATGGTGAAATACGACATGGTAATCTTAAAAATGTTGTCGCGTTCACTGCAAGTCATAGTTCACGAGCGCAGTGGTAACGCTATTGGCTTTGACAAAGCGGACCGCGTTTTCGATTCCCGTACGGATATTTGTTTGGCCTTAAAAATAATTGTTTCGCGTTGAGTTGTCCATTTACAACTTATACTCACCTCTACGATACAGGATAAATATTTAATCTTTGTTTAAAATTAAAATAATGAATAAAAGTAAAATATTTTACTTATTCCTATTAGATTGCGTAGATCGGAGCGAAAAATTAATATTCAAAAACTGAAGGTAGCCGGACTAACTATGACATTGGAACGTCAAACATCTCAGTCCCCCCTGTGACCATGGGTGTTGTAAAGCACCCGAAACGTCGGGAATTAAAAATAAGTAAAGGTAGTTAAATAAACGCGATAAAATCCGTAAATTTAGTTTTATTCAATGTGTGTAGTGTTCGCGTAAATTTAAGAAATCATTAAAATATTTTAATTTTAATTAATTCTATATTTATTAACATTTAAACTCAAAATATGCTACGCCCGTATAGGTTGTCGCATGTTCTGTAAATATATTGTACCAACTTTATGCTTTGTGACATGCAATAAAAAATTATGAATTATGAAAAAAATATACGTCTGAATGCAGGACGCAAGTTTCCTGTGGGGATTATTCACATTCCGTCAGGAGAATTCTGCGAAGTCTCGCAAAGATGACTACTGTGTGACTTATCTCTTTTGGTTTATACATGTCTTCTAAATATCTTTTTTGTCTCAGTAATTCTGATTTCTTTAAGGTCTATACTATTAAACAACTTAAAAATCTGCACCGGCGCGGCGGTGTGTATATGTACGCCAAACATTTAGAGCTACTTTCGAATCCCCCATAACTCAAGAACTATAAAGCCTACCCACTTGTAATTTTGCATGTCCAGTAAGTCCTCCAAATTTAATCACTGACTAACTCATAAAAACCTAGAGCACTTATTCGTGACTTAGAAACTTGAAATTTAGCATCATGGCAGTGGCGAAACTAGGGCAAGCCCAAGATATAAATTGATAAAAATATAGATTGTTGTTTTTAGCAGTTTTATAAAAATACACCAATCTTGATCTGTTTCCACGCTTCAGTTTCATATTCAGTGCTGTCAAGGACGTGTTTAACAAAGCACACAGAAGGCATACCACTGGTAGATAGATTGTATTACATATCAGCAATTGCATAGCTTCGGTGGCTTTGAAGAAAGCCGTTTGGGTTTGTTTAAGCGAAAGAAAAAAAATATTTACATCCAATACAATACATGAACAAAAGTAAAACACGAACAAAGTACAAACAAACTATGTACAAAATTAAAAAAAAATATTTACATTCTAATGGATAAGAGATAAGATAAGTGGAATCGTCTCGCTTTCTTATGGAAAGATTTAATTACGTCCACGTAAAATGTTGGTGAACGTTTTAATTGTACCAATAACTGTTTTTAATTGCGATAATTGATAAGTGTGAAATACACTCTTAACCTTGTGTATTTCTCAACAAAGTTTAAAGATTTCCTCTCCGATTATCACTTTAACACACTTCAATTTATCACAAGGAACACTATTATCCTCCATTTTCATTAAAAATCTTTAAAAAAAGCATAAATTTTGAACTCGTAATATTAAATCGATTAAGATTAAATAAACATTGAAACGTGAAATGAACTTGCAAACGTATTGCCCGCGCGCCTCCGCTTTTAACAAATTTATTCCCAAAAGCCTGGCTTTAAATCTCTATACTAATTGCTATATATACAATCGTGGTTATATTTCATTATAGAATATTTTGCTATAGGTTAGAAAGAGAGCGATCGTCTTCTCGAAAGCCCCGTAAAATGCCCACGCGAGCGGGGGAGACAACTATTAGCTCTATTAAAACTCATTTTTTATGACAGCAGCTGTATCGCTAAGGCAATACTAGGTCATCGGTCGACATGTGTCGAACAGTGGAGTGCGCGGGAAATTTGAAATAGCTTGAAACATTTTACGAGTTATTTTATTAGTTGATATTATTGATTGATTCAGGTTTAATAAGGCAAGCCCGGCTTTTCGGCTTTAATGGAAGCTTCGCCACTGCATCATGGTAGATCAATAGTAGTATTCAAAGAATAAATCTACATATATACCGCACTAATAACTTTGTCGACATTTAATTCTTATATTTTAAATGAAAATTATGTTTTTTTTTTAAATATATCACGTTTTTTCATATTCTTACATTGTAATCCGATTCTGAGTTATGTTCAAAATTTCAAGTCAAGGAAGTTAGTTTAAAATGAATTCTTAAATTCGACTCGAACGAAAGAGAGTTAATATAAACGTGGTAATAAAAATCAGTGAAGCGTAAACGGAAGAAAAAACATTGAAAATCATGTAACTATTCATTTAGATTTTCAAAACGATAAATCTTTTCAAAAATTAGTGATAACCTACCAAATACATTGTGGGATGTTTTTCTCTACCAGCAAGCACGTGGTTAAATGCTTCGCTAACAAGTAGATTGAAACTCCAGATTATAAAACAAAAGGTGAAACCAGTGAACCCGACTGCAATGACTTATCTAATTTATATATGTGTATGTAAATATTACATATACATATATAAATTTTAATGTACTCATTAGTACATCTCATGTGATATAATCGGTTCATTTGTAGATATACCTACATATTGTTTAAATACACTATTTGTTTGGGTCGCAAGTTTTCGGCAGTTTATGCCCCATTTACATTCAGCCCGTTTGGGCAGGGAAGTGAGCAGGGCAGTGAGCAGGGCAGTATGTAAACAGGCTACTCGCGCTGACACTGCCGCTGCCGCTGACACTGCCCGAAATGTCGGTTTTTCGTGCGGAAGTCAAAGGACGGGCAGCGCGAGCGGCAGTGTGTGTTCACATTCAGCTCCATCGCTCACTTCGCGACAAGCGCCTGGATGAACGGACGTGCGTGCCGTCCTGTTATTAAATAAATACGATCTACCAAAATGCCTTTCGAGTGGATTAATGAAAATACAATAAAGTTTTTAGAACTGCTGGAATCAGAAAAAACTATATGGGATTTCAACGATAAAAACCACAATTCATCATCTTCTACGAATACGAATTTTCTTTTTTGAGTTAACATAGTACCTATGTACATAATTAATTATAAATTCGTCAAATTTATTATATTAATATAAAATTTAGTTTAAGGAATTAATGAACATTGACATTTTATTTCTAAAAACGATTAGTAACTCATATTGATTATTTATTAATTAAAATGTAAAATAAGTTAAAAGGTAATATTTGCATAATAGCCTGAGATTTTTAAATTATAATTTTATTGTAATTAAAATTACGAATTAGTTTATACTGAAGTGTAATTAATAAAATAATAATAGCTTAACTAATCTCATAATATTTCATATTATTTATGTAACAATAATAAAATAATTCAATTAATAATTTATGAACAATTTACTGTATAAGAATTCAAATAGAGTGGATCTGTATAAGTATTTAATTGTACATAATATTTGAATTCAAAAAGAATGTGTGTACCTAACTTTTAAGCAACATCGGGTTTGTGTAATTAGCTGTATTTCATATCATTTTTTCCATGCCAATTATGGCAAAACATGTCAGTTCCACGTCATTGATCATCTTATGTACCATGTTTTTAAGCAAATAAATTTTCTATCTATCTATCTATCTTCTTTTGAACTTGATATCTTTTTAAATTATTAACATAATTTTGTATTGCAAGAAGACACAGCGCGGACGCTGTAATTATTTCGACGTCCGCCATAGTCGAAAGCCGAAAGCGATGTGAGTGGTAGGGCAGAGTGTGAATACACACTTCCCGCGATCCTGCTACGGCAGTATTTAGGGAAGTATTGCCGGCAGCGCGAGGAGCAGTGGCAGTGGCTGAATGTAAATGGGGCTTTATGTTTGCATTATCTATTTCGTAATGACGTCATTAGCCTATACTTTAAGTGAGCATTTTTGTGTAAATATAATATTTGATAAAAATTTGAATTGCGTTATGTCCAAGTTTTTTTTTAATAGGCTTCCTCTTGAAGATAAAAAACTCACATCCGGCTTACCTGGTTGCCTAGGTACTAATATCTTGTAAGGTTATAATAATATGTAATTGGTTTCTCTGAAACGGCTCTAACCTCTTATCACAAAATGAAGACAGTAATACTCCAACGATTTGGACACAATTGTGTATTAAAATAATGTTTTACTTTTCAAGTTTATCTAAATGGGTGTAATCACTGAGAATTTTTTTTCTAATGCCATGCAAACTCGCTTAGGTACCAAGGCTCAGACAGACGTATAGGTGAAAATAATTTGCTTTTGTGCAGTTCGGTAAAAGCATAACGATTGCTTGCTCAATAGGAAAAGATATTTCTAATTACAGTCTATGGATTAACACGTATGAAATCTATAAAATGATTATTTCTAGCTTTTATGATTTACATAATATAACGTATTAAACAAATGTTTTAAAATTTATCGTAGAAATAAAACCGATCTATATAAATTGAGAAAGTAAAACAATACTAAATAAAAAATCATTCATCAGAGCCTTTTCCGCAAAACCGAATTACATATTATAATACTCATATAGTTTTAATAAGTTTTAGAATTGTTAATTGTTTTTATCGATCTACAGAAAAGGTTAGACGCCATATAACATTCAATCATATTATTTGACTGTAAACGGTAGTTACAGTTTTGAAAATCAGTTAATGTGAATGCTTATGTGAAGATATATTATTATTAAATACTTTGCGTATTACAAGATAAAGTCATCACTTAAACGATCATTTTATAATTATTAATAAATAAATATTTTAACGGTCTAGCCTTGTGATTTACTAGCCGGAGAATGCGGTATGGCCTTTGGCCATTGTTAATGCTGAAAAAAAACCTTGGAAACTGAAAGTATTCCGAATATTAATAATAATAAGAATATAATACTGCAGCTCCTTATTTTTTATTTCACAAGATGTAACAAAAACCCTGTGGTTCCCGTTAAGTGCGATTTCAGAATTGGTATTCAAACGTGAAGAAATATAACTTTACTTCATAAAAGTCGACCATAAAAAAATGTATTTAAAGTAATATAAATTTTCATTTGTAAAGTGGTTTTAATGTCTCTGGATTGACTGGGGAGTAAGAGTCAGACTCCACTTTACCGATGCGCGTGTTAGGTAGAGTAGAGGTAATAAAACCACATACAATTTGCAATTTTTTAATTTTTTTTATGCTTCAGTTTTCTGACGTAAAAGTTATTTCTTTACATTTGAATACCGATTCGGAACAACGGGCTTTTTGTTATGTGTTGTATAGGAGAAAGTCCTAGTTTGAGTTAACATAAAAAAAAGAAAATTAATTTCAGTGAAGAGTAGTCATTATTTGGAATAGGTACAGAAAGTGATTTATTGAAGAATGTGTACAGAAAAACAATGTCACTAATTTTGAGGCGTTCGGTTCCCTTGTGATTATTACATCGACTCTCGTCTTGGATGTTATTTCTATCCTCCCCATTATCAGCTCATGAACTATCAACTATCATTCGTAGGTCTTTCTCTTATTAGAGAAAATTTGCCGTAGTCACCGTGCTTTGTGGGTGATTTGACTATGGCAATATTGCACGTCCCGCTACAAGATACTGTGCGTCGCCAATCTGGGCAATTTAAATTTCGCATCATCATCATTTATCACAGTCCATCAGAAGTCATCGCTAAAAGAATGCCACAAATTACGGTCCCGAGCCATCTACATCCATCGACTTCCTGCACTTCATACCAGTCACTCCTTCTTGTGCATCTCAAAATTGCGATCAACAATTTCATAGGTACAGGCGAGGATCGAACCCGGGTAGTTCACGTGCTGTACATTAACGGCGAACAGCTCTTAAGCTACCACGACTTGATTCAGTAGTAGTAGAATACTTGCTCGTCTGATGAATACTGTTTAGACATGTTATTATAGCCTCGCTTGTCCGAACCTTACTGTGCACGATCCAAATTACCCGATAAATCGGACGAGAAACACAACCGGGTTGAAACAATAATTTGTCTTTTGCATAAAATGTTAGTTCTGGCTGGTTCAAATATCCAGAACCCGCGGGAAGAATAAAGAGAAAACCTTTAAATAACCTTCACATAATTATATTTTAAAATTGTTATACAAATATTTCATGAGTATAAAACTCGTATCTTTGCCCCATACAAACGCATCATAATTGGCTTAACTAGCTACAACGACTCTGCATGCTACAGTCTCTTGTACGTATTTACCATTCGTTTTCTTTTCTTCGGACAGATTATTTTAAGTGTAAGCTATTTAAAGGTATTTTCAAAATGTGAAATTTCGTGCAAAAGAACCGCTTAAAGAGGAAATTTCTTTTAAATGTATTTTCTAAAAACAGCGTATCGAGCTTAAGTTTGATCATTTTTTATGTTTATTTTAACTCTTTAAATTACATATATGTGTGTATGTATATGTATATTTTAATAAAGTGCACATTTTGACTACCTCTATTTCCTTCAACTATCTTTCAATAGGCCTGCTGGAAGAAATTTCATTATGGAATAAGCAGTTCCTTTGTACATAATTATGTTTTTACCATTTTTCTATCGAAGCATGTGTGTACACAAACTATTAAATAAATAAATACATACCTCAAATTCTCAATGCTCTCATTGACAATGCACCCTCTACGAATGAAGCGAAGGTAATTTTGTCGAAATGTATGCGGTTACTGTATGAGCACACAAAGGTTGATGAATTTTTGAGCATTGACTTCCAGTCATTTGGTTTTGCTTTATTACAGTATTTGGCAGAGCCCTACTGACCAATCACTTCAGCACTTCGATATATAGACAGTCAACTTGGCACCGTTAAAGAAACTGCAGCACCGGCTAAATTTCGACGAAATCAGGCTTTCTCATAGTCCACATACGCAAGATTATACTACTCGGTCTTTTGTACAATTTGCCGAAGGGTATGTATGTAGTCTATGGTGCTAAAGGCTTTTCTGAAACCGTCGAATCTGTGTGCGAGACCATTCATAATGACTCTCGAAAACAGCACGTAGACGCGGCTCAGTAGGGAAATCGGTGTGTAGTTCTTCAAGAGAGCGTTGTCGCCTTTCTTAAAGAACAAGATCACCGCACTTCTATGTGTGTGTGACTTCAAGTACCGGATTTCCACCTGCTTTCAGAAGCTCCGCTGTACATGCTACACCCCCCCCCCCTCCCGGAGCCTTACCGTTTCTAAGGTCCTGTAGAGCCATTCTAATCTCGCTCAGACGGACGTCCGGTATATCATCAGAATAGTGTCGAATAAGACTTACTCTCTGAGCGGTACTCACACTTGTTTGTGGCTCCAACGATGACGTGTACAGCTGCAACTGACATCTCAAAATCTCAGGTGTAAACGATGCTGGCATATTCTGTCTTCAACTTCGACAGTTGACTCTTTCTGGCAGACAGATCTCTACTACGATCAATACGACACATAAAACTACATTTTTTTCCATTCCATCAGGGTATAGAAAATGAAACAAAGGTAACATTGAAAATTAACCAAAGGCGTATCACATCATTTTAAAAGCAAGACACCTTTCTTGTCATTGAATAAAACTAAATTTACGGATTTTATCGCGTTTATTTCACTACTTTTACTTATTTTTAATTCCCGACGTTTCGGGTGCTTTACAGCAACCATGGTCACGGGGGGGGGGACTGAGATGTTTGACGTCCCAATGTCATAGTTAGTCCGGCTACCTTCAGTTTTTGAATATTAATTTTTGGTCCGATTTACGCAAAACGAGCTTATAGTGTCATGAAGTCTTGCAGTGGTATGCTTAGGTTTGGGTTTAATTTTGTTAATTATAGGATCCAAAGCAGGTGGCAGCACCCATCCATCTTCTCTATTGAAATTTGGATGTTTTTTAATTTCAATAGCCTCGCGTATCATCCTTGGTAGGAATAGGTTGTCTTTTGCGAGAATTTGTGGTTTAACAAATCGAATGTAATGGTGGGGACGATCTTGAACATGTTCGCAGACTGCAGACTTCTCGGAGCGTCGGTGCTTCACATAGGCTGTATGTTCTTTCACGCGGGTTTTTATGAATCTTTTTGTTTGACCTATGTAAGAGAGACCACATTCACAATCTAACTTGTACACTCCTGCATCTTGTAGAGGGATATTACACTTGACGGATGGTAAAAATTGACTAATCTTCTTCGGCGGCTTGTAGTATGTTTTAATGGAAGCTCGCTTCAAGATGTAGCCAACCTTGTCTGTGACTCCTCTGACATATGGTAGTACAGCCTTACCTTTAACTTTCTTGTCGTTCAAAATCACAATGAAATGCGAAAACACAGAATTTATCCCATTTCTGATGTTAGTAATTATCCAATCTAAATCTGAATGAATGAATATTTCTTGGTAACGAAGTAAATAAAAGATATAACAAAAATAAACAACAACACTGTTAATCATGAAGCGAAACAGCCTCTCTGCCACAATGCCTAATAAGTTAAGACTCGTTGAATACTGCTCAAGCTAGTTTTTCTTTTTTTCCGCGTATTTTGTTACTGCTCGAACAAGTGATGGTTTTAAGATCAGGGTAGATCTCACTTCTGTCTGATTTTTCTGCCGTGATCTATAACAGTTATTTATTTTCTATACTCACTGATAACATTTTTTTTATGACTGACCTATTAGTCTCACTGAGATAATCATAACACGTGATAAATGCTTTTTTTTTAATTTTTTAAACCCAAATTTTATTATTGATGTTTTGATAGAATTCAGGAGTGGCCACTAGGTTTTCTAGTAGTACTTACATTAAGTAATCAAATAAGTGAATTCGATCACACGAAATCAATGGTAACCCTACATATAAGAGAATTATTCTGACCGCGAATACTTTTGCTTGACTTGTATTGTGTTGTCATATTTACTGATGCCATATTATATTCACGAAGGAAGTTATCGAGGTTGGTTTTATCTAAGAAATTAACTAATACTCGTATAACCCAGTTTCAAAGTTAGACCGCGTTGTGAAATCGTCAAAAAATCTGACGATACTCTCGAATAAACGAAATGGGATATTTTGTTTCTTGGGTATTGTAAGAGGCGACATGAACGCTACTAAATGCGGGAAAAATCTTATACTTCTGATAGATGCGGTATAATTAGCACATTTGCGCCAGAAGCAGAATATTCAAACGATAGACGCAGCGTCAAATTGTCACTTGTTAAGCTTGATGATAAATCGACTCTACGACGGGATAGGTTCATATTTTATATGTGGTAGAACCACGCTTCAGTTATATTATGGTTGTAGCATGAGTGGGTCGGTTTTGGCTTGATCGGTAAAGCTCTCACATAATACCAGCTTGTAATAGTAGTAGTAGAATGGGTCGGTTCGACCGGGGCAGGACCACGCTGTCACAGAATACCAGCGTAAAATAGCAGCTTAATGCTGCTGTGTTTCGTATGGTGTGTGTAGAGAACCGAATACCTCTTTTACTGGAAACGAGGCATTCCATCTTAGTCCTCGATCGACAACGCTTGCATTTTGATTCTTAATCAAGGATAGATGTAGACGTATATGGACCATATCATCCCTTTACCATCAGGTACGAAAATGTCATTAGTGGTCTTCTAAGAGGTGATGAATACATTTTATAACAACTAATTGTTTTTTTTTATAGAATAAGGGTGACAAACTAGCATACAGGCCACTTGATGGTAAGTACAGTACATTTATCCTCGATTGAGAATCAAAACGCAGATGCGTTGTCACCCCTGAGGACTAAGATGGAATGCCTCATTTCCAGTAAAAAGGGTCTCCGAATCTCTGCACTCACCATACGGAACACAGCAGCATTAAGCTGCTACTTCAAGCTGGCATTCTGTGAGAGCGTGGTTCTTTACCTATCGAGCCAAAACCGACCAATTCGTGCTACAACCGTGATAATATGGCTGCAGCGTGGCTTTACCACATATTAAGTTGTAATAACGCTCTGCGTTTTCTCTGGAGCGAGATAATATATCCGCCATCGCTTGTAGAGTGAATTACATAATAGACGAACAACTCTAGTTCGATCAATCGAGCCGCTATTTAGTTCAGTATTACATAAAACAATTAACATAAACTCTCACGCCCGTTACCCAGAGGTGCAGGCAGAGACTACGGACTTCCATTTAGCACGATCATGGTACCTTACTCGCTTCTTTCACATCTACATATATACTACGCATACATGCTCGTCGTTTAAGGGTGGTAATAAACTTCCGTCTAGGGCGACCCTTGTCGAGGCTATCACGCACTATAGAAAATAATTCGAGAACCCTACAGTCTAAAAAATCCATGTATTTGGACGACCATTGGCAACGCAGGTTGACTGTTATAGTAATCCTTTAAAAAAAAGGGAATATTTTATGCTTCACTTCTGATTCAGACGTCGTGACGTCGAAACCAAGCTAAAACCATACTCACAATATTGTAAGATATATATAGTATGTATATATCTTACAATATTGTGAGTAATATGCACTCTCGCGAGCTTCTGCATACATTGATTTATTAACCAACAACATGGTTTTAGGTGTATGTATGCTTCCGGTAGTGGATTTATATGGGCTGTTAGAGATAGAAAAAAGATGAGTGCAATGCGTGTCATGAAGTTGATCTTTATTTGTTATTGTGTGCTTAAAAAAATAAAGTAACTTTGTACAAAATTTGAAAGATAAAATTGCAGAGCATAAAAAGTCAATGTTTCAGATTAAGATGTATTCTGAGTTTTGTGGTTAGAGCTGCTCACGTTTGTACATAATATTTATTAAGTGAATATACGTGTTATCTATACCTTATATCTTCAAAATTGCATGCAATATTACTGCTGGAAAACTACTGTCACCCTACATACCCTCATCTTCATTATCATTACAGCCCTTCACAAGTCCACTGCTGAACATAGGCCTCCCCGAAAGTATCCCACAAAGCACGGTCCTGAGCCACCTGCATCCATTTACTTCCTGCGTGTCTTACCAGGTTGTCACTCCATCTAGTAGGGGGTTGCCCTACACTTCGCCTACCGTTACGAGGCTGCCACTCGAGAACCTTTTTTCCCCAACGGTTGTCGGTTCTTCGAGCTATATGGCCGGTCCATTGCCACTTCAGCTTACTAATCCGTTACGCTATGTCAGTCACTCTGGTTCTACTGCGGATATCCTCATTTCTAAGTTTATCACGCAGAGAAACTCCGAGCATAACCCTCTCCATAGCCTGTTGAGCGACTTTGAGCGTCCTCATACGGCCAGCAGTGAAGAACCACGTCTCAGTTCCATAGGTCATCACTGGCAACACGCACTGGTTTGTACAATTTAGTTTTCAGGTTTTGAGGTATACCTGACAAAAAGATGTGTCGTAATTTCCCGAACGCTGTCTGTCTGCTGTGAATCCGTCGATTGACCTCTCGGTCGAAGTTGGACTTACCTAGTCGGACTATTTGGCCCAGGGCAACTTACTCGTCAACAACTTTGAGCTTAGTGCTCCAAACAACTATGGGCATAGGTGTGACATGGACATTAAACATGATCTTTGTTTTGTCCATGTTCATCTTAAGACCTATCCGTTGGGAGGCACTATTGAGGCCATTGAGCATAGTGCTTAGGTCCTCCAGCGATTCTGCCATAAGGACTGTATCTTCGGCAAATCTAAGGTGAGTGATGTACTCGCCATTAATGTTAGTACCGTATCCTTTCCAGTCCATTATCTTGAAAACGTCTTTCAATGCAGCGGCGAAGTTTCGGGGATATAACGTCACCGTGTCTTACACCTCTCTGCAGTTGGATAGGTTTCGTACTCCGGCTACATATCCTACTAGTATAAAATTCTTCGGAAATATGAACAGCTTCTAGTTTAATTAACAGTAGTAAGGTACGAGCTCCAGGAGCTCTTTAGAATAAAACATGTGATAAAATTTTGTACAACCGACTACAATATAAATGAAAAGAACATCATCGATGTAGTCGAAGTCAATTAACATGTTAAGGATAACTCAAAAACTACTGGTCAGATCTTGATCAAATTTATATGGGACCACATGAGACCAGATGAGCACCAGCTTTCAAATAAAAAAAGGATCATCAAAATGGGTTCATTTAGTGAAAGTTCTGAGGTAATACTCATAAAAAAATACATTCGAATTGAGTACCTCCTCCTTTCAGAAGTCTTTTAAAAATAACTTTTTTTTACATTATCAAGTCCGTGGTAATATAACTACATAGTGTATTAAAGCTCCGACTTTAGAATGTGTAATTATTTTATACTTATCAATTCTTTTAACTTACCTTATACTTTTTATTAAAAGTTATTTTGCACCCTTTTGATTTGATTGTGGAATATCAAAATCTCAATGTCATATTAAAAAACACATCCCCTATGTTTACCATCTTTAGGAGTGAAATATTTTTGTATGAGACCACCTCTGAATCACATGTTTAAAAAAATAATCGTCAAAATCAGTTCACAATTTTGATGAAAATATTCTAAAATTTCATAGAAACAGAAACAGAAACTTTTTTATTCTTAGACCGAAAAAAAAGTTGTCTATTTTCTCCTAAAAGACGGACAACACCTGTAATTTCTCTGGTGCTGCAGATATTCAAGGGCAGCGTTGATCACTTTCTGTGCTTTCGATCTAAGGCGCCGCATTTTCGCTTAGCTTTCCTTTATCTTTAAAAAAGATGTTGTCCAGTAAGCAGTGTGTATTGTTAAAAATCTAAAATTCCAAACAAATATTTAAAAATATAAATATTACTTTAGATATTCTACGTATTTCAAAAAGGGCCATTGTTATAGGGTGTGTATGTTGTGTATGTACCCATTTTCAGCGGAAAGGTAAATCCATTGTTATGTGTTGTACATTTGTGAGATATATCGTGCGTTCACTGGGTATTGCGTTTTAGTACATACGACAAAATTTGATGCAAATTCTTTGATCCATTTTTTTTGATCGAAGAAAATCGCCGAGCACACCAAAGTACGTCTGACCTTTGTAACTGTCAAAAATAAACTAAACATGCTATACACTTCAAACTTGAAACATATGCTCAGGACATGTGTACCAACGCAACAAAATACAAAAATCGAAAATCGAATGTGCGTTGCCCGCGAAATTCAAAAAGTCACCTTACTTTTTGAACACACCTCGTATTCCACTAGCAGTAGCGCGGGGCTGAGAATTAATGTACTTTATTCCATTATTGTCTTAAACATTAGAGGAAATCATTGTGCAGACTGAGTTCGTCCCCTGTGGCTGTGTGTGGCTGTGCTGTCCGGTGAAGGGTTGAAAGAGCCGAATGCCTCAACCAACTCAAGTATTTTTCGGTTTTTTACTCTAAAAAGGATTCGTTTGGGGCATTCCGTCCTAGTCTTCAGAGGTGACATCGAATTTGTAACCCCTCTGTTTGAAGTTGGCTGCAGGTCTCTATGGACTGCAGTCCAACACCACCTATCATCAGGACTGTAAGTTCGTTTATAAAAAATATACTTACTACATACTATATAAAATTGACATACACAAAGTTTAAAAACTTTATTAAACTAAGTTTGTATAAAAAGGGTTATTATAATGTTAAGGAATTTATGGATGATAATAACCCCTGGGAAAGGTGATCGCTACTAAGCTATTTCTAATTTGTTTTGTGTTGTTAATTGTGACGTAAATGATTGTGAGCTATTATTTGAAAAAAAAAAAAATAGTCCCGCTGGGTTTTTTTGCTGGTTCATCCCAGGACAGAGGTGTTTTTTGCAAACCAGTGGTAAATGAAAAAAGTGACTTTCAATAAGTATTGTTTACAATCTATATTGAATAAAAAAGTTTCTGTTTCTGTTCTATAAACTTTATATTGGCTACAATGCAATTATCAGGCAGTCTATATGAGGCAATTTACAGAGATAGCCTATGTTGGGCAGTGAATTTTTTTAAGTCTGTAATGAATGAATAGTTATCATTCAGTTAAAGGTGTTCAGTGGTTAACGCTCGCTGTAAATATAACAGAACGCGAGTAACCCGGGTTCGATCCCCGCCGGCACCAATGAAATTGTTAATTGCAATTTTAAGTGCTGATTTACCACGTGCTCGGCGGTGAAGGAAAACATCGTGAGGAAACCTGCATGTCTGAGGAATAAGAAAAAAATATTTCGAAGACATGTGAAGTTCGTGAACACGCATTTGGGCAGCGCGGCGGACACTTCCTTGCCCTAAACCCTCTCAGAAATGAGGGGAGGCCTGAGCCCAGCAGTGGGACGTATATAGGCTGTAACTTTACTTTATCTTTACAGTTAAAGGAAGGCGAAGGAATTCAACTCTATTCCCAAATAAAGATATATATATATATATATATATATATATATATATATATATATATATATATATATATATATATATATATATATATATATATCCCAAGACCGATACGACCTGGGGACCTTCAAGAAAAGAGCTTACTCCTTTCTAAAGGGCCGGCAACGCACCTGCAATTCCCCTGGTGTTGCGGTTGATCATGGGCGGCGGTAATCACTTAACATCAGGTGAGCCGCATGCTCGTTTCAGCATGTCTTCTATAAAAAAAAGGAAAAAAAGTTTCTTTCAAGTAAAGGGAAAAAATTCCTAATTATTTTATTTGCAATAACCTAATGCCGCCCGTTTGTTTAGCAGACAACTGGACATGTGTGAGCATTGAGTCATTTTTACATCGTTTAACTTCTTCAGATGTTTGGGGCCATAAGATTATTAGCGCAGCGTTTAAATTTAAAACGTTAAATGGAAATTGATCAAACGTTGGTAATTGCTTAATATAGTACCGTAAAATGGCTACTTTGTCAACTTTGAGCATTTTTGTTAATTGCCTCGTGTACATGTTTTTTTGATTACATAGCGAATCCAAAATGAAAATGTGCCGACAACATCAATTTTTTTATAATAGTCAAAAAGTTGCATACGAAGCCATAGATTACTTAGTCACTTTTAGTGTAACTGTCAGGCATAAAGGGTAAAGTAAAAAAAGGACGTCCTAGACGTTTATTTACCAAGCTGGCGCTTTTCTGAAGATGGGCCAAGTTAAGAGTACTCTTAATCGCTGAATATCTATGCGTAGGTGTATGGATATAAGAAGGCAAGAGGAGTGTCAGAATCGTGCCAAAAGGAAGTCCGTAGTCGCTGCCTGTCCTCTGGTTAGTTTATGTTATGCTATGTACAACACACTTTAAATAATTTCTACAAAAATCTAAGATTTTAATAAAAGGCAACGTTCAATTAAGTAATTATTCACTTTGCATCAATATAACAGAAATCCTTTTTAACTTTTGATAAAAACACTATTTAAATAAAATGCAGCACATTAATCACATAAAAAGATGTTATGTGATTAATGTGCTTCTTATTCACCATCAAAATCGTCAATATCTTCATTTACTTAATCACTTACAACGTGTGCGACGGTAGTCTCCTTTTGCGAAGATTCAACTTTCTTTTAGTAAGCGTTCTACGTGGCACTCTGTAGGTTTCTGCGCTGAGAATTTTCTTGTTATATTTTTAATATTTTACGTGCTGAATAAGAAGAAGCATATTTAACTAAACAACAATTATATTTAAATATAATGGTCAATATTGTTCCTTCGTGCCTTTTTTTTGTAACCTTAAGTGACAAGTTAACTCAACTGTTCATCTCCATGTACTTTGGTTACTTCAAATAAATAAGGCTATAGCTATGGCTATATGTTAAGAGCCGTGTTGAAGATTGATGTTTTGACTGTTGAGCGGATATGTATAATACTGGATGTGATATATTTATTCCGCGAGCCGTGGTAGCTCAGATGGTTATCGCTCGCTGTAAATTTCACAGTACCCGAGCCAACCGGGTTCGATCACCGTCGGCACCAATGAAATTGTTAATTGCAATTTTAAGGCGGTGAAGAAAAACATCATAAGGAAACTTGTATGTCAGAGAAATAAGAAAAAAATATTTCCAAGACATGTAAAGTTTCGCCAACACGCATTGAGGCAGCGCGGCGGACAATTCCTTGCCCTAAAACCGTCTCATAAATGAGCGGAGGCCTGTGCCCAGCAGTGGGACGTATATAGGCTGTAACTTTAATTTTGTGTATTATCACCTGTAAACTAACGTTTTCTAACTCGCGATACCATCCATACCTTGTCGATTTTTGCAGATCGATACGACTTACACCTTCCAGAAAAGAGCCTTTTATGGCCGGCAACGCATCTGCAATTTCCCTGGTGCTGCAGTTGTTCATGGATGGTGGTAGTCATTTCCATCAGGTGAGCCGGTTGCTTGTTTACCCCCTTTTTATAAAACAAAAAGTTAGTTGAACGGTGGAGGATCGCTTCTTAGTGGCAGTAATATATAGTAGGGCCTTGGGCATTAATATTACCTCTAAGTACCTAATATTTTCTAACCTTTCTAATAAGGATTCTAAGCCTTCGTCCAATACGTAAATAATTAATTGAATAGTGTTCGCTGTTGGTATGGCCACGGGCAGATTTAGTTTATTTGTTCATCTTTACGACCGAGCAAACGTCAGATGTCCAGAGATTTCGTAGATTATAAAGAGGATTCTCGACTTTTTGATTGTTGCCAAGGATATGGGCTAGCAAAATATAAAACCTGTAATGATGAGAATTTATAATGATATATTCGCTGTGAATATTATTATAAATTGGGATAGGAAATGTCCTCGTTTTGTCAAGAACCAGGCGTACAATTTCCTTCTTTTGTTGTTTTGTGTGTTTTAAAATAGATTCTCTATTATTTAGCCCATTTTTTTTTAATTTAGTAGCTATGTGTCCGTGTACTATCTTTCTTTCTCTATTTTTCTTTCATTAAAATTAAACTGATTTTTATTGTTTCCGTTTTTATTTTTATTTCATTCTATCATTAGTCATTACAGCCTATCAAATTCCACTGCTGAACATAGGCCTCGTCTAAAGATATCCTCATACGAATATAAAACATGTAACAAAAACCCTGTGGTTCCCGTTAAGGCGACACCGCGAAAAAATTCACCTCATTTCATCGAATAATATAGGACTATGACACCACTAACGAAAGTGGTATTTTGATATAGGTAAATTCATGTCTTTATCTTGAATTTGATTGTTCAAAAACACGATTGTATAATTTTGACTCGATCATAATTATTTGCGAAAACACTAAAAAATCACTATAGTTGAAATTACAAAGAAATTACTTAATCCATATGTTTGGGAATCACTCAAATATATTCATAACATCATTATTCATAATTTACTTGCTCATTATTTTGATTACTTAAATCAATAATTTTATAAAAAAATATTTTAAGATTCTGACAATTTCTAAGCGGTTTTATTCGTCGCGGGCGCTACGCAATTATAGACTTTATGACGGCGTTTTTTCAAGTTTTTATAGAAAATAATATGTATTCACTCGAATCAGTACGGCGATAGCCTGGAGTCACTTTTTCGATGTGTCGTCTTAATTGCCTTATCATAATCAGTATTCAAGCGTATAGAAATATTTTTTAAACAGGCCAGTTATAGCTTTGGAGATCTCTTTCCTTGCACGTATGGTTAAAAGTATATGCCCGTATGCATAGAAGTGTCCATGTTGCATCTCGCATTTTAACAGTTTTACTTTAAATTTTAAAAGTATACTTTCACTTAACACTGCTGCAGTTATTTAATTATCCAACGGCTATTAACGTACCTGCTTTTAGTTTTAAATCCTAACATGGAAGTGATTGTACGAGTGTTAGTCGTCACAGTGAAAGGTTTCACTGCACTGCTGTTTTTTTAAATCACTTTTTTTAACACACAGTCCACCTGGTGTTGAATGGATGCTGTGGCCCATAGATATCTACATCTATCCTTGATTAATAATCAAATGTAGGTGCATTGTCACATAAGGACTAAAATGAAATGCCTCGTTTTCAGTGAAAGGGGTCTCCGGTTCTCTACACTCACCATACGAAACGGCATTAAGCTGCTATTTCACGATGATATTCTATGAGAGCGTGGTCCTTCCCCGGTCGAGCCGACCCATTCGTGTTACAACCATAATATAGCTGCAGCGTGGCTCTACCACTACATATGTGTTAGACAGTCAAGGAATACTTCGAAGAGAAAACCAACTAGATGTCTGCCACACTCTCTTCTATATTGCTATGCTTGAAAGGAAGGTATATGTTGCATGTTTGATGTGTGTACAGTTTATACACAGTTATAAGATCACATGAAATGAAACAATATAAACACTCACGGCTGTCACTCAGACGGCTATATAGAGCCTACGGACTTCTATTTGACACGATCCTGAGTCAGGTGTGTCAGGATTCCTGACACATGCACGCTCGTTAGTTAAGGGTACTCTTCATTTGCTCCACCTTCAATATATGGAAAATTTTGTCGATGTACTTCCGTCTTGGCCGTTCTTTCTACCTCGCGTAATGCAATTAATAAAATACAAATTAATGAATGTTACTTTTTCGATATTGTTCAGTTCACCAATTAAAAGGAAACGTTTTTGGCCTGTTTGTTTGCCTCGCTGCGTTGTCACCGTGAGACTTAATCTCGTTTTTTTGTAGTTGTTTTCATCGCACGCCGTAACAGTGACAAACCAATTACTATCTTAAACCACACCTCGTTGGGTTCGGTAATCAACGCAGTGGTCGTGACCCCTGATAAGACGTTCGACTTAGAACTTGACCGCTCTCTCAAAAGAAAGTGGTTGACGACTAAGATTACAGGCCCCAAAGAATGGTCGCGGTCCAGACGACAGTCATGTACTTAGTGGACTGTATTTCTTCTTACTTCCCTACTTATAGGGTAGACTGGCAAAATAAAATAGCAATTGTTTGTAAATACCCCTTGGAAATGTGATACCGAAATTTCACTATTTTTACTTTACTTTTACTAATTTCTTTTTCTTTCTTGATTTAAAGCTGGAAACTGTAGATGATTACTTTTTCGATATTGTTCAGGAAGCCATGCTCTTATCTTTTTATCAAGTTGAATATCAGGTGTTTGATTAAAATATTTTATAGCCTTCAAAAGTTTTCTAAAAATAGAGTAAATAGTAATAACTAAAATAAATACCTCGTATGCTAAAATATTCTAATCGTTAAGCATTTATCACGAAAATTTGCAAGTGGCTTTGATCTTAAATAGATCAAAAGATATTTATTTAGTACACACATAAGTAGATTATCGATAGACCAAGAGTTGCCAAACTTTTTAACCTAAGGATCACATTGACTCCACTAGGTCAAGAATATATCTAGGTTATCATACTGATATACTGTAGTTTGGAATTACGTAAAAAAATTTCTTCCAATGCTGCCAAGATGGTTGTACTCGAGGGCCGTCGCGGTTCGGCTTAGACGAAAGGCGAAGGTCACCGACTGTCGCTTAGTGAAAGTAGTTTCGGCCTAAATTTTAATAATACATGTGTTTTTTTTCTGAGATTACTTAAAAGTTAGATGACAAAAATCAGAGAAAAGTTAGATGGAGATTACTTGTGGTGTTAAAGAATCCACTACCTCATAACGTCCTGTGGGTGTCGTAAGAGGCGACAGTGGGGAACTAGAACAGTAGATAGGTTGCAGTGTTAACCTAGCTGAAAATAAAAGAAAACTGCGGTTGCCAACCCCATGGCAAAATCCTCCTCATGAGGCGATCATTGGGGAGTCTATGTTCAACAGTTTTTTAATAATATAAGGGCGAGAAACGAGCAAACAGTCCACCTGATGGTAGGTGGATGCTGTGGCCCATAGACATCCACATTTATCCTCAATTAAGAATCAAAATGTAAATGCGTTGTCACCCGCGAGGACTAAGATGGAATGCCTCGATTCCAGTAAAAAGGGTCTCCGGTTCTCTACACTCACCATACGAAACACAGCGACATTACACTGCTATTTGACGCTGGTATTTTGTGAGAGCGTGGTCCTGCCCCGTTCGAGCCGACTCATTCGTGCTACAACTATAACTTATAGCTGCAGCGTGACTCTACCACGTAAAAAAAAATAGTTGCTGTGGCCCATAGGAGTCTACATCTATCCTCGACTACGGATCAAAATGCAGATGCGTTGTCACCCTGTGATCACCTAACATCTAATCGTTTTCGTTTGCGACAAATTATTCCAACTTGAAATAGACCTACGGTCGAAAAGAATAATTGCGGAATCAGCCGTCTTGACACCAACAGCGACAGCCGGTCATTGTCGGATTGACAATAATTAATATTGCCTTGTACTCCACTTTCATTTGGTTATTTTTTCTTTTCTGCCAAAATTTTTTTTAGGTCGGTTACGGATATTTGTCTGTAACTATTGTAGAACGTAACGTATTTGTCAACTTTTACTATAAGATGTGAACTGTTACGAGTAACTCGTCTCTCTCTCTCTCTCTCTCTCTCTCTCTCTCTTTCTCTCTCTCGTATTTTTAAGAAAACAAATATAAAGGATGAGAATAAGGCGAATAAAATGTATAGTAACTTTTTTTTTTGTTATATTTGGCTGACTGACATCTAAATTGTCTTATTTATGAAATATTGAGGTCAGTATTTATGAAATATTAGAAGTTGCTCACTCTTTCCACGAAATGACATTAGAAAAAGATAGGTATAGTGATACTTAATACTTAATTTAAGTAAGCGATAATCAACGATTATAAGAAAGACCATGAAAGTCAAAATATGCTATATCCAACATTACATTTTGTTAACTGAAGGGACTCAATTACCCTGACAGGTTATAACTCCATTTTAGGCGCGTAATTTCACTAGTGAGCGATAAACACGGGTCGGTCGAAATCTTAAAATCATCGCATTTATAAATACAAGCTTATTTTTATAAAAAAAAAACTTTTTAATATAGTCTCATTATAAGTGCAAAACAAATTACGAACACGTAGGGATTTATTGGTAATTGAATTATGAATTTTATACATTTTAGTGCTTCCTGCTACCTACATTCTCGCGTGCTGTCGTATACGTAACTTAAATTCTTACAACTTTCGTTAACGTTTATAGATAACATAAACCATAGAATACTATAATACACAATAGAATGGCTGTCAACCTTATTTTGTACCGAGGTTCGGCGTCGCCGGGAGCACACATACAAGCAATTACGTCGTATTATCAGTTAATCACTACTACAAACCCGATTCGCTGTGTTGACAGACAGATTTTAATACATATTTATTTGTAAATAGCGTGCAATTTGACATTTTCTAAATAATTTGCGTGCGAAATTTGAAAACGATTGTAAAGTCAAAACACATCTCGTGTTGACATTTATACGTGTGAATTGACGTGTTAGTGACATTTTAGTGGCGACTACACGGGCTCTGCCCACACCCCCGTTCTATTATGTATGTATTATAGTATTCTATGACATAAACTAAACACTCACACCTGTCACCCAGAGGGTTAGGCAGATTCTACGGACTTCCATTTGGCACGATCTTGACGCATACATGCTGGTCGGTTGAGGGTATTCTTAATCTGGCCCATCTTCAATATATTGCCTATTTGGTCTATGAACTTTCGTCTACTAATAGATAAGTGTAAAACATTTGTTTTTGGGAATGACATTTCTCTACGTTGAGTCAGGTGGCTCATGATGATCAACTTGGCTAACCCCACTCATTTCTAGACCGATTCTGGGACATATACTCCCGTTAGTCCTCTTCCGAGCTTAAGCATTTTTACGTGGTATTGGTTGTTATATTATGGTTGTAGCACAACTGGGTCAGCTCGATCGGAGACCAAGCTTCTTCTTAATGCTGCTGTGTTACGTATGGTGAGTGTGGATAGCCGAAGACCCTTTTCACTGAAAACGAGGCATTCCATCTTAGTCCTCAGATTGATTCTTAATCGATGATAAATGTAGGTTTCTATGGGACACAGCATCCGTTCACCATCAAGTGCACTGTTACTCGTTTGTCACCCTTATTCTATAAAAAAAAAGCAATTGCGTGGAGTGCTTCAATTAAATATATTTCATATGGGATCTCTTTATAGAAGTTATATTATGCTATGTGTTGAATGCGTTTGCGTATCAAATACCAAAATCAGAAATAATATTTTGTAGCCCATACAAACGCTGCGAGCACCGTAGACGAATGCTTTGTCCACGCGCTACTGTATCGCCATATTTTCATTAAGGAAAGGCAACGACAATGGGAGAAGGTTTTGCAAGCGTAGGCAAGATTAAGACTGATGGTCTTTAATATATGCTTACCATTACATCCTATCTATAAGCCACTGCTGAACATAGGTCTATCCCATAGATTACCTCGTAGGGCTCCCCCCTTTGATGTAGTACTTTGTGGTCTGCTTGGCTTTTTTATTTTTTTATTTTCAGTAAGATGCTGTTGCCCATTTTCTATATCCTTTCATTCCGTTGCCTCTTACGGCACCCAATGGACGATATGGGGTTATAGATATTCTTACATTGCCACTATATGGCGAACTTTCAATAAAGCTGCTACCTAACTGTGCCTCTTTTGTAACTTTAACCATAGATTCTTTAATTACTTAAAGAAAAAACTTCAATCACTTGTATTCAGGATGTTTTAAGTCATGCTGGGATTAGAAATTATAATATCCTCCAAACCAAATTACGGTCGCGGCGGCCAGTCTCAATGGAGACTAGCTATCTGCGCAGGGCAGAATAAAATCGCAAGGCAACGTGCGTAAGCACTGGTGTGCACTATTCCTACACTCTCCTAGTCCGATGGGACGGTAATACAACACGACCGGTGAGAGATCAGGTGCAGTTCCAGGTGCTTTCCGAGGTACGGTTACACTTGCGGTTCGGTAACACCGTCAACTTCCGGGCTGCTGCTGAGAATTTATTGATATTATCCCGACCCGGGATTCGAACCCGTGACCTCATGATCAACAATCAAGTATCCGAGAACAATACCAACAGCTACCCCGTTGGTCTTGTGGTCGGAAACTTGTTCAACTAGTCAGTTATTAACTAAAATATTAAATGTTATATATTGACTTGGCGGATTCTAATGAAATTTAGCAAAGAATATTTTATAACGCCAGTGCCAGCGGGGGCTCACATCGATATGTATATAATATAAACATTAAGGGGATATAAAAAATCAGCTCAAATTCTAATTTCGCCCCCACTTCCCCCGTGCGTCGTATGCTATGTACCGACATGTTTGTAATCACTAATACTGTAAGTAGATAGGTCGTTAGACACTTATTTCATTAGGTTTATCATATTTATGCCTGTTTCTTAAGGTGAATCCCTGACCAAAATGTTGCGAAAGTGCGTTTTTCAGACTATTATCTCATTAGTTATGAAAAATAAACTTCATCTAAAAGTACATTATTAATGTTCGATATCTTATCATCACATTACACGTTCTAATTTATTTTTATGTGCTATAAATACATTTAAAATCAACTTTTAAAAAATGACTAAAATTCTTGATTACATGCATCTGTTGCTAAACGCAACGCTCTCATCATTTGAGGATAACACTAATGGATAGATAATTAAAAAATCTATATTCTCCACGTTTTATTTAAATTTTTAAGTTCGTTTTTTCTCTTTTAATTGAAATAATTCCGAAAATTGTGTGACTTCTATGATAAAGGGGCGTGCTCAGAGTGCGGGCGGCATTACGCTGTATGCGTTAGTAGGAGGTGGCCGCGTCGCTGGTCGCCGCGGTCCGTATTTCGCCGCAAACATAATATTATTTGAGTACCTACCAACCGATGCGCTTACGTCACGGTATATTGTAACTCGGCCGTATCTTAAAAATAAATATTACAGCCGTGCGGTACGTAAACATGCGATAGGGCTGCTGCCTCCAGTATTTTTACATTTGCCCATTGATTTATGTGTTTTATAACTCAATGCATTTTCCTACTTTGTGTTTCCATTTAGTTTTATGATTGTACTTAAATATACTTTTTTATATAAACAAATATAATAGGTACTTTGTGAATTGAATAGGAAGTGTTCAATAAAAATGCGTGTCGTTTTATGATTGGTAGATTTAATTAAAAAACCATGTTTATGTTTGAATAACAAATCGGTCTTATAAATTTGCGGCCGAAAAATATTTGCGCCTCGGCTGAGACGTACGAAATGCTTTATTATTAAAATTTTAAATATAAAAAATCCGCATTATAATATAAAGCTTAATTAAAAATTGTTTTGGGAAACATGGACAAGTTGGAGTAAAGGAATATCTTTTACTTGGTTATAGATACCTGCAGCTATTTTACAATTTATATGTTTGGTTTTAAATGAAGTTTGGATTTATTATTTTTTTTATTTCTATTCTATTTTCTGAAAGGGTCCTAGGAAAGGAATTATCCACCGCGCTGCCCCACTGCGTGTTGGCGAACTTTGCATGTCTTCGAAATATTATTTTTCTTATTTCTCAGACATGCAGGTTTTTTTCCTCACAATGTTTTCCTTCACCACTGAGCACGTGGTAAATCAACACTTAAAATTGCAATTACAATATTATTGGTGCCGGCGGGGATCGAACCCGGTTTGCTCGCACACTGAAAATTTTAGCAAGCGCTAACCATCTGAGCTACCACGGCTCCTGTCCTCTCGAGCTAGAGACTTTATTTTATTTATCGTCAGGCCTGTTGGTCTAGTGGTTAGTGACCCTGACTGCTATGCCGCAGGTCGTGGGTTTGATTCCCACCCAGGACAAATGTTTGTGTGATGAGCACGATCATTTGTTCTGTGTCTGGGTGTAATTTATCTATAATATTTATGTATTTAGAAATATATAAGTATGTTTATCAGTTGTCTAGTACCCATAACACAAGCTCTGCTTAGCTTGGGACTAGATGGCGTTGTGTGATATTTGTGGAATATTATTATTATTATATTATTATTGTTGGGGTATCTGTATAGTTTTCTCATCTGGTTGGTTTTTATAAATATAAATTAAAATGAAAAGAAAATATACATAAATATCAATAAAATAAAATAAATACAAAAAATATACAAATAAATAAAGATCCAACCATATTAAATAAAAAATAGTCTCCTATCTTTCTCTCTATGTTTTGATCTCCTAAAACGAGTTTGAGTTGGTAAAATCAAGACAAACTTAGGGTAGGGTTGTCAATAATTATTTTGATAATAAAACTAGTGAAATTCCGCGGTTTTATATGCGCAAGCGTGAATGTAGTTAGAACATAATATAACCTTTATATTTTACATAAATATCCTAAAAAACTTATTATTTTAATATTTTACTAAGTACCTATAAAATTAACAAGTTTATTGCATTTTTATTTGAGTAATTTTTTATGCAATTTCTTTATCTACGTCTATTTTTAGGAACCTTTATTTAGTCTGAATCATACATAATAGTTTTTTTTTTGCAGTTACAAATATCTTGTGAGGTTGAAAAAGGCAGTAATGAAAAAATAATAAGAATAATAATAATTGACGTCAGCCACTTCTTTTCATAAAAATTTCAGATCATGGTCCATTAGGTTGCAGCTTTACCGAACCACAACTTATAATAATAATAATAACAATAATAATATAATATTAAGGCTCTACTACAAGGCTCTACATGAGCCCTTCGTAGATACAGTCGCCTCCCTCAACTGGCTACGTTTTGGTGACCTCTTCGGGGAAACCGAGGGTTTTGTCTGTGCAATACAAGATCAGGTTATTAAGACCAACAACTATCGGAGATACATCCTAAAGGATGGCACCGTCGCCGTCTGTCGAGCTTGTCGCCATCCCGGGGAGTCACTCAGGCATGTCATCTCCGGTTGTTCGGCGCTTTCTAACTCTGAGTACTTGCACAGGCACAACCTAGTAGCCAGAATTCTACACCAGGAGCTCGCTCTGAAATACGGTCTCGTGGACCGGAAATTGCCGTATTACAAGTACTTGCCGGAAGCCGTGCTCGAAAATGACCGCGCCAGGCTCTACTGGGACCGGGCCATCATCACAGACAAGACTATTCTTGCGAATAAGCCTGATATTGTGCTGATGGACCGGGCACAGTCAAGGATATTTTTGGTCGATATTACCATCCCGTATGACGAGAACCTCGTGAGAGCCGAAACAGATAAGCAATCAAAATATCTGGACCTGGCTCACGAGGTAACCGACATGTGGGGTGGTCTGCCGGCCGAAATTATTTCTGTAGTCGTCTCTGCGAATGGGCTAATCCCATTCAGCCTCTCTGGCCATCTGAGGCGACTGGGACTCCGTGACGGACCGCTCCGGGCTCAAATGCAGAAGGCGGTGCTCCTTGATACTGCCCGCATCGTCCGCCGGTTTCTTTCCTTTTCCCCCTAACCCTCGGCCGTTTGGTCTCCCCTGCCGAGGGGCTTCCATCTGGTTGGGCTTTTATTTATTTATGTATTTTTTTTTTTTTTTTATAGAAGAGGGGGCAAACGAGCATGTGGCTCACCTAATGTTAAGTGACTACCGCCGCCCATGATCAACCGCAACACCAGGGGAATTGCAGGTGCGTTGCCGGCCCTTTAGAAAGGAGTAAGCTCTTTTCTTGAAGGTCCCCAGGTCGTATCGGTCCGGAAAAATCACCGGTGGTAAATTATTCCACAAAGAGGTTGTACGCGGAAGAAAACTCCTTTTGAAACGTACAGTGGTGGACCGCCAAGCATCCAGATGGTGTGGATGGTATCGGGACGTTTGCCGTGTAGTGCGTTCACGAAATTTGGCTGCTGGGATTAATCCGACAATTCTAATGGGAACAATTCCTCAGAGCACTCCCCGTGATAGATGCGATATAATACGCAAAGATATGTAACATCTCTTCGCAGCGCCAGTGAATCGAGCCGATCGGAAAGCACTCGGTCGTCGATGATTCGAGCCGCTCTGCGCTGGATGCGGTCAAGTGGAAGGAGCTGGTACTGGGGAGCCCCAGCCCAGAGATGGGAACAGTATTCCATGAGCGGCCGAACCTGCGCCTTGTAAAGTTGCAGGCGGTGTGCCGGCATGAAATACTGTCCCGCTCTGCTGAGCACGCCAAGCTTTTTAGAGGCCAATTTGGCCTTCCCTTCCAAGTGACCACGAAACTGCACGTCACTCGATATGTCGACGCCGAGGATTCCGATACTGGCTGAGGCAACAAGGGGAGTGCCTTGAAACTGAGGGGATACGACAAAGGGGTTCTTTTTAGCGGTTAACGCGCAAACTTGTGTCTTCTGGGGGTTAAACTGGACTAGATTTAGTCGCCCCCAATCCGAGACTCTGTCCAGCAGAGACTCGACTTCAGACACAAGTTTGTCCCGGCACTCAGAGACGTTTTCCCGAGAAATATTGGCTCGGCCGGTGTAAAGAGCATCACCAGTGCTGTCATCTGCATAGCAATGAATGCTACGGGTTTGCAACATATCATTGATATGCAGAAGAAACAGCGTTGGCGATAGCACGCAGCCCTGTGGAACACCAGCATTAATAAGCTTGCAATCGGAGCTAGCACCGTCTACAACGACCTTGATGCTCCGATCTGCAGGAAAACTGGTGATCCAATCGCACAATTTCTCGGGAAGCCCATAGGAAGGGAGCTTCGAAAGAAGCGCTTTGTGCCAAACCCGATCGAAGGCCTTCGCAATGTCCAAACTAACGGCCAATGCCTCCCCCTTGGACTCTACTGCCTCCGCCCATCTGTGAGTTAGGTAGACCAGAAGATCACCAGCTGACCTACCACGGCGAAAACCGTATTGGCGGTCACTAATCAGCTGGTGATCCTCAAGGTACCTCATGAGCTGGCAGTATTTATTTTATTTTATTGATATTTATGTATATTTATCTTTTCATTTTCGTTTATAATTATATATTTATACATCCCAACCAGATGAGAAAACTATATAGATACCCCACATATAATATTATTTTGTATTTATTTTATTTTATTGATATTTATGTATATTTATCTTTTCATTTTAATTTATAATTTTTATATTTTATTAAATATTTATATAACCGAACCAGATGAGAAAATTATACGGCTCCATCGATTTTAGCGACGAACGCTTGGATTTATTTTTAGAAAATGTCCTTTTGTCCATGTTTTCAGGCAATAAAAAAACTGCTACAATATAAGAACGTAAATTTCGACTAATCATTAGCGGTCGTTATAGCTCAGGTGGTATGTCGGTCGGGCGTGATATCGGAGTTCCGTGGTTCGCGTCTTGGCTTTGGTCCCGCTTTTTTTTTTCCTTTTTTTTCAAGTTCCCTTCTTTTGTGAGAAAATCTATTATTTCAAACCCTTTTTTTTTAGTAATTTTTAAAAATACGAAAATTTTAATTTTAAAAATTTAAAAAAATATATCTATTTAGTTACTAATGCTATATTTATTATTTTAACAATTACCTACCCAGTAAGTAAAAATTAAAATAATAAATGTAGCATTATAAACAGTAAATCTCCCTCAAACTCAATTTACTAATATTGTTCCTAAATAAGGAATAGCAGATAAAAGATTAGTAGGTAATAACTATTGCTCCTCAAAATTATATTTGACCTCAAGGTAAAAAATATCCTAAAATTCAGTAGCTAAATAAAATAATAATAACTACCATTCAAGTATATTTTCAATATGTAAGTAAATGAAAATAACAAAAATGAAGCACCATTAGCATGTAAAGTTCGAATCCATAATTAATATTTCGACAAATATTATAATTTACACTATAAAAAGCTAATTCAATATTAGCAGTATAGTATATAGTTAAAAATAATCAAAGTAGTCATTTTTATTAATTAGATAATATATTAGAATACATAATTCTAATATAATGCAACTAATATACCGAATAAAGAAAATTAAAATACATTTATCATTGTACGCCGTGTCTATTTCCATAGAAGAGTTCATTGACATTGAAAAAATAATACTACGTTCGTAACAGTAGGTGGCGTCTTTTGGCGATTTCTCACGCGATATATTGTAGCGAGCGTCGACAGACCAAACGCTCAAGGTCGTTCGCTGGAGGTAGCGCCTTAACGCCAACCCAGTCGCTTCTTATTTTTATTACGGTTATTTCCCATTTTCATTTTACGTCGTCCTGTTGCGTAATGTGTATTCTGATCGTAAGCGACACAACTTCCCCCTTCAAAGGCCGAAGCGAAACTGACCGGGCGGCAGGAATCAAGCTTCAAGAATCAAGATGCCGATAGTTTAGGTAATTTCTTTTTACAGTGTAAATAATGGTATTTAAAAAAAAAAGTAAATAACATAAGCACTGCTTTATAAGTTAGTTCAGTTAGTATGCAGTTTCATGATCTTATTTAAAGTATTTTATGAATGAAACAGCGGTTTATTGTTTATTTTGGAGGTAACTTTGGATTTTTTTTATATCGAGAAAATTTTATGGAATCATGTTTTCGTCTTACATAGTCCTTAACATTAAACCTCAACTTTACCATATATTTATTTCAAAATTAATGCTGCAATATTTTCGGCACAACGGAGGATATTGCTAAGCCATTTGAGGTTATATTTCCCCTTAAATTAAAAATATGTTTGCAAAAAGCTTTTATTATGTCGCTTTATAAGATGAAATTATTAAGGCGTAACATGTTTCTCGGTGGCTCTCGTCATATAATGCTTGTAAAAATTTTAAAAGCTTTCTGTGCCGTATTTTAAGTAGAAAATGCAGCTGAAGTTTTCTGGAGGCATTCAAAACCACTCGGGCTGAGTTTTCCACGGGCTTAACTACGGTTGTTAGTCAAAATACAAGAAGTAAGAGATTTTAGGAGCTTTGATGGAACAAAATAAAGAAACAGTCATATTTTAATTTGGAACGTGTTGTGAGAAATGTTTCAACTCACAAAAACATAAAGTTATTCATATTTGGAATAAAGAAAACGTGTTGTGAGAAATGTTTCAACTCACAAAAACATAAAGTTATTCATATTTGAAAGATAAATACACTTTTGTGTTAAGGCAGAAACCCTATCATGTTATGTATATAATTTTAAATAAAATTTTATGTATATTTGAGATTACTTTAAATAAAACTAGTTTTTACATATTTTATCGCATATATTATTTCATATTCTTGACGTTTCAAAAATAAGTTAATATACTTAATATTTACGCGAACACTACTTTCGCGTAAACATAAAAAATCGTTGGGATTACTTGTTATTTTCCAGAAGTCTTTCGCATTTGGAAATTAATTGAAAAAAAAAGAGCCTCTGGATAATTATTTCGGCGCGTTTGTGCGTTGGATTGTGTTAGCACAACACGATCCATTTTATCTGAGCACTAAAAGAAAAAAGCCTAACACTCGTTTTTATCTTGTTTTATTTAAAAGTAAGCGAGCTAGCTGCTACTGGCGAATTTTTTTTTTTAAAATTTGAGGGCTAATCCCGTGTTCCGTAAGAAACTTTAAAGTGAGGAAACTTCCATTTTAGAAATGATAAAAAAAATCGAAGGCATGTGAAGTTCTCCAATCTAAAGTTAGAGAAGTTTATCCGGGCTTTATCCGAAAATCAGAGGAGGCCTTCATTGAATAATAGAACGATTAGTAGAATAGACCGTCTTTAAGCTGTTACTTAATTCTTATATTTTCTATTCACTTGTAAAATAGAACTTGTTCAAATAGAAGACACATCGTTTATAGTTTGTTTAAGCGGATCTTTGGTAGTTAATTTTTAAAAATATAATGGATTAAAGATGTTAAGAGTTATTTCGCAACCATCCGCTCAATAAAATAAAATGATGTCTTACCTAGTTTAAAGAGCACCTCCCACCCTCCCTCAATTGCGTGAACTAATCCCGTCACCACAAATCCTAGCACCACTACTCCCAACACCACTACTCTTAACACCACTATTCTATAGAAGACACACTATGGACGATAATACGACACGTGTTTCGCTCCTGCATGAGGCATCCTCGGGTGAGGTAGACTGCGGGGGCTGACCGCTAAACTACTTGGCTAAGTAACTTTAACTTTAATATAATGGATTTCCGCAAAGTAACGTCTGATTCTATTAATTATAGTATAATGGATTTCTGCAAAGTAACGCTTGATTATATTATTGCGCAAAATATTTTATATTTTTTATATTGCACGTTTCCTCTGGATATTTTTCTTTGGCGTTACGCAAAATGGTATATGCACTTTGCGTAACGCGCGGGGATCGAACTCGATTTGCTCGTGCACTATGAAATAAAGGCGATGCCTTTTCCCCTAAACTGCCACGACTATAACAATTATAAACAAGGAAGTACAAATTTTCAACTCATAATAATATTAGAGTTTGTTAGGACTGAATCTGAGTGACAGGGTGAGAAACTGTGTGATAAAAGAAGAGTGTGGTTTGCAGGATGATGCGGTGACCAGGATTAAGAAAGGAATGCTTCGGTGGTTTGGTCATGTAGAAAGAATGAATGAGGAAATACTGACAAAGCAAATATATGTTGCAGAAGTGAATGGAAGAGTCGGAAAGGGACGTCCTAGGCGAAAGTTTGTCGACCAAATTGGCGATAAACTAAAAATGGGCCAAATAAAGAGTACCCTTAACCGACGAGAAGGTATGCGTAGGTATATGGATGTGGGAGAGGCGAGAGAGGTATGTCAGGATCGTGCTAAGTGGAAGTCTGTAGTCTCTGCCCACCCCTCTGGGTGATAGGCGTGAGTGTTTATGTATATTTATGTATGTATAATAATAATAGCTGTGCGCTATTTAAGGCTACATCACACTAAAATGAAACAATCTTCCTTACGTTCGTTTCTTGGGAATGACAGTATACAGCGCGGACAAAGCGAGGCAAAATAAACAGAAACAAGGTTGTGCCGACCATCATTTATGTATAACGGACACCTTTTCATGTGAAGAGTTTGCGAGATGTGAGCAAAACTCAGTACGCGTCCAACTATCCGCAACGCTGTCGGTCGAAATGTTAAGTGTTGTTCAGTGCAATTAATGTCAGTGATACGAACATTATCTCTTTTTCTTCATTAAATCATTTAAATATTTGATTTGATAATGTAACTAATGCTTTGTTAGTCTAGTCTAGTGGTCTTAAACGCGGATGTCGATCATGAGGTCCTAGGTTTGAATCCCGGGTCGTACCAAAATTTTTTCTGTCAAGAAATTCTCAATAGCAGTCCTAAGTCAGGATGTTTCATCTGTGTGCCTCGGAAAGCACGTTAAGCCATTGGCCCGGCGACTGATCTCTCTCCGGTCGGTCGGATAACCGTCCCATCGGATTATGAAAGTGAAGAAATACTACAATACTATTATCGTGTCCTGCGCAGAAGGCTGGTCTCAGTTGAGACTGGCCACCGTGACTGACACTGGTTTGGAGGACATTATTACTTATTTATATAGCAGAAAAAATATTATATTATTAACTCCGTTACCACCAGAAAGTGTCGAACTTTCCATAAGTACCTTTATTTTTTGAAAGACCAAGTGATATGATCGCAAGTATTAAATCTAATACTTAATATATATAAATAAATTTTTGTTTGTTTGTGTTTTATGCGCTGCCCATACCTTTCGTCAGATTGCGGTAAAACTTTGTCAACATATTGCTTGCACTTCCGCGAAGGTTATAGACATAGTTCGACCCGGTAGGTGGCGCTGTTGCAGAATAGAGATATCACTCGTGCGATGCCAGGGCAGGTCGATAGTTTAATATAAATACCAAATCAAACTGGCACGTGTACACTATAATTATCCATCTATCGTACCGTGGCGTTACTAGTCGGGTGCAATCTAACGTTAATACTAAATTACATTTTTTTTTCATTATAGTATCTTTAGATTATCTATTATAGATCTTTAGATTTCATTATAGTAGAGCCGTGGTAGCTCAGTGGTTAACACTCGCTGTAAATATAACAGAACGCGAGTAACCCGGGTTCGATCCCCGCCGGCACCAATGAAATTGTTAATTGCAATTTTAAGTGCTGATTTACCACGTGCTCGGCGGTGAAGGAAAACATCGTGAGGAAACCTGCATGTCTGAGGAATAAGAAAAAAAATATTTCGAAGACATGTGAAGTTCGTCAACACGCATTTGGGCAGCGCGGCGGACACTTCCTTGCCCTAAACCCTCTCAGAAATGAGGGGAGGCCTGAGCCCAGCAGTGGGACGTATATAGGCTGTAACTTTACTTTTTTTTTCATTATAGTATCTTTGGTTTCAAACACCTATACCTACAGTAGTAACAAAATACAAAAATTAGTATGTCAAGCAAATTCTTCTTTCTGTCCTTTTTCCCTAGTTATTTTACATTGCTTTTCCATTCTCCTCTACCAGCCGTCAGCTCCTCACTCACTTCTTTCTTACGCATATCATCAATTATAATGTCTGTCCATCGTTTCATAGGTCTCTCTACACTTTTATCTATCCACATTTATATTATTGAATAAAGAATCTTTAAAAAAATATTGAAGACGCCTAGCGCTAGCAATATAAACTGTGATGTCATATCAACGTGCCTTTGAAAGCCCTTTAAACATTGACCTAAAAGCTAGTGCATTGTATTAAATTTGCAGTGACAGAAATATCCCTATTCTCTTCCTAAACAAAGTTAGATATAACCATTTATTTTGTATTATGTGTGTAATCCGTGGTAGTCTAAAGGCTAAACGCTCCGTAATTTTTTTTAAAGGATAGGGTAACAAACGAGCACACAGTCCACCTGATGGTAAGTGGTTGCTGTGGCCCATAGACATCTACATGTATTCTCGATTACGAATCAAAATGCAGATGCGTTGTCACCCGTGAGGACTAAGATGGAACGCCTCGATTCCAGTAAAACGGGTCTCCGGTGATCTGCTCTCACCATAAGAAACACAGCAGCATTAAGCTACTACTTTATGCTGGTATTCTGTGAGAGCGTGGTCCTTGGACCCATTCGTGCTACAGCTATACTACTAATATAACTGCAGCATGGATCTACCACGTATAATTTCCCAAAACACGAATAACCCGGGTATCGATTCCGACAATAATGAAATTGCAAACAAACTTACATATCTGAGAAGTAAATTATTTCGAGGACATGTGGGACTTTCAACACGCACTGGATCAGCGCGGCAGACAAATTGCTTTAAAACCCTCTTAAAAATGAGAGTCCTGTTATTATAATTGAAATGCCTGTAAAGGCCAATTAGGAGTAAGGTGCATGCGTCTGTCTGTCCGGGTTAATCTTCGAAATGGCTTAACTGATTGTAATGAAATTTCACGAAGATGTCTAGAGCAGTACCAGGAGTGATATAATATCCTCCAGACCAACCATTTCGGTCATGGCGGCCTGCTTCTAATGGAGACCTCAGGTGCACTCTCTATTTCCTCACTCTCATAATCCGATGGGACGGTAAACCGACACAACCGGAGAGAGATCAGGCGCAGGACCAACGACTTTACGTGCTTTCCAAGGCACGGGTGTGAGACACTTCCTGACTCCGGGCAACTACTGAGAATTTCTTGACAGAAAAACTCAATAAATGATTTTTTGGCCCGACCCGGGATTCGAACCCAGGACCTCATGATCAGCAGTCGCACTACTAAAACCACTAGATCGATAAGATATAGGGTATATTTTATCCCAAAAACTTGGAGATTTTTTAAAGTAATTGCTCTTTGATTATTATCTAAAATCTAAATAAACGCCACATTTATAGAACTTACATCGCCAGTAATCAACAAGACACGTTTACATGTCATTCTTCTTTGTTACCGTTACAGCCTATTAAAGTTCACTGCTGGACATAGGTCTCCCCATAGATTGCCTCATAGGGGGAATATTTGCAATCGCAATTTTTTTTCGTTATTTGGAAGACGCTGTAGTCCATCTCCTGATTTATTTCCCTCAGTTCCTAAAAGCATACTGCTAGACTTAAGCCTTTATTAGCCTCTCACTGTCGGGAACTGTTTTTTACATTGAAAGTAAGTAAAGTAAAGTGACAGCCGTCCCACTGCTGGGCACAGGCCTCCCCTCATTTCTGAGAGGGTTTTAGGGCAAGGAAGTGTCCGCCGCGCTGCCCCAATGCGTGTTGGCGAACTTCACATGTCTTCGAAATATTTTTTTCCTTATTCCTCAGACATGCAGGTTTCCTCACGATGTTTTCCTTCACCGCCGAGCACGTGGTAAATCAGCACTTAAAAATTATAATTAACAATTTCATTGGTGCCGGCGGGGATCGAACCCGGGTTACTCGCGTTCTTTTATATTTACAGCGAGTGTTAACCATCTGAGCTACCACGGCTCACAAACATTACATTGAGGAAGCGTAAAAAACCAACACAAAGCGCAACTAATTGGTAATTGAATGCTGGTGCCCATAGACATCTACATTTATCTTGGATTAAGCTTAAGATACAAAATGCAAATCCGTTGTCACTTACTACCAGTAAAAAGGGTTGCTGGTTCTCTCCACTGACCACGCAAAATACAGCAGCCAGAGGCGGATTAAATGTCGAAAGCTCCCGAAGCTAGCACCTCATCGACGCTTCTTAAGCGGCCATTAAATTATAGTTACTCATTTTGCAAATAAACTATGTTAAAACATAGTTTAATACTTGCAAAATAATTACGACACGAGTACCTTTAATAGGTGTGCGTGAATGAAATTATAAGAGGAGTAACGTAGGAGTAATCAAATGGACGAAAGTTTTTTCGTCTAAAACTTAACCTTGCGCTCAAGTATAAGGCTCTCTGAAGTTTAATATGGAAAAGTGATAAGTTCCTAATACAGATATTTATAAAATTAAAAGGAATGTCATCAAAATTTGTTGGTAAACCTGGTATGTTACAGAAATAAAGCATTTTGATTTTCGATTTGATTTTGACACCGCCTTGTCTTAGTATGTCAGGTTGTCAGGTCTATCAGTTATTAGTTAAAGTATTATCTCAGAGTTTTATAAATTTAATCGTTGACGCAAAGAATTATTTTCATTTTAACCTGAAAAATTAAAAGGAATGGCATATTGTACTTGAAAAGAAAACTATAAAAACGTTTTTATTTCCTCAAATACAGATATGTTAATTTACAGTACATACCTAAATAAACCTTCCTATTTTTAAATCCGTCAGTGATTTGCGTCTACTTTTATTACGACAAATCTGAATGTTGTGTGGACTACGAATTTATTAATTCGTTTTTCAGTCGACGATAAACTTGTGCTCCACAGACTTTCATGTAAGAAAAGTGCTGGGAGGTTGTCCCATCACGTTTTTCTGAACGATATTATTCGAAGGGCTTTTTATTTAGAGACGATAGCAGCAGACGTGGTGGTATAACTTTGGCCCCTTGGGAGAGAGGTAAAGCTCTAATGTGGGATGCTACATGCGTTGACACATTGGTGAACTCTCATCTCAAGGGTACTTTGTTTATAGCTAGGATAGCATCAGAGGTTGCTGAACTGAGTAAATTGCGTAATTTTAGGTCTATGAGACATGACTACATATTTGTACCATTTGCTATAAAAACTTTTGGTTCGTGGGGTCGACGTTTATAAAGAAACTTACATGTTTTCGCCGTTGGTGACAAGAGCAAAACAAAGCCTTGTTTTGCTTTTCTCGCTCAAAGGCTAAGTTAAGCCATTTAACGAGGGAATGCAGTCAGCGTTCTTGGCACTTAAGCGCGAGAAATAGGACTGCCACAACAATCCACTTGGTGGTGAGTTTATGCTGTGGCTCATAAATATCTACATCAGTTCTCGATTCAAAATCTAAATCCTGAGGACTAAGATGGAATGTCTCGTCACCAGTAAAATGGTTATCCGGTACTCTACACTGACACAAACAAAACGCAGCATTATTCTTCTGTTTTCCGCTTCGATTTTGTGAGAGATGGGTCCTATCCCGGACGAGCCGACGCATTCGTCCGCAGCCATTTGTAGCTGCAGGATAGCTCTACCACGTAAAACAATTTAAATATTTATTTTTTTATTTCCATATTTCAACATACATTGAATAAATGTATTTATGGTAATTGCACAGGAAAACGCTTCGGAGTTCGGAGCGGCCTTGACCACTGATAAGCAGCTATAATGGCGGAGATTAATAATTCTAGCATTGCGTTAAGTACATATTATATATTAAACAAATCCCGCAAATTGATAGATCGGTTTCACTTTTTTTGATTTTTTTTGCTAACTGTATAAATCTTCTATACATATTGATAAGCCAATCTATTTTTTTTTACTATTTCTGTTAACATTATCAGCATATTTAAGCAATTTTAAATATTTAAAGTTTAAGTTAATTCAGCAGTTTTGTTTTTCAGGCCGTTTCTAGGAAAATTAGTCATTGAAATTATCAGGTGTTTTAAAAAAATAAGTACTTATATACACTCACCGGCACGGAAACTTGGCCAAGCGGTTATCTCGCGATAGCAAAAGCTTTAAGTGTTTCTGATGAATGTTTGTTATGCAAGTATGTCAAAAAATGTTTACCCTCAAGTTCAAGAGGGTAATTCATATGTTTAAGTGCACCATGACGAATTCTTTAATTTTTAGTTGAATCGGGTCATTTGAGCGACTAAATTCACATTTTAAATTTGTGTGTTGTGAAAAGTTTACTGTAAGGTTATTCAATTATTGTGATCTTGTGTCTTAATTAAATAACTAAAGGTGCTTTAAAGCCAATAAAAATGCCATTAACACCAGCACAAGTTGCACAAGCAGTTGCATTAATTGACCAAGGGCTGACACAGCGTGAAGTTGCTATTGTGCTTAACGTACCACGGTCCTCAATGCAGTATTCACTGAAACGATACCAGGAGACAGGCCGCTACACCCGCAGGCCAGGCAGTGGGGGGCGTAAGGTGCACATCGGCCCGGGACGATCGTTTTATTGTTATGGAGATTTTGAGAAACCGCTACCTGACCGCTGTTGAGATACGCCAGCGGCTCCAAATCGCAAGAGGCGTTAATGTTAGTGAGCGTACGGTGAGAAGACGAATGGAGGAAGTGAATTTAAAAGCTCGTAGACCAGCACGAGGTCCAGAACTTTTCAGACAGCACCGAGTAGCCCGACTTCAGTTCTCAAGAGGACATGTCAATTGGACCCACGAGCAATGGGCTAGAGTGTTGTTCACAGATGAGTGTCGAATAGCTTTACGTGCTCCAGACGGTCGAGAACGAGTGTGGAGAAAAAGAGGAGAGAGGTTTCTACCCATTACCACCACCCAAACTGTGAGTTTCCATGGAGGCTCAATAATGGTATGGGGAGGTGTAAGTTCCGACGCACGTACAGAGTTGGTCATCGTCGATAATCGGCTTACAGCTACTCGATACATCGAGGAAGTTCTTCAGGAGCACGTAATGCCTTATTCGGGATTCATTGGACACGACCAATTCCTTTTCATGCACGATAATGCACGCCCGCACGTCGCACATTGTGTAGAGGAATATCTGGAAGAGGTTGGAATACAAAAATTACAGTGGCCAGCTCGTAGCCCGGACTTAAATCCAATTGAGCATGTATGGGATATGCTCAAAAGAAAGATAAAGTCCAGCTCCAAACCGCCACAAACTCCACAAATGAGCTCCGAAATGCAGCGCTGGCCGCTTGGGACAGCATACCGCAAGTTGATGTCAGAAACATCATTCAAAGCATGCCAGATCGAATGCAAGCGGTTATCAGGGCTAGAGGAGGAAACACCCGATATTAAAACTGATAGACAATAAAGAAACAGACTTAATTTTTAACTTTGTAGTGTTTTTAAAGTGACAATGGAAAGATGTTAATTTTAGTGAAAACATGTTATTTCTATGTTCTAAAACCATTAGAGACACTTATTGAATGCATCTACCCTTAATTTACTGTTAAAAAACCGTTTCAGTGCAAATAATCAGCAAATTCACGAGTGGCCAAGTTTCCGTGCCGGTGAGTGTATAAATACACACCTCTATTTTGTTTCTACACTCCACGGTCCAGCGTAAAATAGATAATACTGATAACGAATATCTACCTCATCCACATGGGTGACAATGCATATACATTTTGACTCTTAATCGGGGATTAGATGTAAGTGTTTAAGGCCATACCCCTAGCGAACGACCTTGAGTGTTTGGTCCGCCGACTCTCGTAATATACAATTATACACGGCAGACAATGACAAATGTATTTTAATTTTCTTTATTCAGTATATTAGTTTCATTATAATGTCATTATGGGTTCTCATATATTATCTAATTAATAAAAATGACTATCTTGATTATTTTTAACTATATACTATACTGCTAATATTTAATTAGCTTTTTATAGTGTAAATTATAATATTTGTCGGAATGTTAATTATGGATTCGAACTTTACATGCTAATGGTGCTTCATTTTTGTTATTTGCATTTACTTAAATATTGAAAATATACTTGAATAGTAGGTATTATTATTTTATTTAGCTACTGAATTTTAGGATATGTTTTACCTTGAGGTCAAATATAATTTTGAGGAGCAATAATTATTACTAATCTTTTATCTGCTATTCCTTATTTAGGAACAATATTAGTAAATTGTGTTTGAGGGAGATTTACTGTTTATAATGCTACATTTATTATTTTAATATTTACCTATTGGGTAGGTAATTATTAAAATAATAAATGTAGCATTAGTAACTAAATAGATATTTTTTACCCAATTACAATAACTAATGAGGTATTGTGATTATTTGTGATTAGTAATACTGGGTGGATATTAATAAATAGAACAAAATAAAATATAAAATCAATTTTATTATCTTGAATGTAAGAAATTGATTACAAATTTTTTAACTTCCTTTAATTATAAACAAACACCTGCAGCTATTAAACGAACATACGCGCATATATACGCCCGTATATATATATATATATATATATATATATATATATATATATATATATATATTAAGTGGTTATATATAAAGTGATAGTAGTAAGTTGCGCATTTCCCGCGCCTATTTCAATCATACCTGCGACTGCACGTTTATTTATTTATTTAATATTTATTATACACCTTATAGGTACTAAGGGATATAAAGGGCGGACTTAATGCATTATGGCATTCTCTGCCAGTCAACCCTGGATGATTTGAGAAACTGCGGCAGGTGTAATCAATGACTTCATAAATAAATAATAAGGATATAAAACAAAATAAAATGCAAATGTATAGAATAGTTAGTAAATTATACATACTTACTTAATGTATAATATAGGATAAATAATAAATTTATTAATAAATAATAAATATATTTAATGATAAATAATTTTCACTACAATCATCGTTTACTATTACAAATTTTTGGTTACATAATTGGCATTTAAACGTAAATTTTGACTAAGCCTTTTGTGTTTCTCCGATAAGTTGTAGTTCGGTGAAGCTGCAACCTAATGGACCATGATTTGAAATTTTTATGAAAAGAAGTGGCTGACGTCAAGTATTATTCTTATTATGTTTTCAGTACTGCCTTTTTCAACCTCACAAGATATTTGTAACTGCAAAAGAGAAAACAACGTATAAGTAAGTAAATCAGTAATATAGTGTTATGTATAATTCAGACTAAATAAAGGTTCCTAAAAATAGACGTAGATAAAGAAAATGCTCGAAATTGCAAACTCGTTTTAGAAGATCAAAACTTAGAGAGAAAGATAGGAGACTATTTTTTATTTAATATGGTTCATCAAATCCGTAAAAATAGTTTAACAATTCTGACGTTCACAGACGTTTCACAACTTTTTGCCAGAACCAAAAATAAGCGTTGGCATGCGACAAAAATCGTACCATAAATAAAATAAAGTCTCGATCGAGAGGAGAGGAGACGTGGTAGCTCAGATGGTTAGCGCTCGCTGAAATTTTCACAGTTCGCGAGCAAACCGGGTTCGATCCCCGCCAGCACCAATGAAATTGTAATTGCAATTTTAAGTGTTGATTTACCACGTGCTCAGCGCTGAAGGAAAACATTGTGAGGAAACCTGCATGTCTGAGAAATAAGAAAAAAAAATATTTCGAAGACATGCGAAATTCGCCAACACGCATTAGGGCAGCGCGGTGGACAATCCCTTGACCTAGGACCCTTTCAGAAATGAGCGGAGGCCTGTGCGCAGGAGTGGGACGTATATAGGCTATAACTAACTTTAACTTTAACTCTAGCTCGAATAGCCTACTAATGAAATTCAAATGACTGGTTTAGGCAAAGTAAGGCTAGGTAAGTCAAATTAGGGCATTTTACGGTACTTACTTAGATATCTTTTACCTAATCACAAGCACAAGTGTGTATCTAATCACAATACCTACTAAAGTATTTTGATTAGGTAAGTACACATTTGTGCACCATAATATCTACAAACCAAAAAATTAAATAAACAAACCTTTACATCTTCAACCATTTCAGTTGAACCAAGACAGGTATACTGTAATTCTATAGTTTCTTGACTCAAGTCGTTTACTGCCTTATCGTCATTGTTCGTATTTAGCCTGCAATAAAGAATAAATTATATTAGATCTTGCATGACAACAAAACGGAATTACTTGTAATAAATCATTTAGATACATATTATAGCTATATATTTGAAAAGTTTCATATTATTTATAATACGGTAACCACAAAAAATATCACATCAAATTTCATAAATTCTGGTTATAATTTCATAAATCTATGGACTCAAAAGTGCGCCCGACTCACCTATTATCGTTTTCAATTACCTATTAGTAAACTTGAATAATTATTTTTGTCGTCAAATTCTCATTCAGATATTTTTCTTCTCCTCCTAAAATAAAAAGATTCTATGTAACACGTAGGAATTTAACGGAATAAGGGTAAGTGAACTTTGCATAATACATCAAATTACTTACAGAATTTCATTCATCATTAGAGCATTTTGACGTCGTTGACGTTTATTCTTCTTGAATTTAGGCATTTGCACTAATCAACCCACAAAATTATATTTTCATATTATCACAATCGTAGCGTCTTTTTGTGGTAAAAACTGTACGTGAAACCTTACAACTTCTCCCTTGGGGGACATCTTTGCCCAAACACGAAAATTAACTAAAACTAACTATAGACATTTTATTTTAACAAATGTCAACTTTGTATGGTGTCTAGGGAAAACTAGAGTATCTGTTTGACAGCACTGAGTACTACAATCGCAGCTAAAGTCAAAGGGAAAGTGTCGAAGGTGGTGCAAAAACATTGGGTGCGTTTGGCAGAAAAAAGCGCTAGCAAGCGCTTACAAGCGCTAAAATAGTTTTCGGCCAGGACACGATTGCTACTTCAGTAGCGCTAATATAATCCGCCATTTTGCTTATTTAATTTGTTTGTTTTGAAGTAGAGTTTAAAAGTTGTTTTGTGCAATATTAGTTTTAAGTAATATAATGACATGAATAAACATATACATGTTATTAAAATTCATGATTGGTAAGTTTTTAATATGAATACTTTACAAACATATATTTAAATTAGGTTAGGTTCCCCGGTTAAAACTAACATCGTGTCCTGGAGGAAAATAGCTACTTACGATTTGACAGCACTTACCGCTTACGATCGCCATTTTGCTTACAAGCGCTTGCTAGCGCTTTTTTCTGCCAAACGCACCCATTGTTGCAGTTTTGCATCCCGCATTGCCAAGAAACGCTGCGCAGTTAAGATTCATAATTATTTACGTGTAGGGCATTAATTGTTGCTGCTTTTAATCAAGGTCTCTTTCTTACACTTTTCTTAGTTAGCGAGAAAATTGTGAGGGTAATGTTGTAAGCAATTTTATAAACTGAGGTCGACAACATTGCCCAGCTCAAAAATGTTATTAGGGTTGACACTATTGAAAACAAAACAAGGAAACATGTACCTAGGTATAATAAATAAAAATTATATATATATATATATGTAATAAAATGTAAACATATAACTTAATAGAATAAATAAATGTATATAGGTATATAAAAAAACTGTATAACAATAACTACTGTTCTGATAACTATGTAGGTAACAAGATACTGTTTTATATATTATTTTAAATATAATAAATAGGTATATATTTGTGGGGAATTTTTGTCAGAAACCGCTAGTTTCCCAAAAGAGAGAGCTTAAATATTCTCAGTTTCAAGCTAAAGTTTTTAAATAAGATTTATGCGGCAATTCGTTTGCAAAAAAAATTAAGTCTAAAAAACAATTGTCTCCTCAACGGCAGACATAAACGATCGCAGACAAAAATGGCCGACAAAATGGATTGGTACGCACATATGGCGTATGTGAACCACGTACATCAGTGGTAACAAAATCAGTATAAGCTGGCCTCGTATTATATTAAATAAGTATCGTCGCTGTCTACATTTCCTTATCTCAACTATCAGGGTTAATTTCTGAGACAATTTTCTAGAACTTTCTTTTTTCTTGATTTTTATTGTTGTTGTTAGTTTTTGTTTTTAATTTTTAAAATAAAATATATATTATTGTATTAAAATCAGTTTATTATTTTCCTTTCATCTGATGCACAGCCCTAGCAACTCAAATCTCTTAGTATGAAAGTGTGACTAAATTTAGTGATAACATTGCCCACCGCCATTAACACTTAAAATGGACTTCTATTTATTTGAAAATGTAATGTTATACGATTTACCGGTTTGCTAACAATATATCTTAAAATCAAAGTCATAGAACTTATAGTTGCTAAGAAATTTAGGTTGAGCAAAGATGTAAGAAAGTGGAGATAACTTTGCCCTCGTCTGTTTTTGTTTTTTTCTCAGCATCTGTTACGAATTATGTCACCCGGTTTTGACAGTTTTTTTTGATGCATAGAGTGTCGTTTAAAGCTTCAGCAACCATCAAAATAAAGTGGCAATTTTTTTGAAAAAAGTAATAAAAACCGAAATACATGGGCAAAGATGTAAAGTTTCACCGTACATATTACTCTACTCTATGGGTAAAAAACACGTAAGCGCATCGGTTGGTCACTCAAATAATATTATGTTTGCGGTGAAACACGGATACGTCGACGACGGCGACGAGCGACACAGCCACCTCGTACGAACGCATACAGCGTATTGCCGCCCGCACTCTGCGCACGCCCCTTTATCATAGAATTCACACAATTTTTGGAATTATTTCAATAAAAAAAGAAAAACGAACTTAAAAAATTTAATAAAACGTGGAGAATATAGATTTTTAAATTATCTATCCATTAGTGTAATCCTCAAATGATTAGAGCGTTGCGTTTAGCAACAGATGCATGTAATCAAGAATTTTAGTCATTTTTTAACAGTTGATTTTAAAATGTATTTATAGCACATAAAACAAATTAGAACGTGGAATCTGATGATAAGATATCGAACATTAATAATGTGCTTTTAGATGTAGTTTATTTTTCATAACTAATGAGATAATAGATGCAGAAAAACGCACTTTCGCAACATTTTGGTCAGGGATTACACCTTAACGGCCACAGCTTCAACTTAACATCATGTGCACTGCGTGCTCGTTTGTAACCTTAGACCATTCACCCAATGGACGCGTAATGCGCCTAATGCTACGAACAAAAAATTCTGTCACTTTTGGTGCGGGGGAGGAAACACTACATAGACAGTACCACCAGCTCAATAAAATTTTGTATCATTATGGCTCGCACAAATCTAAATCTCCAATACTATAACATTTTACGCACACATGTAGGTTAAATACGTCAACATAGAAAAAGATATGAGTTAATGAGATTAAACATTAAGTAGTCTCGTTACACTTTTATTGTTTATATGTTGCTATTATAAACTAGTCTCGTTAGGAGTGCCGATGTGCTTGCGTGTTCAATTTTAACCTAATTTGTAACAACTAAGGGTTGACTTTAAAAAATAAACATATAACTAATCTCGTGGGGAGTGTGCTTGTCACATTTCGATTATCACTACGATGTTTATGAAATATTATGTACTCGATTATCTTAACCGTAAAGATCTCGATTATTATTTATGATTTTTTTAAATGTTTATAATAGAAAGAAAGCATATTATATCACAATAAAAATACTTACATATGGAATGTATCTCCATCTTTTGTAAATTTGAAGTATTAGACTTCTTTTTGCACACGTTAGCCGCACAAATCGGCATTTTTAAATAGTACCTACAGCGACGGAAACGATTCTTGTAATGATAAAATCGATTCCGTAAGCAGTTTTTATAAACACACAAGATTTTTTAATCAAATACTTGCGCAGTGGGGAGTAGAGTAATCATACGAGGAGAGTCCATTGGATTTAATGGTCTAAGTTTGTAACGATTACGCTTTTTTGTTATAAGTTTTTTATTATAAGTTTTTAAAACTACGCGTTGCGTTTACAAATTATTGCACTCTTAAATCTATTTAAATGATAAAATATAAAACGTTACAAGGTTGATTATAATTAATCTCTATGCAATACAATCACAAATAAAAGTTTTTCAAAATTGTAGTTCTCTAGGTCTAATTTTAGTTTTGTTTTAAAGAATAGTTAGTAGTCGTAAGTACTACTACTGCTCTTTAGTCCCAGGTTCGAATCACGGGAGGTAAAATTGTTCCGTGTTTGTCCTCGGGCAATTTATATATATGTATACTGCTGTACGATACAGGGATAAGGCCTAGTGCGGGGGTATAGCTTTTATTTAAAAAAAAATTGTACTAGTGAACCGATACAACATAATTTTATTAAACAATATTGTATATAAGCTTTAAAATTATAATTTAATGACCATCGAATTTCATTATTTGCATAAAACAAAATAAGTACAGCGTAACATTACGATAAACTCCAGTGGAATATCTAAAATAAAGTATAAAAAGGGCTAACTCATCATCTAACTAAGGATGTCACTTTCTTAATGAATATTGAATTTTTTGTGTTTTTGTAAACTATTATTGACTGGTGACCAACAGCTTCATGACATTGAACTTGCTGCTGTAGACCTAAATTCGGAGAGTACCAAGAAAGTTATAGCCTATGCCGGCACCGGCACGGACACGTTGTAGGTTAAAACCGCAATGCGGCTACGTGCAAAAGATTTGTGAAGAATTAGAGTTGCTTTAACTTGAGCGAAAAAAATTATAGTAGTGAAAAAACTCTATTTATCAATATTTAAAAAAAAGGGTTGATAAAGAAAAAAATTCGAACTTGAAATATACCTTATACTGCGAAAAACTCACGAATATAAGACTTACGTATAAATATATCCACGCAAGTCACGTCCTTACTATAACCGCCCAGCACGGGTCACTAGCTAAACGGCACGGGTAACAAGGGAAAAACAAAACACGCCTCAGAAAGCAGGTCTATGTTTAGCTAAAGGCCCCTTGATGCTTGATTAGGCATACGCACCCATATCGATTGCCTCCTATCTAACGTGCACGGGAAAATCTAGTTTCAGATAATGCTCGTCACCTAATAGCCGGCTGTGTGCAGGCTTAACAAAAAAAATTGTGGTTTGAAAAATATATTTCACTAATTACCGCATACACGTTCAGGGTTTTCTGTTTGTACCATAAAATTTTTTATTATGTGTTACGTTTCACTTTGAAAATAGGTATTTATACGTAATTGATATTTAAAAGCTATAATCATATGAAAGTTTAATAATTTGTGTTGTAAATATGAAATTTGTGTGCGGCAAAATCTTAATGTATACGTAATTGATATTTAAAAGCTATAACCATATGAAAGTTTAATATTTTGTGTTGTAAATATGAAATTTGTGTGCGGTAAAATCTTAATATATATAAATTACGTATCACGTTGTTTGTCCGCGATGGACTCCTAAACTACTTAACCGATTTTAATCAAATTTGCACACCGTGTGCAGTTTGGTCCAACTTGAGAGATAGGACAATTTTTTTGTCCATGAGAGACCTACAATTTTTTTTTGTGAATTGAAGGATTTTTAATAAGACATGACAAAGCGTCGTCGAAAAGGGCAGAACAAAGTCTGCCTGGCAAGCTAGTATACATATATAATGTTGTAATATAATTATGCGGCATAAGAAGCACGAGAGTAGAATAAATGCTGTAGAAATGCGGTCATTGAGGAGTATGTTAGAGCTGAATCTGAATGACAGGGTGAGAAAATGTGTGATAAAAGAAAATTATGGTTTGCAAGATGATGTTGTGACCAGGATTAAGAAAACAATGCTTCGGTGGTTTGGTCATGTAGAAAGAATGAACGAAGAAAGAGTGACAAACCAAATCTATGTGGCATAAGTGGACAGCAGAGACGAGACGGGACGCCCTACGCCCTAGACGAAAGTTTATCGACGAAATGTGCGATACATTGAACATAAGGTAGATTAAGTACCCTTAATCGACGGGCATGTATGCGTAGGTAGATGGATGTAAAGGAGGCACGAGGTGTGTCAAGATTTTGCCAAATGGAAGTTCGTAGTCTCTGCCTACCCATCTGGGTGACAGGCGTGAGTGTTTATGTATGTAATATGAAATTTAAACACGGTTTCTTAAAATATGATTTATAGGAAGATAAAATATAAAGAAATGACTAAATACACTAAAGAAGGCAAGTGGAGTGGAAGCGTTACGGGTAAAATTAATTATTTACTATGTTATACGAGGGTGGATTGAAAAGTACTCGGCCTAACACAGATCCATTCAATTCTAAAAATCAAATCTACCCACATTATTTAGTTCAGTTCAGACTAGTTCATTGTGTGAAGTTCGAAACGTGTGCGATAATTAGTTGTGATTTTATAAATTAATAACAAAGTAATCGGACATAATTTCCGCGAATGGAGCAAATCATTCATTCAGGTCATTAAGTACCTCCATAAGAAGGGGCTATCATCAAAAGCCATCCATGATGACATGGTCAGTACATTAAGCGATTGTGCTCTGTCATATTCATCCGTCAAAAAATGGATAGCAAAATTTAAGCGTGGTAGAGAGAGTGTGAAAGATGAACCCCGCTCTGGAAGGCCTTCGACGTCAACTACTGATGAAAATATTAAAAAAGTACTTGATTTAATAATGGGAGACCGCAGATTAAAAATTAGAGATAGCCGAGATTATAGGCATCTCTTATGAACGAACTCAAAACATCATTGTCAACGAGTTGGGTTTCCACAAGGTGTCTGCGAGGTGGGTTCCGAGACTGCTTTCAGTTGAACAAAAAAAGGACGCGATTTACTATTTCACGCGACTGTTTGGAGTTATTTGAAGCCGATGCAGATGATTTTTTGAATCGTTTTGTTACTATGGACGAAACATGGGTTCATTACTGTACACCGGAAACAAAACAACAATCAAAACAGTGGAGAAGACCTGGTTCACCACTCCCTAAAAAGGCTAAGTCGATTTTGTCGGCAAATAAGGTGATGGCTTCAGTATTCTGGGACTCGAAAGGTGTGATTATGATTGATTATCTTGAAAGGGGTCAGACTATAAACTCTAATTACTACTGCACCTTACTACGTCGTTTACGAGAGGAAATAAAAGAAAAACGTCGAGGAATGCTCAGAAGAAAAGTCCTGTTTCATCAAGATAACGCCCGTGTTCACACGTCAGTACAGTCAATGGCTGAAATTCACAACTGTGGCTTTGAACTGTTACCGCATCCGCCGTATTCACCTGATCTGGCACCATCAGACTTCTTTCTGTTCCCTAACCTAAAAAAGCACTTGGGAGGTCAAAGATTTTCGACAAACGACGAGGTCAAAGCAGCTGTAGACGCATATTTTGACTCTAAGGAAGAATCATTTTTTTCAACGGTCTAAATGCTTGGAAGGGGAGGTGGCAAAAGTGTATTGAACTTGATGGTGATTATGTAGAAAAATAAAAATATAACTGATTTAGTATGTGTTTATTTTCTTGGTTAGGCCGAGTACTTTTCAATTCACCCTCGTGCAAGTCCAATCCTATTCCACTTTATACGTGCACCTTTATTCATGTCACGTTTGCAATATGATGTGTCTGTCAATGTGAAATATATCTCTCGTTGTGATTATCTTTAGTACTATTGAAACTAATTTTATGTTTATTTATTTATTTTATTTGGCTGACCAACGCAACGGTGAGTATACTAAAATTAATCAAATACATCAGTAATAATACTAAGTAAATGGCTCACTATTTACATGTCAGAACAGCATAATACTTAGTCAGGTCATAAGTTCTGTCAAAAACTTTTTATAAAATTAATGATACACTTTTTGATAATTATATAGAAATTATATATGAAATGAAAGGTAATTTAATTTAGAATACTATTTTGTTTAAGTACATTTTTCAAAATGCCCTCTCCTATTTTGAATGCATGCCCTTAATCGACGCGACCAATCATCAATCGCAGCACGCACAACACTCATATCTATTTCTGCCGCTGCTTTAAAGAAAGATTCCAAATTCTGATGAGGCTTAGCGCAAACTTTCTCCTCCAAATGTTACCATATCTTATAATCCAGTGGCCTTAAATCTGGACTAGAAGAGGGCCAGTCTCCATGTCCGATAAAGTCAATTCCATGGGTGGTCAACCAGTTTTGCGTGCTTCGTGCATAGGGCATAAGAGCTGGTGGATTATCCAATGTCTATTTTTGAACATTGTTTGAGAAAGAATGGTGAAGTTCATCTAGTCAGTTTTCAAATTTTTTAAATAATAAGGTTTTGACAGAACTTATGACCCGTCTAAGTATATACCAATATAGAGTTATTTATAGTTTATTATAAAACAAAACGAAATCAACAATTTAACAATAAAACAGCCAACAGCAAAAAGATTTCATTCATCATTATTGATATCAATGTTGAGCACAGTTTTTTTTTAATTTATCCCAATTATAAGAATTTGTAAATGTAAATGTGAATTTCGCCCTGTAGAGGTGGCATGAGAGACTCCACTACCCTATATCATCCCGTCGGTGTTCGTTAGAGTAGCATCTTCCTTATACCAATAAAAAGATTGCGCTTACCAACCCGCCCGATTTTTAAGGCTGTAATAATAAAGTTGACGATAACAGTTTTTATGTTTGTTAGGAGTTTTATTGTAAAATTTCCATTTTGGAATTAATAATAAAACACGAAAAAGATTAAAATTTTGGATAAATTTTTGCGGTTTTATATTTCTTTAAAAAAAAAAACTTTAGTCATGACCTCGTAACTTTTGGTAAAAACTGAAATGAGAAAAAACATTTTTGTCTTTCTAGTATTATCTGATGATAATTAAGAAAGAAAGAAAATTTATTTGATATCACAAAGAAAAAAATATAACACAAAAAATACCAGAAAATTTGTGTGAAGTCAAATTTAATATGTCTCCATTTCAGCTAACTAAATGACACAGCAGCACTCATTTTCAAACCGAGTCTATTATTGACATCACGGACTTGATGTCCTGCCCGACGAACTTACGAGGGTGGATTGAAAAGTACTCGGCCTAACCAAGAAAATAAACACATACTAAATCAGTTATATTTTTATTTTTCTACATAATCACCATCAAGTTCAATACACTTTTGCCACCTTCCCTTCCAAGCATTTAGACCGCTGAAAAAAATGATTCTTCCTTAGAGTCAAAATATGCGTCTACAGCTGATTTGACCTCGTCGTTTGTCGAAAATCTTTGATCTCCCAAGTGCTTTTTTAGGTTAGGGAACAGAAAGAAGTCTGATGGTGCCAGATCAGGTGAATACGGCGGATGCGGTAACAGTTCAAAGCCACAGTTGTGAATTTCAGCCATTGACTGTACTGACGTGTGAACACGGGCGTTATCTTGATGAAACAGGACTTTTCTTCTGAGCATTCCTCGACGTTTTTCTTTTATTTCCTCTCGTAAACGACGTAGTAAGGTGCAGTAGTAATCAGAGTTTATAGTCTGACCCCTTTCAAGATAATCAATCATAATCACACCTTTCGAGTCCCAGAATACTGAGCCATCACCTTATTTGCCGACAAAATCGACTTAGCCCTTTTTAGGGAGTGGTGAACCAGGTCTTCTCCACTGTTTTGATTGTTGTTTTGTTTCCGGTGTACAGTAATGAACCCATGTTTCGTCCATAGTAACAAAACGATTCAAAAAATCATCTGCATCGGCTTCAAATAACTCCAAACAGTCGCGTGAAATAGTCAATCGCGTCCTTTTTTGTTCAACTGAAAGCAGTCGCGGAACCCACCTCGGAGGCACCTTGTGGAAACCCAACTCGTTGACAATGATGTTTTGAGTTCGTTCATAAGAGATGCCTATAATCTCGGCTATCTCCCTAATTTTTAATCTGCGGTCTCCCATTATTAAATCAAGTACTTTTTTTAATATTTTCGTCAGTAGTTGACGTCGAAGGCCTTCCAGAGCGGGGTTCATCTTTCACACTCTCTCTACCACGCTTAAATTCTGCTATCCATTTTTTGACGGATGAATATGACAGAGCACAATCGCCTAATGTACTGACCATGTCATCATGGATGGCTTTTGATGATAGCCCCTTCTTATGGAGGTACTTAATTACCTGAATGAATGATTTGCTCCATTCGCGGAAATTATGTCCGATTACTTTGTTAATAAATTTATAAAATCACAACTAATTATCGCACACGTTTCGAACTTCACACAATGAACTAGTCTGAACTGAACTAAATAATGTGGGTAGATTTGATTTTTAGAATTGAATGGATCTGTGTTAGGCCGAGTACTTTTCAATCCACCCTCGTAAAATAATTAAAGTTATTTTTTTTTACGAGCACAGGCAGTTTTATATGACGGTACTCGTGGAAAGGTTCTGCTTTTGAAAGTAGCCTTTTTAATTAAAATTGTTATTAAAATAGATTTTCAGCTCCCCTGGCTTCACTATTAAATTCCATTTAATTTTAAAACCTTTCCTTGGTGTTATATTTAAACTGTATCAAACCTTAAATTTGATGAAATTAAAAGCGGGGCAACGTCTAAAATTTAATGATTTTACTTTCATAGAGTTTTCCCTCTTCACTCTTTAATAGCCAGTAAGAAAAGTATATAAGTTGTAAGATAGGTTGTTCTAATAATTTTACTATCGGTATTAATTAGTATTACAGAAATAATCACGCTTAGCATAGATTATAATTTGAAATATTTCTGCGTACATATTTGTTTTTGTGTTAATGAACAGTTTATAACTTATCGTTTATAATCGTTACTACTCATTACAAGTCCACAGCTGTAGATAGGGTTGCCAGGTCTTAAAACCAAAAAGCCGGACCAGCGAGCTTAGCCGGATATTTTGATAAAAGGCCGGACACTCGTTAACTGTTTCTTAGTATAACATGACAATTTTTTAAAGTAAAACAATGCTTTTCATTACTTACCATATAATCTTCTTAAATTCTAAGGAAATAGCAATTAAATTGAATAAATCAGTCGTCTTTATTATTAATCATTCAATATTCATTACAATATTAATTTAAATAATTGTAATAAATAATTGTATATATTTCATTCATGAATTACAAGAACTATAACAGCTTGTTTACAGGAATTTAGAAATAATAATATATTTATATTGATTTTTGTTATTGGTGCTTTTTCACTCTCTGTAAATAAAACAGAAGCCTTTGATGTTTAGTACATGTTATTAGCCTTACAAAGTCTTTTATCGTAGCTACCAAATGTTTCGACATTCAAACGAAATGAACGAATTAATCCAGTAACATGGTCCCTGAACGTGTATGTGGTGTTTCGGGGGCTTGGAACTTGTAACAAGAATCAACAAGTAATACAACTCAATACAGAACCGGGAACCGAACAATGTGTAAACTCCAAAATCACAAACTAAACCTGTTGATCATACATCTTTCAATGCATATTCTTTCAGATGGTTACAAGTAAAAATCGTAAAATATTATGCTACTGTGCTCTCTGTATTATCTTGTTAGTGTTCAGTTACTACTTTATAGACATTAGGCGTGTGTGGTATAAACTTATGTTGCACGTGTTCTATTTCGTTTGCGATATGTTGAAACTGTTAATGAAGTTAGTCGAGCTGTATTGAAGATGGCTGCGTTACTGCTAGCACCGAGTAAGTATGCAGTGTAGTTGTCATACAGTTAGGATTACTCCACCATTTTAAATATTGCATGTCTAAAACGTAAAGCGCGTAGGTACTAGGTATGTTCTACTAGCGCCTAAAAATCAAGAATTTAACGTTTTGTCGCATGAAATCGTATCTTATTTCTACTTATTTCTTACTTCTTATTATTACTATTTTTAAATCGATTAATTGCTATTTTACATTAAAAAAGTGGTTATATAACCCATAAGAACAAATTAGAACGTGTAATGTGATGATAGGATATCAAACATTAATAATGTGCTTTCAGATGTAGTTTATTTTTCATAACTAATGAGATAACAGTCTCTGAAATATGCACTATCGCAAGGTTTTGGTCAGGGAATCACCTTGTACATTTGGATTTACTAAATTTTTATTGTTTTTTGGTTTAAATATTAAGTGACTATTAACTTACTGTCCATATGATTGTAAGTGGCGAATCTCGCTGTATTATTTACAATGAAGTTTATAATAATTCTTGTGACATGTAATGCAATAAATGATTGAATTTGAATTTGAAAGTGGCAACTGCAGTCCAGGGACACCTTCAGCCAACTTGAAACAAAGTAGGCTAGAGATGCTTAGTCATCTTTGAGGGCCATGGCCTCACGGCTTGTAAATATACTGGCTCTTTATACTGCTATTTGCAGCCAGAAATAGGTAAGGGTAAGGGAGTAGTACCTATCCACGTAGAATCATAGACAGAAAAGGAGTAAAATTCTTCAATATTTCAATAATCTACAACTAATCGCCTTCTAATCTTAAATGTACATTTGAGATATATTCATCGGTACGAGTATCTTAGGCCCGGTCTTTGATTATATACCTGACGGCCCGGTTTACATTTTAAGAAGTGACAAGTGCGAGTGGCAAGTGCAACTTGTGCAACAAGTGCAACAAATGACAAGTGCTTAGTGCGAATTTTATTCATACTTATCATTTGTCACTGCCTGTTCACACGCACTAAGCATTTGTCACTTGTCAGATGCACTTGCCACTTACACTTGTCACTTCTCCAAATGTAAACCGGGCCTTATTTTTAAGACGAAATGTGGGCCGAGAGACTAGAAATTAAGTATTTTGAAGAAACTATCGCTGCCACTCTACGAGCGTGAGTGCGACAAGGACAACTGCAAATGCGACTGAATAGCCTAAGTAAAAAGGCATGATTCGAGGTTTATCTCTCTACCATTTCTCCTCCTCCAATATTCCACCAATTTAAAAGAATATACACTTTAAATAAGAAGAATATACACTGTGTCCTTATGTTTTTCTTTTTGCAGTATTATCAAATTTGAACACTAGGCCCCTGTTGACAGCGATCTAAATAGACAATTTCGATCACTTTGTAAGTGCTTATAAAGATAACGTATCATCAAAAGGAAAACATGGGGGTTGATATTTATTTTACTGTAAAGAATCATTGGTATAAGATCATAGACCAGAAAGAAAACTGGCGAGAGCGTTTGTGTGGAGAAAAGACCACCCGCATTTTCTCTTAACATCATGTGTAAGGTCTTTGTCACCTGTGGATTTTTCTAGATTTTATTTGTGTAGCTACTCCATTTCGGGAGTGTATTCCGTTTCGAGGATTATATCGACATCGTGAAACCAGCGATTTAGTCTACGATTAAAGGTACAATTGAAAAAATAAATGCTTCCAGCCTAATGTAGAAACGTCATAATATATTTTCTAGAACTACTTCAAAACCAAGTAACAAACAATAGATCAAAGAAATTGTTTCCAGCAGCGATTCGCGAATAAATTTCAAGGTTGTTAAATGAACATGAGTTGTTTAGGCGCCACTGGCGATTGTTCCAGAAACAAGGAAAATGTGCGCATTGTAAATGGGCCGAATGTTTGTTTGTTTTGAGTTACCTTAACGATATACGTGTTTACCATCTATCGGGATTGTTATACAGAAGTAGAAGTGAGGCTCTTACGTTTCACGGTTATAACAGAAGGCTTGTTGTTACGTTGTTCGAAGGGCTATTATTGATGTAACTGTAACCAATAGAACAAAAGATTTCAATATTTATATATATGCAAGTAAATAAAATAAATGTTTAATTAATTTATAGAAACAGACGTCACTTTGCGGAAATCCATTATATTAACGGTACTTAAAATTACTTCGCTTAGCACGGACATTAAGATATTGTGTATCACATTGTGATAGGAGATGAAACACGGACAGGAGATATTGCTACATTCTGGAAAGAAAGCAACAGTATTCTATATGTGTGTTCAAATGCGACAGCAAACCTACAAAATTGAGCCAGGCAAGAAGCGTGGGCGAAAGAAAGAAAGATTGTATTATTTTTCTTCAAGACGGGTTCTGTCTGCACGATCCCATTTTATGAGCAAAATACAGTTATTGTTGAGTGGCACAGTGTAAATTTTAAGGTAAAACGACGAAGGAGTCTTCTTGCACGATGATAATGCTTCGGCTTACACCGTGAACAAGACAGTCATTTTTTTTGCTTCTGAAAAGATGGAGCTCACGACCCATCCCGCACGCAACTCAGACACCACGTCATGCAATTTTTTATCTTGCGAAAAATCAACCATTTTATGAGAGATTTAATATTTACGGAGCCAGAAGAGGTCATGATAGCTTTCTACAAGCACGTGAAAAACATGCCCTTAGATTTTTATATTAAAGAAATAAAAAATGGTTTAAAATATAATGGAGAATACTTTGAAAATCAGTAAATATATTACATAAATGAATTGTTTACATACGTTTACATGTGAATTGTTTTATTTATGAGTTACGGCAAAACATTCAGTGTATCTACATGTTATTGGTTTCTCGGAAACGGCTCTAATAACTTGGATGAAATTTTGTATTTAGATAGTGTTTTACTTTCCAAGTTTATATAAATAGGTTTAAAGTCTATCTACAACAATTTAGCAAAGTAAGGTATCAATTTTGGAGGTTTTCTTATCTTGGGGTTTATGATTAAATAGCAGTGTTGGCAGCGTAAGAGAACCCGTCACCCCAATCTCCCGCGGGTGTCGTATGGCGCGACTATGGAAATGCCAGAAAGGTTTTATCGTTTCCGATAAATTTTTTTAATTGAAGAGGGGACAAACGAGCATGCGGCTCACCTGATGTTAAGTGACTACCGCCGCCCATGATCAACCGCAACACCAGATGGCGTTATAAACATTAAGTTTTTGCCAGACCTCATATACTTACGCCTGGGACAGCGATTGTCTGCTAGGCGTGACAATTACTGTAAATAATTCTTACGAAGAGCTCTTGTCCACAGTATATTTAATGTGCTGATGAAGAAGGAAAAGAAGAGGAATATATCTTCCTCCGTTACCGTTACCGTCACCGTTACAGCCTATCATATGTCTATTATAGTGATATTTGCCACAGTGGCGTGGCATCCTTGGCAAGCGGGTTGGCGAACGCAGCTTTTTATTCTTTAGTTGTTATTAGGAAAACGCTGCCGCCTACCTCCTGGTTTGTTTCGCGCTGTCGCCTCTTACGACACCCACGGGATGATGATGGAGTAGAGGATATTCTTATACTGCCCCTATACGGTCATCCTCCCTCATCGCTCCTTTTCGGTTCTTCTAGAACGCACTCTACACAATAAAAAGAAATGTAACTAGCTCCGCATTCGTTTTTTACGTTCCATTTGATGTATAAACAATTTTGAACTTTATTTTCATTAATAAACAGTGCAACTTACTACTTAATAACACAGTTATTTCAACAAGACGAATAACATTTTGATTTAATAGGTGTTAGATTCCGAAATAATTGACATGAGAATAATTGGTTGTAGTTATGCAAAAAGAATCCAACACAAAAATTTTACCTTAGATAAAGACGTTTACTTTTTGGCCAAGGGTATATAATGTCTTGCTTCAATCAATTTTTAATTTTGCTTTTATATCGATTGAAACTTTATTTTCCTAGATAGAATTGCTAAACTCACAAGTGATATTTAACAATTCCATAAGATAGGAGCGACTGGAGGCTAATAACTTGAGATTATCCATGTAATATAGGTGGGTCACTTTTGTTCCTTCCTTCCGAAGCGAAATCCCCTCCCGGAGCCCTCAAGTAAGGTACTGAAAGGATTCAGGGAGAGGCAGAACCAGATTAGACTTAGACAATTGCCCTGGAAGATACCCCTTCTTATCCTTTTGCGGCTCTCCGCAGCCTTCCATCTGCTCGCCCAAATGACAAAGGATCATACTCCACTGCCCCATACACTGCAGGAGGAAGTCTCTTACTGTGCAGTGTACCTTATACAGCTCGAGGACCCTCTTCAGTCTTGTATGAAGCACCGAGTCGAATCTAGCCAAGGGGCGGAAAAGTTACATTTAACCACCTTGCCGATGACCGCGTTAATGAGGAGTTGTTTCTTGGTTCCCCGACCACCGCCCACTCGACCACGATTTTGGTGTCTTATAAGGTATTTTCATGGGTCTGTAGTATCTTGGTCTTTAGGTACAAAATCAATGATCCCAGTAGTGAAGAGGCTCGGGAGTGACTTCTGATCGATAGCCTCTTGAAACTGTTGGGCGAGCACAGCGTGACACACGAATTCCTTCAGCCAGTAGTGATGCAGTCCGTCGAGCCCCGGACTTCCAGTTCGGGGCCTTTCTAAGCTACGTCATCCGGCGTTATGATGACGGGATCCATGGGCGTAACACTCGCACACTGACTCGCCACAACTTCCGTCCAAGGGCCCTCGCTGTGGTTTACGAGCTCTGATCACAGGGCGTGCCAGAATGCGACAGTGTCGGCCTAATTCGATGTTAGGCCCGTTCTACGTATCATTGACCGCTCCAATCATTTGTAGAGCCTCTTCTGATCATTATGGAAGAGACGATTTTGGTTGAACCGTCATATCCGGCTGGGAAAAACTTATTTGTCCCAGCAAACGCCACCCTGACGGTGCTCACAATTCTCGGCCTATTATTACCCAACCTGAAGCTTATCAGTCTGTGGATGAGGGCCCTTGCCTTTGCTATACGGTCCTCAATCCTTCTTCTCCAGGCTGGGATAGCGCTACTTTGCTCAGTAGCGCGTCCAGACGTAGGAAGTTTGGCTTCAACAATGCGGCTGTCAAAGCAGAGCCAAAAAGTATCCGAGTCCGTATCGCAAAGGTCCCGGCTGATCTCCAAGTTAGTTGCCAGGAATGGGTTCAGGGCCTTCACGACATCCCAATTCCGCTCAGGCAGAATTCCGTACAGACAGAAGAGGCACGGGGCTCACACTTCTTGGCAAGGCGTTGACTGACAGCGCCGATGCGACGTAGCAGTTTTGTTACTTAACTGTTACGTCAGCGAACGCTGAGGTCGTTACTTCTCTACGCCTTTAAAATTTATTATTATTAAGGGTTAACCCGATTTTGGGTTATTTCCTTTTTAATTAACTATATCCAATTGACGTTGAGTTTTATTTTATTAAAACAAATTGAAAAAAAAAGGAAAGGTTGTATTATATACGACGCACATTTTTGTTTTATGTATGTAAAACGATTTTAGAAACGGTTAAACCAATCTAAATGATTCTTTTTTTAATAAATAGGTTATAAATTCAGGGATGGTCTCATATCGATTACATCCCTAAGGTTAGAAAAATATAAAATGAAGATTTTAATATTCTTTTAAAAGTTGTTTTATTCCATAAACCACTCTATAGGGTAAAATAATTAAAATTTTGGTAAAAATAGAACCGACTTCAAATGCTTTATTAGTAATTTTTGGATACACTCTGTCTCAGCACCAACTGAAAGCTTATTTGCCAATTACGTACAAATATTTTTATTTTTTAAGTCTGCTCTATTTTTATTATTAACAGTTTGATTGTATGGAATCTTCTAAGCTCTAACCCGGAATGCTCGCATGCTGCGAAATTCAAATATTATTGAATAAAACTATTATTTACGGATTTTATCGCGTTTAATTACTTTAATTTATTTTTATTATTATCCCGACGTTTCGGGTGCTTTACAGCGCCCATGGTCACGGGGGGGACTGAGATGTTTGACGTCCCAATGTCATAGTTAGTCCGGCTACCTTCAGTTTTTTTAATATTAATTTTTGGTCCGATTTACGCAAAACGAGCTTATAGTATCATGAAGTCTTGCAGTGGTATGCTTGGGTTTGGGTTTAATTTTGTTGATTATAGGATCCCAAGCAGATGGTAGCAAGCAACCATCTTCTCTATTGAAATTTGGATGTTTTTTAATTTCAATAGCCTCGCGTATCATCCTTGGTAGGAATCGGTGTTCTTTTGCGAGAATTTGTGGTTTGTCAAATCTAATGTAATGGTGGCGACGATCTTGAACATGTTCGAAGTCTGCAGTCTGCAAAAGATCACCGATTCCTACCAAGGATGATACGCGAGGCTATTGAAATTAAAAAAACATCCAAATTTCAATAGAGAAGATGGTTGGGTGCTACCATCTGCTTGGGATCCTATAATCAACAAAATTAAACCCAAACCGTGGGAGCCGTGGTAGCTCAGTGGTTAACGCTCGCTGTAAATATAACAGAACGCGAGTAACCCGGGTTCGATCCCCGCCGGCACCAATGAAATTGTTAATTGCAATTTTAAGTGCTGATTTACCACGTGCTCGGCGGTGAAGGAAAACATCGTGAGGAAACCTGCATGTCTGAGGAATAAGAAAAAAAAATATTTCGAAGACATGTGAAGTTCGTCAACACGCATTTGGGCAGCGCGGCGGACACTTCCTTGCCCTAAACCCTCTCAGAAATGAGGGGGAGGCCTGAGCCCAGCAGTGGGACGTATATAGGCTGTAACTTTACTAAACCCAAACCCAAGCATACCACTGCAAGACTTCATGATACTATAAGCTCGTTTTGCGTAAATCGGACCAAAAATTAATATTAAAAAACTGAAGGTAGCCGGACTAACTATGACATTGGGACGTCAAACATCTCAGTCCCCCCCCGTGACCATGGGCGCTGTAAAGCACCCGAAACGTCGGGATAATAATAAAAATAAATTAAAGTAATTAAACGCGATAAAATCCGTCAATAATAGTTTTATTCAATGTGTAGTGTTCGCGTAAATTTAAGAAATCATTATTCAAATATTATATACAGCAATACAGTAGGGCAATACAATCTGCATGTCTAAGAAACAAGAAAATGTTTCGAAGACATGTGAAGCCCGCCAACACGTATTGGGACAATGAGACGAACACTTTCTTGCCCTAGGATCTTTACGCACTGTCGACTGGTCGCCGGCGACTCGGTCGTCGGCGACAGTGACTTTCTGTGGTTTAAATAGATGTTTACTAGTTGCCGGTTGCCCGGACTCGGCGACTCACCGCGCAGTGGCGACCGACAAGAGACTGCCCGAATGTACTTGGAATACTGTCACTCGGCTTAGTCTCCAGGCCGATGTTGGTCGCCGAGAGACTGAGTTGCTGGCAACCAGTCGACAGTGCGTAAAGATGAGAGAACTGTTTCCAGCAATAGGACGTATATATAGGCTGTAACTTTAACTTCTAAGGTTACACTTGTATGGATAAAATATATTATTATTTCTATATTTTTTATCTTTATAGCATTTTCTTAGAAAAAATAAGTATACAGATGGCGGACGATATTAGTCTTCTCCTGGCTGATTTCGAAGACGGCTACAACTTCCGACCATGAATGGAAACCATTAATTGCGAGGAAACATCAAGTTTATGATATGTATATTATTTTCTTCTATAGTGGTATACCTTCGTCCAACTTGTATAGCTCCACATCGTTTAAAAAATTAAGTTGTTGTAAGTTTTTGTTTAATTTATTATGTCCTAAAATATATGTTTTGTTGCCAGGTGTCGTTGCATGGTGGGGGTAAAGAGAAAGCAACATGGGGGACAGCTTCTTGCACCTCGGGGACATCGTCTCCCTATACGCGGAGGGCAGCGTATCAGGGTTTCTCAGTACTTTGGGGTAAGTGTAGATGTCCTTCTGGCCCATGCCCATAACATATTATGCTTGATTCCATATTCAGTATTTTGATATATAATCTGCTTAGGTTTAATACAATAGAAATAGAAATAGAAACTTTTTTATTCAATGTAGATTATAAAAATACTTATTGAAAGTCACTTTTTTAATTTACCACTGGTTCGCAAAAAAAACCTCTGTCCTGGGAAGAACCAGCAAGAAACCCAGCGGGACTATTTTTTTTAATAATAGCTTACAATCATGTTTACAATCAACAACACAAGACAAATTAGAAATAGCTTGGTAGCGATCACCATTCTCAGAGGTTATTATCATTTATAAATTCCTTAATATTATAATAACCCTTTTTATACAAACTTAGTTTAATAACATTTTTGAACTTTGTGTATGACAAATTTTGTATATTTTCTGGGATTTTGTTGTAAAAGCGTAACTGGTACTACCAGCTTGTGTCTGCTCCTAGTATTTACAGAATGAATATCACTTATTTTCGCAAAACTACTTTTATTTTTGTGTACGTACATTACATTTTCATAAATGTATTGAGAGGCCAGAGTTATATTGATTTCATTAAATTTTTGTCTCAGTGACTTTTGGTTTTAAATTATGTATTGCTCTAATGGCCCTCTTCTGCAAAATAAATATAATTTCAGTGTCAGTCGCGTGTCCCCATAGCAAAACACCATACGACATAATGCCATGGAAATAACTAAAGTAAACTATTCTAGCTGTTTCAACACTGGTAAGAGTTCTAATCTTTTTCACGGCATATGCTGCAGAACTAAGTCTGCTAGCTAGTTTTGATATATGGGGGAGCCATTGAAGCTTTGCGTCCAGTGTGATGCCAAGAAAAATGGTGGTATCAACAAGACTCAGTTCCTCTCCATTTAAAATTACATTAGTATTGACATGTTTAACATTAAGAGTTACGAATTTCATTCATTTAGTTTTAGTTCCATTCAAATGCAAATTATTAACATTAAACCAATTGACTAACTTAGCTATAGCATTATTTACTTCGTCGTAATTTAATAACTGTCGTTACAATTTTCGACCATGCCTTTTAATTTATCCAATTCAATGTTTTGCCACGGCCATGCGTGCTGGGAAGCACACGAAACGTCAGGAATTAAAAATTGAGTAAATTAAACGCGACAAAATCCGTAAAAGTAGATTTAATCAATGTGTAGTGTTCGCGGACAAAAGTCCAAAAGCCTGGACTTACGAGGGTTTACCCAAAAGTAATGATAATGAATATTAAACACAATGATTACGTGTATAATTAAAAAAAAATATTTTTCTACATAGTCTCCTAACAAGTTAATGCATTTAGTTCATCTTTTTTTTTAAAACCCAGTGAAATATTGTGGCGATCGAATTAAACTTAATGAACCTTTTTGTTCTATCCTTATGAACTAGGTATATCTACTTTATTATTTCTAAGAATCTTAACATTTGTTCCTAAATATTCCAAAACTTTAAAAGGTCCATCAAAAATACAATCTAATTTACGAGCATTTTTTTTAATTAAAATAAGTTCATCCTTATCATAGAATACAGGATTACATGTTTTATCATATTTGTTTTTCCTTATTTCTTTACAAGCTATCAAATTATGTGTTGCATCTCTTAAGGCCTACCTGTAGCTTACATTTTAAATCTAAACAATAATTATCAGAATTATAAAGTGGTTCCACCACGTCTTGGTTCAAATTATTAGGCAAACGACATGGCCTGCCAAATACAAGTTCAAATGGTGTATACTTTGTCTGAGTATTTACATAAGTATTAAAGTATTATAACTAAAACACCAGAATGGAATCCAATGAGACCACGAATAGCCCGTATTGGTGCTATAAGTTCTTAAAAATGTCCCTAAATGCTTATGAGCAATTTCAAGCGAACCGATTGATTGATGGTAGTATGCAGTTGACGTCAACTTTTCTATATTTAATAAGCTACACACCTGTTCCATAACTTGAGAAACAAATTCAGTTCCTCTATCAGTAGCTAAGGAACTAGGTATACCCAATCTTAGGATAAAATTATTTACAAAAGCTTTCGCCACAGTGTTTCTTTGTTGGGTAATGGGTATGCCTCTATATATTTTGTTAATTCACATTGGAGTGTTAAAATATAGCAATTACCGTACTCATCCTTATCCAAGGAACCCACAAGATCAAGAAAAACTTTCTCAAACGCATTTGACGCCGTGGTAGTTATAGTCATTGGTTGGTTGTATAGTATACCTACTATATTTCATTTTCTGACACATCTTACATTTACTTATAAATTTTCGAACATCTGCATCTAATCTTGCCCAATAATATCTTCTTTTTATGTTATTAGGTATCCTATTTATTTTAGCATGTCCACTGCTAGGTAATAAATGATAATCATTCAAAATGAATTGTTTGTCTTTATCATCGTAAATTCTTTCAATTCCTTTCAAAACACATATTCGAGGACCGGTCCACTGATTTTTATGTCTTAATCTCATTACATAAACCTTTAATAAATTCTTCATTTTTATCATCTTTTACTATGCATAGTTCTTTTACTTTTATTATCTCACAAAACTTTTAATTTAGTTGCAAATTCAGCTCGCGAGAAGTGCAATCTAAATTTAAGGTTTATACACAATAGCATTTTACTTGGCACAAAAATAAAATAATCTCATTCATCCCTGACTAAGTCTTTTTTTTTCTAAATACCTTTATAATGTCTCTTTTGACCAGTTTCATTTCAATAGAATTATACGGTTGTCTCTATAATTTCACGACTCGTGGTTGATCAGGCCACTCGTCAGTGTCATTATTAGTCACAATCACAACCCCTTTCTTGTTTACATCCTCTGCCATTCTTCTCTATTGCGCTCTAGTTGTCACAGCCAAGACTTGTTCATTCATATTCTTTAACTCACTCGACGTTATACAAATTCTGGACAGTGCATCTGCCACAAGATTCGCTTTACCTTTCACATAAAATATTTCGAAATCATATTCTTCGAGAATTAATCGAAACTTTATCAACCGACTAAACGGATCTTTCATTCCAAATAAGTAAATTAAAGGCTTGTGGTCTGTCATTATGGTAAAAGTCCTGCTATATAATTCTTGACAAAAATCATTATCATGATTCTCAAAAGCAACAGCGTCTATCACTTCACTATCGTCTGTCTGGAAATTTTTTGCCTCGAAGGTGTTCCTTGAGCCGAAGAAATAGATAGAAGTCACTGGGAGCTAGATCTGGCGAATAGTTCGGGTGTTCGAGCAGTTCAAATCTCGTTTCTTGAATGTCGGAGCGTTATCTTGGTGAAACAGCACTCCAGCTCGGAGTTTGTACGTCTTTTTCTTTAATAACCTCTAGAAATGTTTTTATCTGGCCTCCGTAGTAAAAATAGTGGTTCCCTTTCCTTTTATTCTTTCAGCGTTCCCAAAAACAGACGCCATAATAACCTTTCCCTCCGAACTTGACACTTTGAATGCGTCGGTGAGGAGGCTCGTTTCCTAACCATTGGTTCCTACATTTAAAGTGCCGTACACTGGGACAAGTTTGTACATATGTCACGTGTTTTAAAATTATAGAATATTATTTCCGAAGAAACGGACATGATATTATTCAACTCTAGCCTGGCAACGTCCATAGAAGCGGCGAATTATTTTTCTGAAATATAATATACATTTTTGTATGTAAATACTTATACCTATCAGTTTTTTATTTCTTTATTTGATAAAGCAAGTCTCGGTCTTGAACTATTATTATGTTTTTGTAATAAATAAATAAATCTTATTATAATAATTATTTGTAATCATAAACACAAGACTGCTTATAAAGTTGTATAAACATAATACAATTTTATTTTTCCATTTCTGTTACCAGGTTGGTAGATGACAGATGCGTGGTTTGTCCGGAAGCCGGCGATCTGACTGATCCGCCCAAAAAGTTCCGAGGTATGTACATTAACGAGATATTTATATACAAAACATATATATATATATATACTTTTTTACCTGCGTGTAGGATAATGCATTTAGGACGCTGACGGGGCTGCCCCGATTGCAGCGTATCACACGTGTTTGCTGAGGTACGTGTAGACAGCTTTTACACTACTAAGCGAAAGCGCACATCCTCTATGCGAGTCGGCTCCAGTAGCATCCTAAGGGTATTTGCTGACAGGTTCTATTGTATGTACTTGGACCACTGCTGTATGGTTCATGTGATGTCAAAACGTTCCTGTCTTAGGTTAAGTAGACTAGTTTATTATATTTTAGCAAATGGGCTTAAGATTCTTGTAGGTATTACTAACACATACTGTTGTATGCAATAAATTAAATAGAAATAACTATTTCATTGACTAGTTCACTCGTATTGTAAATATTTAACACTCCCCAGATTGCCTGTTCAAGATATGCCCTATGAACCGGTACTCCGCGCAGAAGCAGTTCTGGAACACCGCCAAGCAGTCGGCGAACGCCAACGCCGACACCGATACCGGACTGCTTAAGAGGTTACATGTAAGTATTTGAAGTTTAGCGCCTTTGAAGTAACAGGTGATATTGTAAGAATGGTTATGATAACAGAAATATGTCCGACTTGGTGAAATGAGACACCGATAGAATAACAGCGCTGTAAATCACTTTGAATCGGATAAATTTTCATTGCTGCAACCCAGTGTGTTTGTGTATATTGTTAATTTTTTTTGTATGCTTTGTAGTTTTTTATGCGTAGTGTATATGTGACGAATAGATCATAAATGAATATATTCATACGTCAACGTATCATCTGTTACATATCATCAGGCTTCGGTTTAATTTTCAAGATCCAAGCTTCATTATTAAATTTGAGTTTGTTCCTCTTCATCAGCCCGTAAAGCCTCCTGCTGGACGTGAGCCTCTTCTCTTGTAGGGAGGATTTGTCTTTGTCATCACGCTCGGCAAGCGGATTAGTGAAGGCAGACATCTCGCACCTTTGACATTATGTATTTTAAGCCTGACGTAGAGAATTGTTTATACCGCCATCTATCGGAAGCCATTCGTATTGTCGTCTACAAGGGACTACTCTTGTTTATCCCATGCAGGTTTCGGGCCTCGGGGAGTTCCCCATTACCCGGGTAATCCTCACAGCCCATGTCTATGGGCCGGTCTTGGGAGCCGTACATTGTACGACATTGTAGGCAATCTTTGGCGTATTGCGCGCCACCAAGTAGGTGCTACCGGAGGGTCAGCAGTCTCGAAGCCCCGCGGAGTCCCGCGGACAGGGAGTCAACGCAAGGCCAATCCTGCCGACAGGTGTGCGCTCCAGATAGCTGGTATTGGACCTGGTGGATCCCTAGGCAGAAGTTGGCGTATCTCGCGCCTCTGGGAAGGGATCTGCCGAAGGGTCAGTAACCTCCAGGTCCCGCGGAGACGCATTTCGACGCGGAGCCGAAGTCACCAACAGGCGCGCGCTACCAGCAGCACGCCGGGCCTTCGAAGTTCGCTTCCCAGCATGTAGGTTATGCGCAGCGTTGCGTATGTAACATTGCGGACAGGGTCAGGGGCTTCCTCGAGGCTTGACGCAAGCCGAGTTGGCCCCACAGCACGTGTACCCACTGCGAAGCGACGCGCTGTACTTCTCCCGCCCGGGCGGGAGCCGACGACTGCCGGACGTGACCGCTTGCTAGCGCGGTCCGGACGCGACTCTCATCGGAAGCCATAAAGGTGGGTCTACGCTAGACAAGCCGAGCACGACCGGATCATGAGCCGAGCACAAATTCGTGTAGTGTGGGCCGACTTACAAGCCTCGAACTTGCGCGCTTCGAGCGTTTGGTTGGTGCTCGACTGTGCTCTACCTATTGTCGGTGTTTTGACGAACACAAAGGGATTTGTATCGCATGCATCGACTTGCATGTACGTCCACACTTGACAATGCGAGTAGAGCGGCTCAGCTTGTCCTCAACTCGTGCTCGTCTCCTCTAGCGTGGACCCACCTTAAGATTTTTCTGCCATTTTCCGTAATCGCCGCTTAGGACATTCACAGAACGACATAATGTGCTGGATTATTTTACAGCGCCACTACATTTAGTGCCATTACTATCAACTATCATGTAAATTATACCAAATAGTTTTAATCAATAAGAGTGTTCGTTAATGTGTTGCTTATCAACCGGATCAAGTAATTGTGGAACGATTATTCCGTAATTTGTCGGCGAGCATGCCTTTTTAGTAGGCAAAACGAAATCCCATATGGTAATATTACAGTGATAATTTTACTACCTATCTAGGTTGCGTGGGCTACATAAAAAGTTACTCACACTTTTTGGTTATTTACTTCCAATTGCACGTAACATCGCTTCGCCTGTCTTAGGCCCGCTACATACATACGGAATTCCGTTTCAAAATTCCGATTCGGGATTCCGAACGCAGCAAGTCCAAATTAAATCAATGGACCGTCACACACCTACGTTAGTTTTACGTACGGAATTTTGCGGGCAAAACAGGATTCCGTCTGTGTGTGGCAGACCCGTTCGTTCCGTTTCGGAATTCTGAAACGGAATTCCGTATGTAGTGTGTGGCGGAGCTTAGGGCTGTCACATACATACGGAATTCCGTTTTTAACGAATGGGTCGGCTACACACATACGAAATCCCGTTATGCCCGCAAAATTTCGAACGGAAAATTACCGTGGGTGTGTGACGGGTCATTGATTTTATATGAACTTGCATCTTTCAGAATCCCGAATCGAAATTCCGAAATGGAGTCTCGAAATGGAATTCCGTATGTATGCGGAGAGATCGATAATGAAGTTTTGCTCCAGCATGTTCATCTACACATACATTTTAACTCTAAACTCTTCTATTAAGTGTTGTATTTATTGGTATTGTGCTATAATTGTCTATATTGTCTATACGTATCTCATCTCTAGCTTTTAATTGACGTCCGATTAAAATCACCTAGCTGTTACACCACCACCTTAGATCTTGAAGTAGTAACACTTACTTCTTCATTTTTATCAACAGTTTGTGTTGGATTTTTTTTATAGAATAAGGGTGACAAGTGAGCACACAGTCCACCTGCTGGTGAGAATATTCTGCAACCTATTGATACGTTTATCTATCCTCGATTAAGAATCAAAATGCAGATACATAGTTACATCTTAGTACTAAGATAGTATACCTCGTTACCAGTAAAAAGGGTTAATGTGAAGTGAAGACCCTTTTTGCTGGTAGCAAAGTATTTCATTATACTCTTCATGGGTGGCATCTGCATTTTGATTTAAGATCTTGGGGCCACGGCATCCACTTACCATCAGCTACTCTGTGTACTCGTTTGTTATCTTTCTTTGTTTGAAAAAGTGTGCTATAATTAATTTAAACAGTGGGCATCATCTCTTATTACTGCTTCTCTATCATCATTATATTACCATTCGTATTACTACTATAAGGTTTTTCTGGATATACGTACTGCACATATCCGGACCCTATTTGATTCCGAGAAAACATAAAACTAGGAAACTTGGACCATATTCGGAAGTCGATTGTGCACATTCGGTTTTAATCCGAGAAAATGCGATTGTCGATTATACATTAAAGATTGGAACGTTTTGCATTCTGAAGCTATTCCGCATACAGCTCTTATGTTTTTCAGTGTCTTCTCAAATATCATCATTATTTTATACTGCTATTATACCTTTATATGACTACGTAATAGAAGTAAAAATTCTAGCAACCGCTACCATCTTTATCACCACCACCCGTGTGATATAGAACTAGAGATATTCTCGATGTCTAAAAAGGTAATTCGGATTTAGTGCGCAACCTCGTATACAAATAGTACTAGCTATTTCCGATAAACATTTCTCGGGTACGGATTGGATGCAGTACGCAAATGCCCTTAAACTGAGGTACCAATAACATCGTCCAGTTTGTACTTCCATAGTACTGGGCGTATTAACTCCATCTTTATTAGTGATTAGATGAATCGTGCCTCACAAATAACTAGACTCCAGTAACCACTTATAATCAAGGTGTTTGTCAATTCTGTCTCCCTTAATAAACAATTTCCTCGCAGTCTTAATGACTTCACACAACCATGATACCTGTAGTATGTGGTAGATTTGACATCGAACATATAAATGTAAACATAAACATAAACACTCACGCCTGTCACCCAGAGGGGTAGGCAGAGACTACAGACTTCCATTTGGCACGATCCTGACACACCTCTCTCGCCTCCTTCACATCCATATACCTACGCATACATGCTCGTCGGTTAAGGGTACTCCTAATTTGGCCCGTTTTCAATAAATCGCCAATTTGGTCGACAAATTTTCACCTAGGACGTCCCTTTCCGAGTCTGCCATTCACTTCTGCAACATAAATGTTCTTTATCACTCTTTCCTCATTCATTCTTTCCACATGACCAAACCACCTAAGCATTCCTTTCTTAATCCTGGTCACAACATCATCTTGCAAACCACACTCTTCTCTTATCACACAATTTCTCACCCTTTCATTCAGATTCAGCCCTAACATACTTCTTAACGACCGCATTTCTACTGCGTTCATTTTACTCTCGTGCTTCTTCTGCCACACCCAACTTTCACTACCATACGTTAAAGTAGGGACCAATACAGCATTGTTAATTGCCATACGTGCCTTTTTCGACACATTTTGACTCTTCACAATATAGTGCAAAGCCCCATTTACTCTATTTCCCGCATTCACTCGTCGTTCTATATCCTTATCATATCTCCCATCCCTGATAAATACGCAACCCAAATGTACAAACTCATCTACTTGCTCGATCAACTCCCCTTCTATTCTTATTTCATAAATCGTTTTACTTTCTTCTCTTTCAAAAACCATAACCTTCGTCTTACTTGCGTTCACTTTCATACCCCTTTCTTTAAATGATCTGTTCATTAATGTAACCATCATTTGCAACTCGGCCGCCGACGACGCAAGAATAACTTGATCATCGGCGTACAAAAGGCATTTGACGGTTAACTCACCCATTCTTAATCCGCATTCTTCAACTTTCAAATTTTGCAAACAACTGTCCATAAATAGGTTGAACAGCCACGGCGAAGCTACACAGCCCTGTCTGACACCTTTATGGATGTCAAACCAGTCCGAGTAGACCCCGTTGATCCTAACACAAGTACTAGAGTCCCTATAAAGAGACTCCAATGCCTGTATCAAGCCAGCGCTCAACCCAAATGAGTTCAGTGTTTGCCATAGCACATCCCTATCCACTCTGTCATAGGCCTTTTCCAAGTCCATGAATGCACAAAAAACCTTTTGGTTTTTGGCCAAAAACTTCTCCGCGATCATGCGCATGGAAAAGACTTGATCTGTACATCCCATTCCCTTTCTAAATCCCGCTTGCACATCCCAAAATTTTTCCATCAGTTTCTTTCATGACCCTTTCAATCAGTACCTCAGCATACAGTTTTCCCACAATGCTAAGAAGGCTGATGCCACGGTGGTTTTTACAGTCCTGCTGCGACCCTTTTCCTTTATATACTGGGACTATCACGGCTTTACACCAGTCTACCGGTACCCACTTCAGTTCCCAGCATAAATAAAACAAGGTGTGCAGCAGGCCTGCCACCACCTCCTCTCCAGCCCTTAGCATTTCGAGTGAAACTCTATCGTATCCGGCAGCCTTACCTGCTTTCATGCTTTTCATTGCTTTCATTATTTCATCTATACTTATCTCGCCACCTCTTTCTTTTTGTCGGAGTTTCTACTTCATTTAGTTCACACGTTGTCTCCTCACGCCTAAACACGCTTTCAAAATATTCCTTCCATCTCTTTAAACTGAAAACTTCATCATTCAGAATATAGCCATTCTCGTCTCTTATAGCATTCATTATAGGCTGTTTTGAATGTCCCCTGGCAGTTCTTTCAAGTTTCTAGAACATTTTTATATTTGCCTGGAAGTTATCCGATATTCTTCTATCATTCTTATCCGTTCTTTCTTGCTTTTTTCTTTCAACTACTTCTTTTACTCTCTTATTTCGACGTTTAAACTCTGCCTTTTTTCTTTAAATATTATCATTCGTACCGCTAGAATTACCAGCATTTATTGCTAGTAAATCTACCCATGCTCTCTTCTTAGCTTCAACTTCCATACGTATCTCATCATCCCACCATAACGTATTATTTTCCTTTCATTCTTTCTCTTACTAACACCACATACTTTGGTAGCTGCAACCACTAAACCTTTCTTAACATTTTGCCATTCATTGTCCAAGTCTAACTCCTTCATACATAATTCATCCAAACCACTTATATTTTCTTTCAGTCTACATTTGAACTTGTTTTTCTCACCTTCTTATACTTCTCTTTATCTTGTAACCTTTCTGTTCTAATACGCTGTAACGCAGTGGTAGCCACAGATGACCGATGGCGCCAACGCCTGAATAGACCATTAATTCGGCATAAAACCAAATAATGATCCGTTCCTACGTTAGAACCCCGGTACACCCTTGTATCTACCACTGCGCCCCTCAATCTTTCATCCACAATTATGAAATCTATCATGCTTCTATCGCCACCTCTTTCCCAAGTATACATGTGAATCCTCTTGTGGCGAAAGCCAGTGTTCTTCACAAAAATATTTTTTTCCATACATACGGACATCGAACCTGCCTGAAAACAGTAAAATTTGGGACTTAGCCCTCTTCTGCAGTTTTCAGTGCAGGATTTGCCTTAGCGACAAAATATCTAGTAATTGTCAATTGAATTACTAGATAATTTGAAACTTTGGCGTTGCTTATCGTTTCAGGTCTGGGCACTTTATATTTTATAGTTGATAATACCGCCAACTAGGCAAAGGCGATTGCTGCGGGATACGATGAGGCGAATGACTATATTGCGTCACCACCGCACGATGATGGGGCAATTAATATATATTATTAATTGAGTTTCATATACCTTCAAAATCTTTTAACCGTTTCAACTTGCAAAAATAGAAAGTAGAAGGTGCAAAAAATAGGCCACCTGGCACCGTTTTTATTATCTAAAATAATAAGAAAACTAATAGACGTCTATGACCCCATTAAATAATATTTATGTGCTCAAGTCGCGTATATTAAGCTTTATAGAAAATAAGGTTAATAGGTATGGCTGTAAAAAAAATTAAATTCTCCAAGATTTGTAGCTAAAAGCTATTTGTCAACCCGGCTTTATACTCGCCGCGGCCTAAACCTCTCCACCATTTTTGACATCTGGGCTTGGGTAATCTATTTGTAAGAAAAACAATTGATTCCTAGCAATGAGTAGAAATTACCTTCATACACTTGTATCGTGCTTCCCAATTTTTTATCGCAAAGTCATAAATGACGTTCCTACAACTACAACGTGTAAGCAAAAACAAGTACGGATAAATACTATGACTATATACTCGTAGATATTTATTTTATTTAAAAAAAAGCTTTATAGATACACTACGGCATTTTTCATGCATTTTACACATTGAGCGCAACGCTTGGGGAGTTAAAGATTTGTCAAAATCGAGCTATACTTAAAATTAGTTTTCCGTGCCGTTGGCCATTCTGTGCGGACTTAAAAGGCAACATTGGAGAAAAAGTTTTTAACAATACTATTGCTGTCGCGATATGTCCGAATGATCGAGCTACACTACTGCGAGGGACAACTGTAACTCGTACTGATTATAATTATAAATAATTTACTAAATAATCATCTAGTATTCCCCTGTTTCCTCCTCCAGAACTGGACTGAACATATTTTTTTAAGAACAATATAAGAAAGAAATATGTTGGTTCCGTTGAAAATGGGTTAAATTGCTGAAATCGTAGGAGGATAAACTAGGATTATACAACATTCTTGTAACTGCTAGTGAAGTACTAAAATTTTGGAGTTCATATATATGTACTTATAACACATTGTGAAGTGGCAATCGGCCGGCCATATAGCTCCAAGAACCGACAACCGTTTGGGAAAAATGGTTCTCGAGTAGCAGCCTCGTACCGGTAGGCGAAGAGTAGGGCGACCCTGCACTAAATGGAGTGTTGACCTGGTAAGACATGCAGGAAGTCGATGGATGCTGGTGGTTTAAACCGTGCTTTGTTGCATTCCTTGGGGGAGGCCTTTGTTCAGCAGTGGACTTGTGAAGGGCTGTAATGATGATGATAATGAATACATATTTATCAGAAATAAAATAAAACCAAAGTCTGTAGCATTAATCAAATAACAATGGCGAACGCCCATACAAATTTTTATGTCACGTAATCTGGAAGCGTCTTTACATTAAAAATATCAAAAGCGATTCACCATCTTTCCCTGAGATTGTTTGTCTAAGATTTTTTTATCGACAAGGCCGGGAATAATTGTTACGAGGCTTTAAAGATTTGTAGGTTATGTGAAATCATATCACTTAAATGGTTCAAGATTTATTATCAATTTATGAGTTTTTACCTACAGGATTTCAATAATTTAATCTTATATTGATGTTCAATTAATAATTATTCACCATCAGGTATATTACTGTTCCAAAGTTATTTTTGAGTAATCAACATGTGGAGCAGATTAAACTCTCTATTATGGAATTTATTCGCCTATTAAGGAATTCACTGTAGAGAATTCAGAATAATATATTTAGCCATATTACAAGTTCCACTTTAGAACTAGATATCTAATGAGGGCAGGGCATCCACGACTTACTTTTTACTTACTTTTAATATAATTTCAGTTCAGTTCATTTATTACTGGTAAATTAACGCAGGAAATTATGCGCCATATTTCTCTTTAACATTGTATTATTTCCAGCTATTGTAGGATTAAGCGGCGGATGTTAACGACCAATTTTATTGGATGGTATGGATTCCTTTAGCCCACGTTGCTTTATTTGCTACGTAACCTATTTAGCAACGGTTTAAAATCATCAACATAATATATTATTTTGCTCAAGAAATGACGTAGATCTAAGAAATAAATACACAGAATAAAAGATTGAAATAAACAATGAGTAAGAATGAAAATAAATTGCTACTTCTGTCTTTCTTTCCGATTAGGACAACGGGGTTTCTTTAAAGCAAGAGGGGGATATAGCAAGTCAGCTCAAATTCTAATTTCGCCCCCACTTCTCCGCGCGTCGTATGCTATGTACCGACATGTTTGTAATCACTAATACTGTAAGTAGAAAGGTCGTTAGATACTTATTTCATTAGGTTTATCATATTTATGCCTGTTTTTTAACGCCAACCCAGTCGCTTCTTATTTTTATTACGGTTATTTCCCATTTTAATTTTACGTCGTCCTGTTGCGTAATGTATATTCTGATCGTAAGCGACACAACTTCTCCCTTCAAAAGCCGGAGCGATACTAACGGGGCGACAGGAATCAAGCTTACGCGCCGATAGTTTAGGTAATTTCTTTTTTACAGTGAAAATAATGGTATTTAAAAAAAGTAAATAACATAAGCACTGCTTTATAGTTAGTTCAGTTATTATGCAAAGTTTCATGATCTTATTTAAAGTATTTTATGAATAACAGCGGTTTATTGTTCAGTTTGGAGGTAACTGGATTTTTTTTCTATCGAGAAAATTTTACGGAATCGTGTTTTCGTCTAACATAGTCCTTAACATTAATCCTCAACTTTACCATATATTTATTTCAAAATTAATGCTACAATACTTTCGTTATAACGGAGGATCATGCTAAGCAATTTGAGGTTATATTTCCCCTTAAGGTATTACTAGTTCGATGAAGTGAATAGACTTTTGTTTCACTAAGACAGTGTGCTTTTCTATCTATTCTTGGCTCTATCACTATTCATTAAAAGGTGGAATCGTAATCAAGATCGTGATAAGTTAAACATATAAGCTTTATCATTGAAAATTACTTCTTAGACGAATTATTTCTAATTTAAAGTTACAATTTATATTAAATGAAAGTGATTTTCTATATGGTTTTCTATTTATTTTTTCAAATAACTCTGCTGATCTTTAGCCAGCTGTAGTGTCATCAGGTCGACACTCTAAGTGTCACCTTACATTTCTTCGAGTCATTGTTTCTTTGGTCTGTAAGGCCGACCAAGTATCGGCAGCACTATACTGATTTTGGGAGTCTGGAGATCATTTAAAATGTCGGGAGAATCCAGACGAATCCCGACCATCTGGCAAGCCTAGATACACGGAACGGAACGGTTAATGCTTTATTCAGTCTGGAAAATAACATTGGATCGCATTTAGTAACTAACACTTCAACGCCACGCTTACTACAGTCTACGTGGTTGTAGCACGAATGGGTCGGCCGACCGTGGTAGGACTACGCTCTCACAGAATACAAGCGTAAAATAGCAGCTTAATACTGCTGTATTTCGTATGGTGAGTGTAGAGATCCGGTGACCATTTTACTGGAAACGAGGCATTCCATCTTAGTACAGGGGTGACAACGCATCAGCGTTTCTATTTTTAATCGAGGATAAATGTAGATGTCTATGGGTGACAACATCCACTTACCATCAGGTGGACTGTGTGCTCGTTCATCACCCTTATTCAACAAAAAAAAGTTGCGATCTAATTTTATGCGCTACTACTACTACATGTTAGGATTATTTTACAAATGCCTACAAGTCCAACTAATTAGGTCTCATCACAGATTACCCCCTAAGAGGAGGTAATCTGTGGGTCCCATCTTCTATATAGACTATAGAGCGTGAATAATTGCATACTGTGAGATATTCCATTTTAGTCCTTAGTGGTGACACGCATCTGTAGAGGGTTACAGATCTTTTTACATATTTTTTTTTTAAATTCATTGCGGATGTGCCTGCTGTAGCCACTTACCATCAGGTTGTTTCAACTGCTTCTAATCCCAAAATATAAAAAAGAGAAATATATATAATATATATAATCATTTTATATAATTTTACAAAATCGGATATATATAATATGTATATCCGATTTTGGTATTTTTAAGGAGTAAGATGTACGTAGGCCGTGCCAAGAGAAACTATATTTCAAAACTCTTAATTATGTGTATTGTGTTACTAATATTGATCTTTTTAAAGCGTTCACCTTGAGCTCGTTTACAGTTTTCCGTGGGTCTACTAAACTTCAGAAATTACCTCTGACCATTCTAGACACCTTAGATATCAGGAAATCATAAGCAGCAACTGCTTTTTCTTTGCTTTCAATCATTTTGCCTTTAGTTCAAGTAAGGTAGGATAGACTCATTTTTTAACGAAAAAAGAAGAATATTCAGGCAAATGTTGTGCGGCGCTGCGATTTCGTGATGCCGGATTCCCGACTTTGATTACTTACCATTCCAACCTGATAATACTTTTATTTTGACGATATTACGTACCACATGGAGTAACCATTCTTCGATACTCTAGCACCACAATAGATAGCAATATGACCCTTCTTACAAAAAACAAAGCGACCATTGTTTATGCGACATTTCTTTAGAATTGGCTCATCTTTAAAGTGGCATACAATCGACTGTCCGTTTGTTTCAGGATCATAGTTGTTAATATTATATTTATATCCATGTTTCGTCGCTATGTACTATCATTCATGATTTTTTATCGCCGACGTTGAATTTTCCTATTATTACTTAGCACCAATCCATCTTGGTGGCCGATGTATAACTTGCCATTAACGAATGAGTAACTATTTCAAATGCGTTGTCTCCCCTGAGCACTAAGATAAAATGCCTCGCTACCAGTAAAAAAGGGTCTCTGGTTCTCTATACTCACCATACCAAACCCAGCAGTATTGTGCTGGTATTTTATGATAGCATAATCTTTACCCGGTCGAGCCTACCAAGAAGATTTGAGATTTCTATGATAAAATATGTCCCCAACGAATATTATATCTGTAGTAGAATCGGAGTAAAAACGCAACCCTAATGACCACCGTTGAAAGAAATAGGCGTATCGAGAAACGCATTCTAGGGTAGGGGACGTAAACTTCCTCCGTCGCCTCTTACGACACCCACGGGACGTTATGGGGTAGTGAATATTCTTACATTGCCACCACACAATCAATCATCCTGATAACAGCTTCAAATTATAAAAAAACTGCGGTTGCCAACTCACCTGCCAATGCCAAGCGTGTCAACTATGGTGTATCAGTACAGCAATGGACTTTGTATCAGCGAGTTATAATTCGATTTTGCTTCATGTTTCATCTCTTTGGCTCGGTCTTGCGCACCCCTTTCTAATACGATTGCTTGTTCATTTTGAACTTGTCCCCCAAATACTAGAGTCATAGTAATAATAGTATTCTTTGGATAAGTCGATCGTAAAACATTCATATATAGTTGCGTGAGAATTCTGAAAACCAAATCAGCGCTATTTCAAAACTTTGTTCACTTCTCATCTGAAATATTACGGCTCTATAAAAAACGAAACGCCGACAAAAAATGAGCGATCGTAATAAAACGGTTCATCTTACCGACTTACGGTTTCATTATGAAGATAAAATGCTCTTACTGCCACCACGGAATACATAATAGCTGCCACTTAATGTGGCTAATTGGTGAAATTAAAGTCCTTTATTGATTAACAGTTAAATTAGGTATATGTTTCATATTAAGTTTTATGTGTGAATGTGTGATTGACTGACTCGTGGTTCTAGTGTGATCAAAAGCGCGACTTCTATGTTCATGTGTGGTTTGAATCACGTGTCGGACCAAAATCAGTTATTAGGTTTGTCTGGAGAAATTTTCAGTAGCAAGCGTCACGAAGTTGATGACAGCCTAAGGATGCACGTAAAATAGAACAGGATCTTGCGCCTGAATTCTCTCTGGTTATGTCGGATTTCGGCCTCATCAAAACTCGTACAACCTGACCGTCCTGAGCAAACGCCTAGTCTCCATTGACACTAGTCGTAACTGAAATTCAGTCTAATAAAGGACATCATTATTTTTATTATAATAAAGATTAATTATATTTGGTACTATAGAGCCTATTTATACTGAGATCTATTTGAAATAATATCTGGCAGTGGCAACAGAGAGGGTTTTTAAATAACCCAACCCGACCACTATCTTATAGAGTTTGAAGTTTTATTGAAGTCTTATGAATATGTAAAGATATGTTAAAATTTCCTTCAGAATTTTTCCACGGAAGAAAAATCTCTCTTTTTCTTAAAGTACTTTGACTTTTTAATTTTGTCTTGACACGAATTTTCGCAGAAAAAGGCCTTTGTCAGAGAGCTTTATTTGTGCCTTCTTTTCTTAGTTGAATCCCGTTAGATAATCCTCGGTCATAATCGGAGTACTCAAAGATAAGAGGCTTTCAAAGTGTCTTATAACATACTCAAGGCTTCTCTCCCGAGGAACTTAACTCATGCCAATTTTTCAAATTAAGAAGTTCGCCTTATATTCCAAGTTAAATATTTTTTTAATAAAACTGAATACGAACTTTCAGACTACCTGATGGGTAAATAGCTACTAAAGCTCGTGGACCCAATCGGCTAACTTCAAACAAAGAAGGCTATAGGTGCGTTATCACCTCTGAAAACTAAGATGGAATGCCTTTGAGGCCTCAGACTGCCATTAGACTGGCTCTTTATACCCTTCAGACCAGAACAAAGCAGTGCGGGCACTACTATTGGCGCCAGAAATAAGTAAGAAGTTAGTAGCTATCCACACTGACTCCTAGGTAGAAAAGTGTCCCGATCACCTAGAATTATTAATGAAAATGAAAAAATGAGCACACAGTCCACCTGAAGATAAGTGGTTGCTGTCCTGAAAATAAGTGGTTGCTGTGGCCCATATACATCTACATATATCCTCGATTAATCGATGCGTTGTCACCCGTGAGGACTAAGATGGAATGCCTCGCTTCCAGTAAAAAGGGTCTCCGGTTCTCTACACTCACCATACGAAACACAGCAGCATTAATGGTATTTGTGAGAGCGTGGTCCTGCCCCGGTCGAGCCGACCCATTCGTGCTACAACTATACTTATAATATAACTGCAGCATGGCTCTACCACGTATAAATACTTCGATATAAAGTGATTTAAAATGCAACAGAATAGTTAATAGTCTACGATTTGTGCTCCACACTGCCGTGTCTATAAACTTAACCTTCTTTTCTAGTAAAAGTAAAGATTTTGGAATATAGAACTAAATTAAATTAATTCTATGTCTGTCTTACTTCCAGCATGCCGCTGAAATAGAGAAGAAGCAGAATGATCTGGAGAACAAGAAGTTGCTGGGGACTGTCGTGCAGTACGGCAGCGTGATACAGCTTCTGCACGTCAAATCCAACAAATATCTTACAGTTTGTAGCATCTTTATAAAAGTTAAAGTTACGGCTTATACAATATGTAACGTAATTAACGCACACCTCAGACACCCCAATTAGTATATTATGTTATAATCATAATACATACACTGAATTTTTAGTTAACAATGCATGATATTTATAAAGTTATACTCAGGAAGAATGTTGTGGTGCTTGAAATTTAATAAGTTCTTTTTTTATATTGAATGAAGAATAGTTATTGCTAGTTTTTCGTATTTTAATTATTTTTGGGAATTAATGATGAATCGATTCAGTAAACTATTCTGAACAAACTACTTTATCTAAGTGCGTTGATTATGTTACATGTTGTATAGGTCCCACTCCTGAGCATAGGCCTCCGCTCATTTCTGAGAGGGTTTTAGGGCATGGAATTGTCCGCCGCGCTACCCAATGCGTGTTGGCCAACTTCACATGTCTTCGAAATATTTGTTTTAATTCTCAGACATGCCGGTTTCCTCACGATGTTTTCCTTCACCGCCGAGCACGTGGTAAATCAGCACTTAAAATTGCAATTAACAATTTCATTGGTGCTGGAAGCGAACGAACCCGGTTTGCTCGCGTACTGTGAAATTTACAGCAAGCGCTAACTCTCTGGGCTACCACGGGTTTTTTATATATAATTCATGTATGTCTTCTGTACGTGTGTTTGTCACTGAACTCCTAAACGGATGTACCGATTTTGATGAAATTTTTATGTGTGTTTGTGTCTAAACCATCCAACCTCTCCGTTGGATGGTTTAGATTCACAATTGGTCGACAACAGTCGTGATCCAAAAATCACACGTGCGAAGCCGGGACGGATAGCTAGTTCCATATATTATTTTTTTTAAATGTTTTTTGCCGCACAGAACAAGTATTAGTATAGCTTACAAATAATTGTTCCCGGTCCGGATGTTTGTCCTTGCGCAATTTATATTTGTAAACTGCCTCCACGATACAATAAAAAAGAGAATATGTTAGTGTGGGGGTAACGTTTTAAAAAAAAAATGTTATTTGCCTGAATGTTTTATTTTTATGTTTTTTATTTTTATATTTAATTAAATGCACTTGTTAACTGACGTTTTATTTACCGATAGGGCTAGTTTTAATTTATATTTAAATAATTTAATTATTATTTAGTACATAATATAAGCTTGTGACTGTTTAATTTATATGCTGTAGGTAAATAAAAGACTACCCGCGCTTCTGGAGAAGAACGCGATGCGGGTACATCTGGACGCTAATGGAAACGAGGGCTCGTGGTTTTATGTAATGCCTTTTTATAAATTGCGATCGACCGGTAAGTATCTGATTCCATAAATTTGATTACACTAAACTTCCTCTTCCCACAAATTTCTACGACTCGCGTTACGAGGTAGAGCCACGCTGCAGCTATATCATGTTTGCAGTACGAATGGGTCGGCACAACTGGGGAAGGACCACGGTCTTACAGAACACCAGCATAAATAGCGGATTAATGCTGCTGTGTTTCGTACAGTGAGGGTAGAAAATTTGTTTTAGTAACAAGGCATTTTATCTTAATCCTCAGGGATGAGTGACAACACATCTACATTTTTATTCTTAATCGAGGATTGATATAGATGTCTTTGGGCCACAGTATCCATTTACCATCAGATGGACTATGTTCGTTGTCTTGGTGCTGAACAGGAACCTATACCCATTTGGCGACCACTAAGCATATTTTGACACCAGGCGGTCAAGTTGATGTTAATTCAGTAGAGTTAATGAATAAAAATTAACGAAAAATGTGATGTAAAGACTCCTAGGAATTTAAACTAAATGAACGATTGTCTTTCCTTAATCTCGACGAATTCCTCAAATATCTAAATCGACTTAACTTGATTCCTCAAAATTCATACGAATTAATTTGGAAGACTTCATTTCATACTTCTAAAACATACGAATACGTGATTAGCGACCCGCATACTTATTACCTTAGGTTCGTAGTGAATTTATTGAATTTTCAGCAGAATACACAAGTAATTACATTGTGCACTCTAAAGTAGTCCTTTTTAATTTTTTATTTTTAGAGAAATATTCACATCACGATAATACAAAAAGACGTACGGCTACGGCTTCCTATCCTTTTTTTTTCCTTTTTTGACTCCACAGATTATAGCAGTGTTATACGTCACTAAGTTTCTACTCGGTATAAGCGGCGCTCATATCGCAGCAGATCATTGTACCTCGCTATAAAATTTGCGACTTGCTGTTTAATACTGAACGAATATTTACGAGGGTCGCCGAGCCGCGGTATAGATACGACGAATGCTTATTATTTTATTCCCATTATAGACTCCGATATTAGGATAATTAATCGCAGAATAGATAGGTGCTACTCACCCAAGCCGGGACTCCCACGTAGAAATGGAGTCCGACCACTTAGTAAAGTCTTTTAACTATTATAAATCAATGCTTGTCTAACATTACGTAAATTGAATAACATAAGACGTGGTAGAGCTATGTTGCAGCTATATTAATGGTATAGTTGTAGCACGAATGGGTCGGCACGACCCGGGAAGGATCTCGCTCTCACATACCAGCTTAATGCTGCTGTGTTACGTATGGTGAGTGTAGAGAACCGGAGACCCTTTTTACTGGAAACGAGTCATTCCACACTAGTCCTCACGGGTGATAACGCATCTGCATTTTGATTCGTAGTCGAGGATTGATGTAAATGTTTATGGGCCACAGCATCCGCTTACCATCAGGTGGACTGTGTGCATGTTTGTCGTCCTTAAACTATAAAAAAATATCCCACCTAATGGTAAGTGTTGATGTAGCGTAAGTCGGGAAAACGAGTGCGTGTTGACGGATTTTTTTTAAACGTTGCAATTCTTAAACTTATAATCTTAAAAAAATATAATGACAACTTTTGTTGTCTATTACGACACATATAGATACAGGGGCTGCAAAGGCTATTTTACGATTATTCACCTTCGAAATTTTCCCATTGTAGGAGACAATGTGGTGGTAGGCGATAAAGTGATAATGAACCCGGTAAATGCGGGCCAACAAGTCCTACACGTGTCGTCCAACCACGAACTGCCGGACAACGTAGGCTGCATGGAGGTAAGCTGCCTTATTTATTCATATTTTATTCACTTAATATTTATTGTGACTGTATTTACTTAGGTCGTACTAAGTTTAACCGACTTTGATTTGTTTAGAACTAGTTTTTATTCGCGGCTTCGCTCGCGTTTCAATAAAACCCGAACCATTTTTGATCGAGCCATGGATTAAAAAGACTAATTATGGATAGACTCAAACTTCTTTAACTAAAATATAAGGCTTTGTCTTACTCTGGTTTGGTTTATCAAAATCCGTGCAGTAGTTTAAACCTCATTGAGCCACAAACATACAAACATCTAAACAAACTTTTATATTCATAATATTATTATGTAATACATATATCTGAGATTTATTTATTGCCTGAATTTTTCATACATTAATTTAATGGCTCGAAAATTATTTTAGATTAAAAAATCATCATCATGGGGCCATTTGCTGTATTAGTAATGTATTAAAACCAGTCTTAGAGTATTTTAAGCATACTCTTAAGAAGCCAGCGCACTCAGTACAGTATGGAGATCATACTTGGATATTAATGTGAACTTTACTTACGATCTGCCAAAGCGCAATTACTATAGACATTTTAATGGAAATGCCATTATACATATACATGACGTGCTAATTTACTGTCGTGAAAACTTATTGCTTGTATATATTTTAATAATAAAAACCTAATTAATCTTAAAGCAGAAAACCGACCAAGGTTTTAGACGCTGCGAAAATGATGAAAGTGGTTGTAAATTGTGATAAGCCTCAAGCACAGGTGTAAAGTAGCCAGCCAGTTTTACAGGGTTAACTTCGGAGCAATTTCGTAACTTAATTCCTCCCTTTCTATTCCATCATTGGACCACCAGACGCTCGGCTGGCCTCCACCCCGTTTTTCATCTTTTTTCCATGTCTTTCCATCCGATAAATCTGGGTGCCTTCAAGGCAAGAGTGCTCTTGTTAAGATAGGTTAGTGCGCTTCATTATCGTCGGTTGCATATATAACATATTTTATGCAAATAAAATATTATTATTATCATTACTTACAATCAGGGATAGTATAGTAGTCAAGCTCTGGCTATAGTCTAAAAAACTACTATATTTCAATCCACGCAACATGCGTGTTTAAAAACAAGTCTTCTGGCAGTTTCAGTTTCCTGACATGATCTGTGTATATCAAAGACTGACTGACTCGTTGGTCTGGTGGCCGTAAACACTATTGATCATAAGGTCCCGGGTCGAGCCGATAAAAATCAGATATTGAGTTTTTATCTCAAAAAGTTCTCAGTACCGGCCCGGAGTTGGCAAGATGGCGGTGTTTCACCAACGTGCTTCGTAATACACGTGACGGCGTTGCTTCTGTGCCTGACCTCTCTAATCGTATCGGTTTGCCGTCACATCGAATTAAGAGCGTGAGGGAATAGAGAGTGCACCTGTGCTTGCGCTTACACTCGGGTACTATAGTCCTGTCCTACGCCGATGGCTAGTCTGCGTTGAGACTTGGCTCTGTGACCGAAATTCGGTCTGTAGGACTTTATTATATTGATATTATCCATAAAGGCTAAGGTAGTGTAACTTAAAGAATCGGTGCAAATTTCGTGACAACAGTTTTCGTCGATTTAAAAATATACTCCTTAGAGAAATCGATGATGTTATAGTTATTTGTATTTATATTAATAATATATCTATTTATATCTATTTTATATGTTGTGTATGATTTTATGATATAAATAAATAGTCTAAATACTTGTATTTTCGATAAACGCTTTTGATTTTAATTATTATCTATTTTATTGTTTATTTGTGTTAGCATTACATACTACTAAAAACTGCAGCACAAACTTGTGTGAATCTGGAAATCAAACAGGTATGTCTGATCTCTTCTCGGGGTCAGAAAGTAAAAGAGGCTAGCTGTACGAGTATTACTGTAAAACTAGAATTAATTAAAAGCGCTAAGAATTTGCATTGTTCAATGTTCATGTCTTATTTTGTAATCGTTTTTGACCCCCATACTTTAGCGCATTTAGTCCTTTGACTTCCATAAAGCTTATTTTGATAAAATATTAATATAATGTATATTAATTTTATTTAGGGCTATTTAAGCAGTTGTAATATTTATTCCCTAGAACAGGGGTTCCCAAAGTGTCCGCTGCGGCACCTTGGAGCGCCTTAGAGAGTAAAGAGGGCAAGGGTGGGGCACCGTGATACGCCATACCATTCTCCGGAAACTAAATTTATGTATTCGCTGGTAATAAATAAACCAGGTTTACATCTGTAGCTGTAATAAAGAGCAAATATTGCTCTAAGATTAATATGCAGCAAGAAACTAGAGTAGCGGTGTCAGGTCTCATCCTATGCTTTAAAAAAAATGTGTAGACCAACCTCATACGTCATAACGACTAAGTCGCCATAGTATTTTATTTTCGATTTTTTAAAAACTACCTAGTAGCATTGTACCCTATTTTGACTAGCTAGGCCCCGGAAATTGACATTTATTGTTATACATTGCAAAATGTATTTTAAATGTTTCAGTTATACGCGTAATTCAAATTAAAGTAACATTAGTGTGACTTCTGTTGTTGCAGATTAGATCACAAATCACTTATATTAGAGTTGTAAAATCATAAATATAACACAAATGAACTTTTAAATACAGTTGTGTCGAAATTGACTATTATGCTATGCGTAAACGAACTATGCATTTCTTGGGGGAGGCGTGAACTTGTGAAGGAAGGGCTGTAATGATTATGATGATAAAATGAACTATGCGTCATTAGCAATTAGTAGTCCACGTTACTAGAATCACTAGCATTCGTTCGTAATATAATACTTCATAGTAAACTTTGTGATTGGTAGCGTGCCCAAAATATTGTATCGCGTGCCATCGATGGCACGCGTACCATTGGTTCGCCATCCCTGAGCTAGGGCGTCGAGACAATATGCTAAACCTTTCAGTGCGCCACGAACTAAAAAATGTTTGGGAACCCCTGCCAAAGGACAAAGGTAAATGTAATATATAACATAAACAAATATAATAAATAACAGCAGCGTTGTAGGCTACCCTGCAATTTATAAAATGATCATTTAACTAGCAAAGATTTTCCTTTACGCAAGCCTCACTCTCTTTAAGTTTTCATGCAGTAGTATTTCTTTCGTTCTCTATTATATTTTACTCACTATTATAATATGTTACTTACCTTTTTGTTTTATATAAATATGAAAAATATATAGAATGAACTTGATATAAATATTTATTAATTCTTTAGCTACGTTACGTATTTTATTAAATATATAGTTATACTAACACCTACCATCGGTTGCGACGGCTTATGAATTTACCTATTATAGATAGTAAATAGAGGGCCAATTTCGGTACAAAGTTTCGGATTGGGGACGACTAAATCTAATCCAGTTCAATTCCCAGAAGAAGTTTGCGCGTTTACCGCTAAAAAGAACCCCTTTGTCGCATCTCCTCAGTTTCTGGGCACTCTCCTTGCTGCCTCAGCTAGCATCGAAATCCTCGGCGTCGAAATATCGAATAATGTGCAGTTTCGTGGTCACTAAAAAGCTTAGCGTGCTCAGCAGAGCGGGACAGTATACGGTTCATGCCGGCACGCTGCTTGCAAATTTACAAGGCGCAAGCTCAGCTCGATTGATTGGCGCCGCGAAGGATGTGATGCATTCTTTTGCATTTCCTATCGCATCTAAAACGAGGAGTGTTTTGAGGAATTGTTCGGATTAGTTCCAGCCGCAAAATTTCATGAACGCACATAGCGTTAAAACTCACGATATCATCCACACCGTCTGGATGATTGGCGATCAACCACTGTGCGTTTTACTAGGAGTTTTCTTCCTCGTACAACTCTGGCAGCCTCGTACTGGTAGGCGAAGTGTAGGGTGACCCCCCACTAGATGTAGTGATGACCTAAGACATGCAGGAAGTCGATGGATGCAAGTGGGTCAGGACCGTGCTTTGTGCCATAACTTGGGGGAGGCCTATGTTCAGCAGTAGACTTGTGAAGGGTTGTAATGAAGAAAAGAGATTACTCCTTTCTAAAAGGCCGGCAACGCACCTGCGATCCTCCTGGTGTTGTAGTTGTTCAAGTGCGGCGGTAGTCACTTACCATCAGGTGAACCGCATGCTCGTATGCCCCCTTTACTATAAATAAAACAAACGACGCTTGTGGTTGTCGGCTTCAACTGCTTATGGAGCTGGGCGTCCGTTCAGATTTCACTCTTTTACCAGCGAACTCCACAACATCAAACTTCTTTTCACATTTATGCTATTGATGTGATACAGGTGTATCCCAGTGAAGTGCCGGGTAAGAAAATCCACAACCCTATATAATTCCGTGAGTATCGTAAGAGGCGACAGCGCAAATTTTAAACAGGAGATGGGTAACAGCGTCTACTTGATAACAACTCTAAAAAATTAAATAATTTGCTGTTGCCAACCCACCTGTCAAACGTGAGACAAGTATGACTGATATCCCCCCCCCTCCCCATCCCTTGACAAATATTCAGTAGTGAACCTTTAATTGGTTGTAAGGAATAACTAAACCGATGTACAAAATATAAACATTTTCTTTGTACATTTAGGTGAACGTCGTGAACTCATCGACGTCATGGAAGGTGACATTATTTCTCGAGCACAAGGAAAACCAGGAAGAGATCCTGAAGGGTGGCGATGTGGTGCGTCTGTTCCACGCTGAACAGGAGAAGTTCCTTACGATGGACGAGTATCAGAAGCGCCAACACGTGTTCTTACGTACCACGGGACGGTCGAGTGCGACCGCCGCTACCAGCAGCAAAGCGCTCTGGGAGATTGAGGTAGGTAGCTTCCTGTTTTTGTTAACTAGTGACTATTTCACCGCGTCATCTTGATGCTACACCACACTAAATGGATGTTTAGCTCTTTCTGAAAAAATCTATCTCAATATATTTGAATTTTATATCGCTTACTACCCATTAAGCGTAACACGTGTTCTATAGATACTGATACGTAGATGAAGCGGTTGAAAAGTGATGTGCCATGATTGATGTGTTAATTTAATTTAGTTTGTAATTTTAATTTATATTTTTTATTAGTCAAAGTAAAGTTAGTTAGGCATCCAATTTGGCCTTTTTATCGATATCACCCACTTAATATGAAATTAGATACGTATTTAACCGCATTAAACTTTGTTGTGTTCCTTTAAAACAAAGCTATAAAAAGTTTAATTTTAGACATTGATTCATATGGTTTAAGAATATGTCGCACCGTCTCTGTGGGTAGTCGGAATTATTATAAACAACACGTGCATCGCACACCTGCGCATTGCACCTGCAGTGGCGCTTGTGTAGCTACTTGCCTCGATTGTATAAAACGGGCGGAGCGGCCGCCGTTAAGGCAGTCATGGCTCTGGCGTGGCACGGTGCACTTGTTGTATCCCGCTACTAGCTCATCCTAGATTTAGTCTCAGTACAATTTATAGTTGATTAATTGTGATCCGTGTATTTTGTAGTTGTAAATTAATTCTATTTAACTACCTTCCTACAAATACGAAAGATACTTCTAATACTACTAATTATTACGAAAGTAATCATATCATTAAAAAATTTTGGAACGACAATGTGGCACAGCACTTGCTCTAATTCGGGGAAAACTCGAAGTGCGAGTAAATTAAAATTTAAATAAATATTGTCGAGAGAAACAATTAAAGCGCTTGATTTGTCGGGACTACTAAAGTCGCCATTGCCGTTTCGTGACTGTTCACACCCTTGCTTACTGGCCACCCTCGCTAACACGCGCTCTATAGCTTGCTTATAAATATTCTAAGGGTATGTCAGTATTTATATATTTAAACTTAAATATAAAATTTGGATACTCTTTGAAAGTAACTGTATACAGGTAGTACAACATGATCCGTGTCGTGGCGGCGCTGGACACTGGAACTCCATCTTCAGGTTCAAGCACCTCGCCACCGGACACTACCTAGCCGCCGAAGCCTGTATGAAAGGACCGTAAGTAAAGTTCGGTTTCTAACCCCAAATAGCAATTTGACATTTCAAATGTTGCATGTTTTTTCCCATTTTATAGTGATCTGCTGCAACCGATATTGAGCAAAACACCGAAAAATATTCGTAGTAGTTTTAAATAAATTGATCAGTCTTAACGGTCAGTGTTTTTATTCCCTAGGGGAAATATAACAGATGCAAATGTCTAACTAAATAAAATGTAATAGCCTAGACTAAGAAATAGAAGACTAACCAAAGCTGGGTCATTCTATTTTTTCGTCCAGATTTGATATGAAGAGATAAGTATGTTTTAAACAATATAAATATTGTTGTTAAAAGAAATCTGTGGAGTTAGCCAAATTGAGTTTCTACAGTCTTGAACGCTTTTTGAGAAGTATAAAAATAAATGGGAATGATTACCTCAATGATAAGGCATGTCAGTATCTTGTGACTAAACATTACTGTTTTATAGTTTTCTATCAGTATTAACGATTAAATTAAGTCAACTTGACTAAACCCGTTGCTCTACTATCACATATCAAATAGTCTATGTCTCAATTTCAATATATTAAATTGTCTACCTGTGTAGCAACGGACAGTTCTATACAATTAACACCATCATCATTGTTACAGCGCTCATCACAATTCTTCGTACGATTAAATAATGTTGCATTTTATTTGTGATAGCGAGGCGGGTGCGGGTGCAACGTGCGAGAGCGGGGAGCCGGCCTACCAGCTGGTGTCGGTGCCGCACTCGTCTGAGATCGCCACGCTATTCGAGCTCGACCCCACCACCATGACGCACTCCGACGCCGCCGTGCCGCAGAGCAGCTACGTCAGGTACGTGTTTAAAGTTCGTACCAGCTGGTGTTGGTGCCGCACTCGTCGGAGATCGCCACGCTGTTCGAGCTCGACCCCACCACCATGACTCACTCCGACGCCGCCGTGCCGCAGAGCAGCTACGTCAGGTACGTGTTTATAATTCGTACCGGCTGGTGTCGGTGCCGCACTCGTCGGAGATCGCCACGCTCTTCAAGCTCGACCCCACCACCATGACGTACTCCGACGCCGCCGTGCCGCAGAGTAGCTACGTCAGGTACGTGTTTATAATTCGTACCGGCTGGTGTCGGTGCCGCACTCGTCGGAGATCGCCACGCTGTTCGAGCTCGACCCCACCACCATGACGTACTCCGACGCCGCCGTGCCGCAGAGCAGTTACGTCAGGTACGTGTTTATAATTCGTACCGGCTGGTGTCGGTGCCGCACTTGTCGGAGATCGCCACGCTCTTCGAGCTCGACCCCACCACCATGACACTCTCCGACGCCGCCGTGCCGCAGAGCAGCTACGTCAGGTACGTGCTTATAGTTCGTACCAGCTGGTGCCGGTGCCGCACTCGTCGTAGATCGCCACGCTCTTCGAGTTCCACCCCACCACCATGACGCACTCCGACGCCGCCGTGCCGCAGAGCAGCTACGTCAGGTACGTGTTTATAATTCGTACCGGCTGGTGTCGGTGCCGCACTCGTCGGAGATCGCCACGCTCTTCGAGCTCGACCCCACCACCATGACGCACTCCGACGCCGCCGTGCCGCAGAGCAGCTACGTCAGGTACGTGTTTATAATTCGTACCAGCTGGTGTCGGTGCCGTACTCTTCGGAGATCGCCACTCTCTTCGAGCTCCACCCCACCACCATGACTCACTCCGACGCCGCCGTGCCGCAGAGCAGCTACGTCAGGTACGTGTTTATAGTTCGTACCGGCTGGTGTCGGTGCCGCACTCGTCGGAGATCGCCACGCTCTTCGAGCTCGACCCCACCACCATGACGCTCTCCGACGCCGCCGTGCCGCAGAGCAGCTACGTCAGGTACGTGCTTATAGTTCGTACCAGCTGGTGTCGGTGCCGCACTCGTCGGAGATCGCCACGCTCTTCGAGCTCCACCCCACCACCATGACGCACTCCGACGCCGCCGTGCCGCAGAGCAGCTACGTCAGGTACGTGTTTATAATTCGTACCGGCTGGTGTCGGCGCCGCACTCTTCGGAGATCGCTACGCTACTCGAGCTCGACCCCACCACCATGACGCACTCCGACGCCGCCGTGCCGCAGAGCAGCTACGGCAGGTACGTGGGTAAAGTTCGTACCGGCTGGGGTCGGTGCCGCACTCGTCGGAGATCGCCACGCTCTTCAAGCTTGACCCCACCACCATGACTCACTCCGACGCCGCCGTGCCGCAGAGCAGCTACGTCAGGTACGTGTTTATAATTCGTACCGGCTGGTGTCGGTGCCGCACTCGTCGGAGATCGCCACGCTCTTCGAGCTCGACCCCACCACCATGACGCACTCCGACGCCGCCGTGCCGCAGAGCAGCTACGTCAGGTACGTGTTTATAATTCGTACCGGCTGGTGTCGGTGCCGCACTCGTCGGAGATCGCCACGCTCTTCGAGCTCGACCCCACCACCATGACGCACTCCGACGCCGCCGCGCCGCAGAGCAGCTACGTCAGGTACGTGTTTATAATTCGTACCGCCTGGTGTCGGTGCCGCACTCGTCGGAGATCGTCACGCTCTTCGAGCTCGACCCCACCACCATGACTCACTCCGACGCCGCCGTGCCGCAGAGCAGCTACGTCAGGTACGTGTTTATAATTCGTACCGGCTGGTGTCGGTGCCGCACTCGTCGGAGATCGCCACGCTGTTCGAGCTCGACCCCACCACCATGACTCACTCCGACGCCGCCGTGCCGCAGAGCAGCTACGTCAGGTACGTGTTTATAATTCGTACCGGCTGGTGTCGGTGCCGCACTCGTCGGAGATTGCCACGCTCTTCGAGCTCGACCCCACCATCATGACGCACTCGGACGCCGCCGTGCCGCAGAGCAGCTACGTCAGGTACGTGTTTATAATTCGTACCGGCTGGTGTCGGTGCCGCACTCGTCGGAGATCGCCACGCTGTTCGAGCTCGACCCCACCACCATGACTCACTCCGACGCCGCCGTGCCGCAGAGCAGCTACGTCAGGTACGTGTTTATAATTCGTACCGGCTGGTGTCGGTGCCGCACTCGTCGGAGATCGTCACGCTCTTCGAGCTCGACCCCACCGTCATGACGCACTCGGACGCCGCCGTGCCGCAGAGCAGCTACGTCAGGTACGTGTTTATAATTCGTACCGGCTGGTGTCGGTGCCGCACTCGTCGGAGATCGCCACGCTGTTCGAGCTCGACCCCACTACCATGACGCACTTGGACGCCGCCGTGCCGCAGAGCAGCTACGTCAGGTACGTGTTTATAATTCGTACCGGCTGGTGTCGGTGCCGCACTCGTCGGAGATCGCCACGTTGTTCGAGCTCAACCCCACCACCATGACGCACTCCGACGCCGCCGTGAAGCAGAGCAGTTACGTCAGGTACGTGTTTATAGTTCGTACCAGCTGGTGTCGGTGCCGCACTCGTCGGAGATCGCCACGCTGTTCGAGCTCGACCCCACTACCATGACGCACTTCGACGCCGCCGTGCCGCAGAGCAGCTACGTCAGGTACGTGTTTATAGTTCGTACCGGCTGGTGTCGGTGCTGCACTCGTCGGAGATCGCCACGCTGTTCGAGCTCAACCCCACCACCATGACGCACTGCGACCCCGCCGTGCCGCAGAGCAGCTACGTCAGGTACGTGTTTATAGTTCGTACCGGCTGGTGTCGGTGCTGCACTCTTCTGAGATCGCCACGCTGTTCGAGCTCGACCCCACCACCATGACTCACTCCGACCCCGCCGTGCCGCAGAGCAGCTACGTCAGGTACGTGTTTATAGTTCGTACCAGCTGGTGTCGGTGCCGCACTCGTCTGAGATCGCCATGCTGTTCGAGCTCAACCCCACCACCATGACGCACTCCGACGCCGCCGTGCCGCAGAGCAGCTGACACCGGCCTTGCACGCAATTTTTTTATTTGTTTATTATAATTTGCATGTCACAATATAGTTTAAAATAGATTTTTATTCTAGGCTGGTTGTTCTTCGAGACTCCGCCCTCGTGGAATTTAAACTTCTTCACAGAAAAGTAGTCTCTAAACATAAGATTTGATGGGTTAAAGTGCTGTGGGTGGGTGCGGTCACATTTGACCTCTTGAATTTTGACGGAATATCGAAGCTGTCAAATTTGGACGCTTGCCGTTTGAGAGGTTAAGTTACTTTTTGTAATATCGGCTATCTGTCAATAAAAGTCCCCCGTGTAATGACTGTGTAAGAATATCCAATGCCGCATATCGTTCCGTGGATGTGAATTGGTCATTCCAAATCAGCAATTATAATATCAATTATTTCCTTGCAGATTACAGCACTTATGCACACATACATGGGTACACTCGACATCCATACCTATCGACAAAGATGAGGAGAAACCGGTCATGTCGAAGGTAATAGAATTTCCAATATATCACGACCTTTTGTTGTGTTAATTCCTGCTACTGTTACAAAGTATGGTTAACAGAACGAAAATTGGGTATGTGAAATTGAAAATTATAAGTCACGCTTATTTTGAAACTATTTTTAGTTTGCTTATTTCTAAACCTTATTTTGCTATTTAGTCCTGAAAAATGATGCCTGTATTTATTTTATCATCAAGTATGGAATCAATTGACCTTCCTTTCACCTCCCAACTGACGTCATAAACTAGGCTGAATGAAGGACTTTTCAGTCTCTTCTGAAGGCATAATTAGAAAAAATCTGAAACGCTATTAAAAACAAACTTTTGCTTAAAAAATAAAAATAATGAAAATTTGTGTTTAAAACAACCTTGCTTTGAGCAAAATATAAACCTTAATTATTTTTTACATACCTAATTGTCACAAGTTGTACATATAAATAAACTAGTGTTAGATAAATGATCATTATGCAATATTACTTAGCAATCTTCACAATTAATATTAATATGAATCTATTTCAAACTACCTACATTAATTCTAGAATTGAGTCACAATATAAAAGCGCGTACACTTGACGCTTGCCGCAGTTGATTACGAACAGTGGTGCTGAGAAGGTTGTAATAGTCAAGTCTATTGTGAAATAAGGTGATTCTAAAGGTTGTGAATAAAGTTAAATTAATATGTAGTCTTCTTTGTGAAAGTAAAGTATAGTGTGTTATAAAGTATTATATACAATTTAAGAGTGAAATTAAACAGCGAATGTAGTGGTTAAACAGTTAACTAAGTGAGTTGTCGTGGTTTTATTGGAGAAAAGCTGACGATAGAAGTGGGATACCCACACGTAATCGCAAGACATCCTGTCTTAAAGTCGATTTGGAGTTTATGCAAAGAAGACTGCTAAAGTGAGTTTACTATGAACCAAGGTCAGTGACTTATTCCTCTTTAATAATTCGTAATAAATTTGTATGTGAATACATCCTGTGTCTGTGTTAAGCTCATGAGTGGCAATCTGTTTTAATCTTCTTTCTCATATAGTGTATACAGTTTAACATAATACAGTACAGTACAGTGAATACGATTTGACCAAGTAAAAAAAAACTATTAGGCGTGATTGACACAATTCGATTAGAATAAGATAAATTTAATCCTTTTTACTAAGATTGCTTAAATATAATTTCACAGCTTGTTACCATAAAACCTATAGTGATATTGCAATATCTTTGCTATCATAATATCTAAGGTACCATAAGATTATAATTATAATATTTGTAACTATAAATATTTCTCTTCCTTTAATTTGTTACGGTTAGTTTAGTAGACACAAGTGAAAAATATCCAAAATTTTTAAGAATTAAATTTTTGGGTTTGTTGGTTGGTTTAAACTTATATTATGGGGTCGCCACGTATGCGACGACGATGGAAGCTCGTCAACATCATAATGATTTCTTATAAGTCTGCAGTCTGTGAACATGTACAGGATCGCCCCCGTCACTACATCAGATTTGATAGATCACAAATCCTCGCTAAAGAACACCGATTCCTTCCAAGGATGATTCGCGAGGCTATTGAAATCAAAAAACATCCTAATTTCAATAGAGAAGATGGCTGGGTGCTACCATCTGCTTGGGATCCTATAATAAATAAAATTAAATCCCAACCCAAGCATACAACTGCAAGACTCCATGATACCATAAGTTCATACTGTGTAGATCGGAATTTTTTATTAAGGTTAAGGCTGACGTTGAACATCTCAGTCCTTCCCGTGACCATGGGTGCTGTAAAGCTCTCGAAACAGGGTAATTAAAAAGTTAAATATACGCGATAAATTCCGTAAAAACTAGTATTATTTCAATTCGTCAACATCAATCAATTCTTGTAGCTCTAGTACTCCTGATCGTCGTAGTAAGCAAAGACGCCATGGTAACCTAACGGAAACTGGACGATGAGGCCCTCGGATACCTATATACCTACCCTCTAATTGGAATTATAAAGATGCGTTGACACCCGCAGTTGTCAGTCTGGTGATAAGACCGACTGTAATAGGAATATGGTATTAATTATTGATATTTTCCTCACAGGTTGGATGTTCAATCGTAAAGGAGGACAAAGAGGCGTTCGCCTTAATATCTGTATCGCCCAGCGAAGTGAGAGACCTGGACTTCGCCAATGACGCCTGCAAAGTGCTGTCGGCCTTGTCGACCAAACTTCATCATGGAAATATAGAGCATAACGAGATGAAGTAAGACATACATTTTTACATCTTGATTTACTTGATTGCCTTGTTGAATCTGATATTGAATTTGTGATTGTGAAGGCCAGTCGCCTATCACTTCTTTAACACTTTGTCCACATAGACTTATTTTTTGGGCTTAATTAAGTCCGAGTAGCTCCTACCCTCTTGGGGATTCATACCACTATGTATGTGTGTATGTAAACAGCTTCAATATATTTATAGTTTTATCTGTCATAAATTATATATCATAACATAATTTATGACAGATAAAATTAAAATCAAATCAAATTAATGAAACCGATAAAATGTTAATGGTGAAATCATAATTCCAAATAACTTTTGGTTAAACTAAATCTGCATGTCCTAAGTGCTCATGTTATAAGTGAATTTTTTAAAATATTTTACATAATATATTATATATTATGAAAAACTTGTTAACACATATTATATTCGCAAAGAAACGCAAGTATTCGAAAATGAATAACTGATTGATGTAATCTATAAGTGATAAACGAACGACGCTTAAGAGGGTAGACGGTCTGCGCGGGAATTGAAAAATAGATATTTGAAGAAACTATTGCCGTCCCTCACCTCTGGTCTCCACCCGAAGAGTGCGATAGGGACAACTGCAGCTCTAAACGATTTTACCTACAGAAACCATGACCGATCGTAGTTTCGTATTCCCCTGTTTTTTCCTCGAAAACTAAGCCGATTAAATTATTTTTGGTATCAAAATTTAGACGAAGAATGGTCTATGCTTCTATTATTTGCTTTTATCTTAAAAACTTTTCAAATTTCTTTGGTAGTCGACTACTCTAGAGGCATTATCCAGGAAGAAAATAGGGGAATACAATTGTATGGAAAAAATGCAGCCCGTCTACCCTCTTAACGATATATTTTAAGGTATTATTGTATGTTCTGCCCGGGGAGCGGCCAACACTCCATGTGATAGTTCGGAGATGTTCTATATATACTGTTTCTGATTCGGAATGTTGATAGCGTGATTTAGACTTCGGTGTATTTCGATTGTGGCGCGACGACAGCGCCGCTACATCACCCCCTGCTCAGACCGGAGGTCGATAGTGCAGTCGAGTTGTCGACGAATGTGCAAGTGCCAGGAGATTGCCTTGTAGTCTGCGGTGAATCGAGAAGAAGGCAAGTAATCTGCGAGAGTGCCGTGAAGCAGAGGCGAGCAGTAAGGCTCAGAGCCGTGCCGAACACTGTATGGCGCAGAGAGTAGCTTGAAGGAACAGGAAGCATTATTATTCTAGTGCTGCGATGAACCTTGTGAAGCTAGCTGGCTTGCAGGATATGAAGACTGCAGACGATATCTGCTCGGGAGCGAATGGGTGGGGTATTCAATGACGATGATGAAGCTTGAAGTTTCCGAAAGTTGTTGGTTGCGTGTTCAGATCACGTCGGGGTCACCACTGTGGCCGTGGAAGGAAAAGGGAGATCTCCCGCCGGGCAAGGTGTTCTGCCCGGGGAGCGGCCAACACTCCATGTGATAGTTCGGAGATGTTCTATATATACTGTTTCTGATTCGGAATGTTGATAGCGTGATTTAGACTTCGGTGTATTTCGATTGTGGCGCGACGACAGCGCCGCTACATGTATATGTGTCTTATTGTATTCTTTTCTCTTCAGGGCGCTAACCTGCCTTCTACAAGACATCGTATACTTTATAGCGGGCTTCGAGAACGAGCCTAACAAGTCGAAAGCTCTGGACCTGGTGGTGGAGAACCCCAACCGCGACCGACAGAAGCTACTGCGTGAGCAGTACATATTGCGACAACTTTTCAAGATTTTACAGGTTTTAATTTGTTGCCTACATTAATTTTAAGTTTTAAAAACAGGAGATATTCTTTTTCGCAACACTAAACAGTTTTTTTATTTAAATGTAAGAAAGATCACGGATGCTTAAGAAATGTATGAGTTATGGTTTAACGTTGAAACAATCTCGTTTCACCTAACAGAATGTTCAAAAGTTAATTTGCTTAGTATTGGTGACGACATCGTTTAGCTAACTTGAAAGTGCTTGGAACTGCATCCACGGTCGTCTTATATATGTTTATTATAAACTCTTCCTGCTGGCCGTATAAGAAATTCAAAGTCTTTTAGGGAGCTATAGAGTCGATTTATCTGCATCGTAAATCAGTCATGCTGGAGAATATCTAGCAAAACAAAACTAGTTGACATAGTCCAATAGGTCAGTAAATAAAATTGCCAAAGGTTTAGTCATAAAGCTCAAAGAAATGGCCAAAGATGAGGAGGAAATATTCTCGAATGGCAACCTCGTACCGGCAAGCGCAGTATCAGGCGAACTTCCAGCAGGTTTTTACCTGGTAGAGACGCTGCAGCTATATTATGGTTATAGCACTAATGGGTCGGCTCGACCGAGGAAGGACCACGCTCTCACAATATCAGCGTAAAATTGCGGCCTAATACTGCTGTGTTTCGTATAGTGAGTGTAGAGATACGGAGACCCTTTTTTAATGGAAACGAGGCATTCCATCTTTGTCCTCAGGGGTGACACGTATCTGCGTTTTGATTCTTAATCGAGGATAAATGTAGATGTCTGTGAGCCACAGCATCCACTTACCATCAGGTTGACTGTGCTCGCTCGTTTGTCACCCTTATTCTTTAAAATAAAAATAAAAACAGGTACAGTAACTATCTGGTGTGACGTGCCTCTCAAGATGGTGTTCTGTGTGCAGCAGTGGACTTGTGATATATTGTAATGATGATGATGTACTGTTTATTATGAAATAAGCGTGTCAAACGATCACACAGTCCACCTGGTGGGTAAGTGGATATTATAGCACAGACATATTCATCTATCCTCTATTGAAAATCAAAATGCAGTTGCGTTGTCGACCCTACTAAGATGAATTGCCTTCAGAAAGAAGGGTCTCTCTCCTATTCCCTGTTCCCTGGTCTTAATCAAAGAGGAACTTTCGACCTCTGAAACATACTTCAACTGTAGACGTTTATGAGGCGAATTATGAAATATATTTTAATGACAATTTTTTGTTCAGGGACCATTCCAAGAAACACCGGACGGAGAACCGTTTTTGAAGATCGAGGAGCTGTACGATCCGCGCTACGCTCCATACAAATGTATCTTCCGCCTCTGCTACCGTATACTGAGGCTCAGTCAGCAAGACTACAGGAAAAACCAAGTAGGTTTATGGCTCTGTGGCGCAGTGGCTTAGCAATGAGTTACAGCGCTAAGGGCTGCGGGTTCGAATCTCGCACGGAACGAGTATTTGTAAGGCCTACTAGTAATTGTTCCGGGTCTCGATGTTTGTCCTTGTTTAATATATGTTTGTAAACTGCCCCCACGATACAGGAGGAAATCCTAGTGTGGAGGTTACATTTGAAAAAAAAGAGAAAATATTAAAATTATGTAATTATCAAAAATAGTAAATAAAAACGTCAGCTTGGTCTTTTCGTTAAAAATACCTGGCTGCTGAGTTGTGGGTCTTGGATTCGGCCTTAACCGACATTTATTATAATTAATTTAAATAGATTTTGTTAATTTTTGGGTCTAGTTGTCCCTTGTCTAGAAACGCTCATGCTTGATGTCATTGCTATGGGTAGCACAGGTAGCTTACGAGGAGTGAGTGCTTTATACGTTAGTATGGATATATTATGTTATATACTGTAACATTTCTTATGCAATTGACTGATTGCAACACAAATGAATTATACAGTCACAATAATAAGATAATGTATGCAGATTGACGGCAGCTAATATATTTAAAATCACTCGCACATGAACTTCCGCAATGAAATAACATTTAAACTTGTGATGTACGAGGCGATTATGGGATAGGCCAAAAGATCTTTTGGCTCCCAATACAGGCAGTATAACTATCTTATTTACTCTAGACATGTGACTGCGAGCAATGTGAAAAAGCTAAATGTCTGATAATCCAATCGTTCCGCCCATAGAATATTATAATATATATACAATAGAACAGGGCAGTGGGCGGTGCCCGTATAGCCACTAAAATATCAATTCACACCTATAAATGTTAACATCGCTCTTGACGTCACAGTCGTTGCCCAATTTTTGTGTCAAGCGTTGCTGGGTGAAATTTGTTTCAAAAATACCGAATTGTGCGATAATTACGTGTCCGCTAAAAAGTAGTATGTGGAATTTTAATAAAATTGGTATATCCTTTCACCAGTCAATCGAAACTATTTGTATTTTGTGAATATTGGAAACAAATTTAAAGAAATACTATTGTGTAAAAACAACAGTACTTACTGAAATTGTATTTGCAAATAGTTTGCACACTATTAACAGATATGTATTAAAATTTAAGTGATTTCCTTTTTTTAATGATGGTTGTGAACATTGGTCAAATACAAAAATGTTTAGATTCGCTCAGTCTATCAACACAGTTATTCCTTCTCTTTCTTTTCACAAAGATAATAAATAAATGTGATATTAAAATGCGTTTGTAACATTTATTTATTGAAATTTGTTTAACCAGTAAGTGAATTGGGTTTCTAGTAGCCATAATGCGACGTAACCGCTTGTATGTGTGTTCTCGGCGACACCGGCTCTTGAACAAAATAAGATTGACAGCCATTCTCTTGTGTATTATAGTATTCTATGGTTCCGTCTAGCAAATGTGAAGATAAAAGAAATTCCCCTACAGCGGGAGACACCGGTTCTCGTACAATATAAGGTTGACAGCCATTGTATTGTGTATTATAGTATTCTATGGTGCCGCCTGGTAAACGTGAAGTTTAAAGCAAATTCCCCTACAACGATTGGAACACAGTTTTGAGATGGTGCGTTATGGTAACCCTAAGTTCTTCCTATTATGGTATGACCCGCATTCAGTGGTAATTACAGCCATGATAAAATGGTTGTAATGCATTATCAAATTTTGTTCGCAGGAGTACATAGCGAAACATTTCGGCTTCATGCAGAAGCAAATCGGCTATGACATCTTAGCCGAAGACACAATAACGGCACTATTGCACAACAACAGGAAGCTGCTGGAGAAGCACATCACTGCTTCAGAGATCGAGACTTTCGTAGGTTCGTGCTTTGAGGTATTATCAACAGATTTTTGCCAAGCATAAAAATGTTGATAGTGTTCGTGTATCATCCGTCAACTTCCTGCAGAACTCGTGGTAGAGCTACGCTGCGGCTATATTATGTTTTTAACACGAATGGGTCTGCTCGATCAGGGAAGGACCACGCTCTCACAGAATACCAGCGTAAAATACCAGCATAATACTACTGTGCTATGTTTCGTATGGTGATTGTAGAGTATCGACCCTTTTAGCTGGAAACTAGGCATTCCGTCTCAGTCTTTAAAGGGTGACTACGCATCTGCATTTTGGTTCTTGATCGAGGATATATGAAGATGTCTGTCTACACAGCCCACCTGATGGCATCCACATATCGTCAGGTGGGCTGTGTGCTCGTTTGTCACCATTATATTATAAAAAAAAACTTCCAGATAGATTACCCCCGAAATACATACACACCGTCATCTAACGACGCCTTGCTGTCGATGAACCTAGAAATAAATTAAATTTCTATTGCAGGTCTAGTTCGCAAAAACATGAAAACGTGGCAGTCACGCTTTTTGGACTACTTGAGCGACTTGTGCATATCGAACAAAAAAGCCATTGCGGTAACACAGGAGCTTATCTGTAAGAGTGTGCTTTGTGCCAACAACGCGGATATACTTATCGAAACCAGGTATTTACTGTGGAATTTAATTCCTCCTCCCCTCCAGCAACCCGTGAAGTCCAATACTGATTGTGGGCCTCTTCTATAGTAGTAAGGGAATTTCGTAATCTTTACGTTCGACAATCGCCTTATAAGATATCTCAATTTTTGCCGGAAAAGTAATTAACAAATAAATTGATTATTTTATGTGCATATAGTGGCAGTGTAGGAATATCCCATACCAACCCGTGGATGTCACAAGAGGTGATAGAGGGAAAGAAACCAGGAGATGGGCAGCAGAGATTTGCTAACAATAGCGAGCTATAACCCGCCTGTCAAACGTCGCAATTATGCCGGAATCCCTCCTATGAGGCAGTCTATGGGGGAGGCCTATGTATCAGCAGGAGATTTTTGATTGATCACATTAGTAGCTAGCTAGCAATTAATGGCTTAAACAGAAGAGATTTTGAGTCTTCTCCAAAATGAATAGAGCATATTATAACTACTTGACAGCTCAGTAACGCGGTAGCTAAGCGTTTACCTGCGGGGCTGCGGGTTCCATTCCCGTACAAAACGAAATCTTGATAATACGATAGTCGTTTCTTCACATATTATACAGACGGTTAGTAGTAGTGTTGTCAACCATACTATATTATAAAGTATTAAACATTATTTCGGGCAAACGTACTTTGTGAGATCAATAAAAAATACTTTGACAATCTTTTAGTTTTATCCGATTCACAATATAGAGGTAATATAATTTTCTACGTAGTAATGATTTTGTAAATTTATACAAAATCGTGTCGTATCTGGTATCCATTACCGTCACATCAGTGTTATTCAGTTTATACATGTAATATAAAATTTATCTTTGGTGAACGTTAAGTGATGGGATGAAATGAACAGTGTTTAAATACACACATTGAATAAAACTGTTTAAATGGATTTTATCGCGTTTAATTATTTTTAATTTCCGACGTCGGCGATGGCTACCCTCAGTTTTTGAATATATTTTTAAATATATTGGGGCGTCAAATATCTTAGTCCCCATACTCCCCCGTGACCATGTTTTAAACGTCTGGAATTAAAAATAAGTTAATTAAACGCGTAAAAATCCGTACAAATAGTTTTATTTAATGAACAGAGTGTTTATTTAGACATAGAATGTCAAGATATTGTGGGGAACGTCCACGGACTATGATAAAATACAGTAAAGAGTAAATGATTCAATAACTCTGTTGCAAGGTTGGTTTCAACAAAATACGAGAGCAAGTCTGAAGTTGACGAAGCCGAGAACAAATACACGGTCGAAGACGAGGTGATGCTTTTATGGAACAATAAAAAAGTTAGTACTTTATGGAATATTCAATTTATTTATAAAAATATTTATAGTCCTCGCAAATCTGAGAAGAGCCAACTAGGTACCTACTGATGATGTTTCTGTATCAATGCGCTGTGGTAGAGCCATGCTGCAGCTATATTATTATGATTGTAGCAAAAATGTGTCGGCTCAGCCAGAAAATAACCACGTCCTCACTGAATACCATCGAATATAAGCTACTTAATGGGTAGCGTTTCTCACACTGCATCCATACCTCCCGCGTGATAGCGGTGTTAGAATATCTACTATCCTATATCGTCTCGTGGAAACTAAAACAGAAAATGGGCAGCAGAATCTTCCAACAACTCAAAATTATAAAAACTGCGGTTGCCAACCCGCTTACTAAGCATGGTAACTATGCCGAAATCCCTATTAGGGAATCTATAGGAGAGGAGAGGAACCTAAATTCTATAGTGGACTTATACAGCCTGTAATTAAGAGGAATGGAAATGGATCCTACCTCCGGTCTTCTCAGAAAAGCGTTATATTGAATTCGAGTATACATGTAGCTAATCAAAAGTTACAATTAACACCAATTAAATCCATGAGAGAGGAGAGGGACCTAAATTCTGTTGTGTACTCATCTACTTGCTCGATCAACTCCCCTTCTATTCTTATTTCACATGTCATCCTACTTTCTTCTCTTTCAAAAACCATAACTTTAGTCTTACTTGCGTTCACTTTCATACCCCTTTCTTTTAATTATCTGTTCATTAATGTAACCATCATTTGCAACTCGGCCGCCGACGACGCAAGAATAACTTGATCATGGCGTACAAAAGGCATTTGACTGTTAACTCACCCATTCTTAATCCGCATTCTTCAACTGCCAAATTTTGCAAACAACTGTCCATAAATAGGTTGAACAGCCACGGGGAAGCCACACAGCCCTGTCTGACACCTTTATGGATGCTAAACCAGTCCGAGTAGATCCCGTTGATCCTAACACAAGGACTAGAGCCCCTATAAAGAGACTCTTATGCCTGTATCAAGCCAGCGCTCAACCCAAATGAGTTCAGTGTTTGCCATAGCACATCCCTATCCACTCTGTCATAGGCCTTTTCCAAGTCCATGAACGCACAAAAAACCTTTTGGGTTTTGGCCAAAAACTTCTCCGCGATCATGCGCATGGAAAAGACTTGATCTGTACATCCCATTCCTTTTCTAAATCCCGCTTGCACATCCCAAATTTTTCCATCAGTTTCTTTCATGACCCTTTCAATCTGAGAGAGGAAAGGGACCTAAATTCTGTAGTGAACTTATACAGCCTGTAATTAAGAGGAATGGAAATGGATCCTACCTCCGGTCTTCTCGGAAAAGCGTTATGTTGAATTTGAGTACATAATACATGTAGCTAATCAAAAGTTACAATTAACTCCAAATTATTGTTAATATCATTTTGCAGCGTTCCCGGCTGCTGTCTGAACTGGCGGCAGAAGCACGGCTGGAGCCGCGTAGTGAAGCGGCCGCAATACTGGACTACTACCGGCATCAACTCGATCTCTTCTCCAACATGTGTCTCAACAGGCAGTACTTGGCCCTCAACAGCTTATCCTCACAACTGCATATAGATTTGATTCTCAAGTAAGTTTAAGTGGGTAAATAGTAGCAATATAATAATAATAATAGTAATTTATTTCTTCAAACAAAGAATATCTTAATTTCTAAGATACAAATATTTTAAGATACAGCTTAACAATAACTACAATTCGGTGAACATCTGTGTCTGAATTAGATAACTTAATATCTGTGTTTCAGACAGCAGCGCTCTTCCCTTTAAGATTTACATTGTACTGTATATAAAAGGATCAAAAATCATTAACTTATAGTTGTAGAGTGTAGGTAAGCCTCCTTGTGTGTAGAGTGATAGTGTGTGTATGTGTGTAGGAGGTTGAGTATAATATATATATATATATATCTGCTTTTTAAAAAGACTTCAGAGGAAAACTAACTCACAGCCCCCGTGATGTTTGCTATAGTTCTATAAATATGGCTTAATTAGAATGACGGCTGTCATTCTGATGTGACTAGTGCTGGGAACATTAAATCGATATATTGATAAAATATTCTTAAATATTAATAAAAATAATGCACCCAATACTTATTTAAAGATTATATAAGTATTTAAACATTGGTACTTATTATGGACTAATAAAAAAATTTGAAATAATAAATTTATTGACAGAAGATTGTGTATCCTAAGTCACAATCATCGTCATCAGAACCAAAGTCACTGGAACAGACTTCGAGATTAATTATTAATTCCTGATCACACAAGTAATCAAAGTGGACATCACGTTGCAGAAGATTACTGTGATAATTCTTCGCGTTTTATCGACCACCTTCTTCCAACCATTTGGTGTTACATGTTCACATGCATTGTTCAGCAAAGGAGACTGTCCATTTCAGGCCCAGTCTATGTACACTATACCGTAAAAAAGCAAAAAATACAGGAAAATAAAATAAGAGAATAAATCGAACTAAATGACTTGCTAAAAATAAAGTGTGATCCCAATTTTGATTATTTTACAAGATAGCACCTTTCCAGTCAAATTTCATGTCTGACTAGGTACTTAAGTCATTAAATAATGTAGGTAGTGTGATATTTTTTGTTTATTCCGAGCTTGTTCGTGTAGTTGTGAACTGGTGAATGCGTTTGTGTTTTTTTTTTTTGGATTTCTTTGGCAATTTGTTTTTTTTTTATTTGGACTTTGGATCTGCGACTACTTGCTTGACTCTGCTTTTTTTATGGACTTCACGATTTACGTGAGATTTTGATTTCGTAGATATGATACAACCTTTTTTGCCCTCACTTCGAACTAGTTTCGAGACATTTTAGCCATTGTACCATAATAAATCTAACCTATAGGCTATTAGTTATAAGAATAACACATCATTTCAGAATTCAAATATCTGTCAATAATTGATCAATAACCTAATGACAGTTGACAGCTAATCTCAAAACATCAGTTCGCCATTAGTGTTGCAGTTTTTGATAAGAATAAAATACTAATACCACTGAAATAAAGGCAAATTCGAGGACTTGAATGAACAAAAGTGGTATAATATATTATTAAACCAGGCCTGAGCTTCATACAATTTTGGACCGTCTCCTTTAAGATTTTATTTGCCGTGAACGGTGGGGTGATGTGTCTTGCTGCGTGACCTAAAATGAAAACAATGAGTGATTTTTTTTATTAGTGATGCACTAATTAAATACCTTTAATTAATAAACCCAAATTAGTTTCTATTGCGTTATACTGGCAATGATACGGTGGCAGGTGAACAACGGTATGTTCATTTTCATTTGCCCCTTTTTTCAACATAGTGCCGCCGTCACAGAGTACTTTTTTATATAGGGAATAGAGGTCTCTCTCGACGCCTTCAAATAGGAATCGACAATGACGGTGCTGCCGTCTGCATGAATGATATGGAACTACTTTCAGTTGTATATATAACTAGATATACATACGTAGGATGCCTTCTTAAATATTCATTGTTATTATTTTATTAATTAATTTATATAACTAATTATCCTTATTCCGTGTGGTATATTATACCGAGTACATTTTCTCTACTTAGTATATATTCTCACATTACATTATATGCACACACGGGAATAGGGAAAAGTAGTTATATAATAAAATAAAAGAATGTAATAAATAAAATAAATAATCTAACGATATTTTTGTACTAGAAGGGAAAATTTACAATAGTAAAACCACAATGTCTTTAAATTAATCATTTAATTCGTCTTTTAAAACACTTATAAAATAATTTAACGATAATTTTTGTACTAGAAGAGAGAATTTACTATAATAAAACCATAACATATAACATAACATAAACACTCACGCCTGTCACCCAGAGGGGTAGGCAGAGACTACGGACTTCCATTTGACACGATCCTGACATACCTCTTTCGCCGTTAAGGTACTTTTTTTAAGGTTTCGTTAAGGGTACTTCTAACGTGGCCCATTTTCAAAATATCGCCAATTTGGTCGATAAACTTTTTTCTAGGGCGTCCCTTCCCGACTCTGCCGTTCACATCTGCCATATAAATTTGCTTTGTCACTCTTTCCTCATTCATTCTTTCTACATGACCAAACCACCGAAGCATTCCTTTCTTAATCCTGGTCACAACATCATCTTGCATACCACATTTATCTCTTATCACGCAATTTCTCACCTTGTCATTCAGATTCAACCCTAGCTCCTTAAAGACCGCATTTCTACAGCATTTATTCTACTTTCGTGCTTCTTCTGCCACACCCAGCTTTCACTACCATACATTAAAGTAGGGACTAACACAGCATTATGAATTACCATACGTGCCTTTTTTTGACACATTCTGGTTCCTCACAATAGAGTGTAGTGTCCCATTCACTCTATTCCCTGCATTTACTCGTCGTTCTATATCCCTATCATATCTACCATCCCTGCTAAATACACATCCCAAATACACAAACTCATCCACTTGTTCAATTAACTCTTCTTCTATTCTTATTTCACATACCGTTTTGCTTTCTTCTCTTTAAAAAACCATCACTTTCGTCTTACTTGCGTTCACTTTCATTCCCCTTTCTTTTAATGCCCAGTTCATTAATGTAACCATTATTTGCAACTCAGCCGCCGATGACGCAAATATGACTTGATCATCGGCATACAAAAGGCATTTGACGGTTAACTCGCCCATTCTTAACCCACATTCTTCATCTTTCAAAGTTTGCAAACACCTGTCCATAAATAGGTTGAACAGCCAAGGGGAAGCTACACAGCCCTGTCTGACACCTTTTCGGATGCCAAACCAGTCCGAGTAGACCCCATTGATCCTGACACAAGCACTCGAGTCCCTATAAAGAGACCTTAATGCCTGTATCAAACCAGCGCTCAACCCATATGAGTTCAGTGTTTGCCATAACACATTCCTGTCCACTCTGTCATAAGCCTTTTCCAAGTCCATGAATGCTCAAAAAACTTTCTGGTTTTTAGCCAAAAACTTCTCCGCAATCATGCGCATGGAAGACTTGATCTGTACACCCCATTCCCCTTTCTAAAACCCGCTTGCACATCCCAAATTTTTCCATCAGTTTCTTTCATAACTCTTTCAATTAACACCTTAGCATACAGTTTACTCACAATACTAAGCAAGCTGATACCACGGTAGTTTTTGCAGTCCTGCAGTCCTTGCAGTGTAAAACCACAATGTCTTTAAATTAATCATTTAATTCGTCTTTTATAACACTTATGGAAGTATTTTTTCGCCTTTATTTGAAATACATCCTCATAATCATTGGAGTCTCTCTTCCCTTTTAATATTTTGTTTATATCATTACTGGTGGAGCCACGTGTTTAAGGCTGCCGAAAATCTAGTTCCCCGGTCAAACCTCAAACCTATTACGCGAGATATTAACTAAAGTGGACTGTATATGCGATTGCTTCTACGCTTACATAAGGCGACTACTATAGCATGCGGTACAATGCACTCGCTCTTCCCTAAACTAAACTATTACTTGTCGAATCGATGAAAGGAATCCTGCTTGACTAGGAAAAAACACAAATTGGAGCGGGTTAAATTATTAGCAAGCAGGTATAATTAAGGAGTATTGACTCACCGGGGTTTCTTCTTCCTGTCGATCACTATAGCGGCGACTTCCGGAACCTCCTCTGGACAGACACTCTGGGGCCTCAGTGGTGCGTCAGGAGAGAAGCGTTGGTTCAACGACGACTGCGGCGGGAGAAGAGGCTCGCGCATCGGTCGCGCGTGTCTTATATATCCTCGGCTCGGGTGATTACGCGATGTTCTAGAATCGTCTTATTTCCCCTCCCACCCCACCACCCCGATGTGTCGATAGGAGGGTACGAATGATATTGTTTGGAAAGGAATAATGATTCTACAAGTTCCTACCGTCAAATAAAAAACGCGAATGGTTTTCCGCGCAACCATCTCCCCCGCCCTTGAAGGATTTCCTTCAAAAAAAAATAACTAAACAACTAGAGCTAAGATCGACTAACAAATAACTAACTAACGCTAAGATTACCTAAATTAAACTACAATTTCAATCTAGAAAGCTAATTTAAATTATGGAAGAGGCAAGGGGCACAAACGGATAACAGGACGTAGGTAAGACCCAACCGTGGTCTTAACGCGAGCTATCCTAATTACTCCGTCGGAACCGGGAAAGACCTCCTCGACGATTCCTAACGGCCAGTGGAGAGGCGGCGTATTCTCCTTAGTGAGCACAACTACGGTTCCTACAGCTAAAGGCTCTGTCGCTGTGTTCCATTTTTGCCGAGACTGCAAAGTATGCAAGTATTCCATCCTCCATCGTTTCCAAAACGATTGCACTAACCGATCTAATAATTTGTGGCGTGTGGAAATGCTAAGTCTGTTCTCATCCATATCCGCGGCGGGCAGATACCTTAGAGGCGTTAAAGTCAAAAAATGTGCTGGAGTTAGAGCCAGCGGTTCCGAGGGGTCACTAGATAACGTCCGACAAAGTGGGCGGCTATTCATTACGCATTCAATTTGAGCGAGCACCGTACTTAGCTCTTCGAAGGACAAAATTTGATCTCCTATTACTCGGTATAAGTGGCTCTTTAGACTTTTAATATTAGTCTCCCAATTGCCCCCCAAAATGACTCGCGGCTGGGACGTTCAGAGACCACTCAATGCGGTTCTCGGCTAGAATGTGAGCGAACTCCGAATTATAATACTTGCTAGCTAAGAGCTCATGTAGTTCCGATAGAATACGTTTTGCACCGACGTAGTTCGTACCGTTATCCGAATATAATTTACTTACAGGGCCTCTGCGCGATAGAAATCTTTTAAATGCATCCATAAAGCCTGCTGTGCTTAGATCACCAACGAGTTCTATATGCACTGCTCGAGTAGTTAGACATACGAAAATGCAGACGTAAGCCTTTGTGGATCTTATACCACGCCCGCGAGTGAGCGTGACCTTAAACGGACCAGCAAAATCAGACCCGGTGTGCGTGAAGGGCTTTACCGATTGTATCACTCTACAAGATCTAAGTTCCGCCATTTCCGGAAATGACGGCTTGGGGCGTGCCCGAAAGCAAGCTATACATCTGTGCACCCGATTGCGTATTAAACTACGTGCAGAAAGAATCCAATAATTCTGACGCAAGATCGACATCAATAAATCGGGGCCAGCGTGCGAGTTCAATTTATGATGATAATCGACTAATAAGTTCATGATATGGTCTTTACGCGGTAAAACTATAGGGTGCCGTTGGTCGAAACTCAATTGCGAGTTGGACAAGCGTCCACCTACCCTTACAATCCCATCCTGTAAAAATGGCTTAAGGCGTTGAAAGGCGCGACTACAAGCTCTATTCGATTGTAATCTTGTAATTTCTTCAGAGAAGTGCGCACGTTGAAGTTCACGTAATACTAGCGACTCGGCATAGTTGTAATCGGATGCTAAGACATACGGACGTCGCGGTAAAAGCTTCGCGAATCGACAAACGTAAATTACGCTACGCAATAATTTCGACCAAGAGGACAAGCGGTTCGCCAGAGCAATGATTGGAGAAACCTCGCTCGAAACGTTCGCCACTGGAGCGTGTCTCTTCTCTTCCGGCGGTTGTGACACTGACGAAGGTTCGAAATCGGTTATTGGCCATTGTGAGGGATCCAAGTAAACCCAAGAAGGTCCATGGAACCAAAGCGGGTGGTCCATTATTTGCATCGGGGTGAGTCCCCGGGATAGACAATCGGCAGGGTTTTCCTTACCGGACACGTGATAAAAGTTCCGCGTTTCTAACTCGTCTTGGATCTTGGCCACTCGGTTCGCGACAAACTTATCCCAACGGTGGGGTGAAGAATGAACCCAACATAAGGCGACGGTGGAGTCGGAAAAGGCAAATATTCTTTCTATGTGAACTCTATCCCTACATGCGCCGATAACTGTGGTAATAAGCTTGGTGAGTACTAATATTGCGCAAAGCTCTAAGCGCGCCAGAGAGACAACCTTACGGGGGGAGACTCTCGACTTAGAACTAATGAGGCTAATCGAATTTCTACCATTATTCTGGACATGGAAATATACAACGCCCCCCGTAAGCCTTCTCGCTGGCGTCTGCAAATCCAACAACCGTTATGCTGCTATTTCTATCGACATTTATATGACGCGGTATTTTAATTTCTCTTAGTAAAGGAAGTTCCTCTCTAAAGCGCTGCCACAATCGAACAATGCTGTCAGGCGGCGAGTCATCCCAATCGCATTCAAATAACCAAAGTTGTTTAATCAAAAGCTTAGCGTATAATACCACCGGAGCTACGAAACCCATGACGTCCCATAATCTAGCAACGCATGACAGTATTGTGCGCTTTGTGCATTTCTCTACGGGCGGATTTACCTTGAGGCTAAACACGTCGGACTCTGGTGACCAACACAGACCGAGCACCTTGTGTGTATCGGAAATCGTCGAATTCCTTTATCGCCGAAAGACGGTGTGATAGTGGGATTGTATCTAAAACCGGACGCGAATTACTAGTCCACTTCACAAGATCGAATTGACCCGATTTCATGAGCCTTATAACCTCGGCGGTGGTTAGGGTGGCCTCCTCCACGCTATCGACCGAATACACAAAATCATCCATATATAATCCGCTCTCAATTGCCCTCTTAGCTTTAGGATAAGAGGGACCTTCATCGTGAGCGAGCTGTCTCACCGTGCGTAACGCATGAAATGGGCTCGACTTTAAACCAAAACAAACGCGGTTAAATTCTAACACCATTAGAGGTTCCTTTGGGTGGAAACGATATAAAATGCGCTGGAATCTACGGTCGCATTCACGGACCCCTATGCAAAGAAACATTTGGCGAATATCGGCGGATAGTGCTATACTAAACAAACGAAAATTGACTATTATATCAAATAAACTGCCCTGTAAATTTTGCCCACTATAGAGGATATCGTTAAGCGACAGGTGAGTGCTAGTTTTAGCACTAGCGTCGAGCACTACACGTAATTTAGATGTAAGTTTGTCCTCTCTAATGACTCCGTGGTGTGGTATAAAATACGACGGTGTGTCTTCGTAGTTATCTAATTTCGAAGCCACAAGTGATATGTAACCTTCTCTTATATATTCGTTAATGACGCCGTCGTAAGCTTCCTTTAACTGGGGCGAAGCGAGCATCCTACGCTCCAAGCTGTAGAAACGTTTTTCCGCCATTTGACGCGAATCGCCGAGAGATAAAACATCTCCCTTAAAGGGTAGCGCTACACTATATCTACCGTCGCGATCACGAACGGTCGTGCGGACGTAAATTTCCTCGCATATCCTGTCATCTGAACTAGCTATGGGTGGGACGTTCACCTCCTCCATCTCCCAAAATTTGCGGACTAACGACTCGAGCGGTTCGACAGCCATACCACAATAAGAGGCTGCCGAAATACTATCTAGGATGGGGGCGGAGCCAAGGATCACATAGCCCAATACGGTTTCCAGTGCGTAAGGCGCGGTATGCGAGGAGTTGCCCCTGACCTTATTGTTTAACAAAAGATGAGGGAAAAGCGATGCCCCAATGAGCATGTCTATGTTTCCAGGAACGGCGTAAGTGTCGTCTGCTAGAGTCAAATTTTTAAATTCAATCATTGCCGAGGTGTCAACCGAAACGGTTGGCAACCGTTCAGTGACCCTATCTACTACTAGTGCATTTATATCAAAGTTAACGTTACGATCTATCCGAGAATAAAATTTTAAATTTATATATCCCTGTGTCGCTTTACTAGTACCTCCGATGCCTTTAACTACAGGACATGAAAGTGACCTATTTATTACTAAGCCTAAGCGCTGACAACATTGTCGTGTTATAAAGCTATTTTGGGCTCCGCTGTCCAGCAGTGCACGGACGCTTTGTTTGTTTCCACGCGAATCCCTAACCAAAATACGCGCCGTACCCAGTAACACGGTTGAAGGAGGTTGTGCTCCCATATTTGCCAATGAGCACAGAGCGACATCACCAGGTCGACCGCTAGAATCGTTGACCTTAGTAGGGATGAATTCCTTATTCGCCTTACTTGACGCCGCTATGTTGCTATTTTCAAAATGTAATAGCGTGTGATGTTTCCTGGCGCACTTGCTACATACGGAACTCTAATTGCATTTTGCAACTAAATGCTTATCGCTTAAGCAGTTCAAACATAGGTTGTTTGTTTTTACTAACTTATAACGTTCGCTTGGTGAATATTTACGAAAAGTCGCACAGTTATATAAATTACCGTGTTTATCTTTACATACTATACAAGTATGCTGGAGTGATGTCGGCGTAGCGGTTACGTAAGTTAACGACCCTGCTATTTTAGATGGTTGAGTCTGTCTACGGTCGACGCACCTTTTAATCTCCTGTTTAACGTTCGGTGAGCGCTGCATCACCTTTATTTGATCTCGCACGAACGATGCTAATGAATGAAAGGAAGGCATCTCCGAGCTACGATGCTCCATTTCAAACGCACGCACGGTGTCGGAGTCTAATTTCTTTAATGCTATATGGAGAAACACCACGTCCATGAGGTCATTAAACTTCAAATTCTTAAGTGCAGCCACCGATGCCACAAATTTATCGAGAAACTGCTCTAAGCCGTTGATGTTCGCGGATGATATAGGTTTAAGATCGAATATCTGGTTCAAATATTCGGAAGCTAACATTCTCCTATCTTCATATTTAGTTTTAAGCGTTTCAAATATTAATAAGTAATTGTTTGCTGTAGGTGTAAAACCCGAGCATATCGATTGTGCTCTGCCACTAAGTTTACTAATTAAGTAATATAATTTTTCAGCGTCCGATAACGATGGGTTGTTGTGTATATTGTTTTGAAAACTACTGAAGAAGAAGGGCCACGTCTTAATATCACCATTGAATACCGGAATATCTATTGGCGGTAACCTAATTGAGTCACGAGGGCGTACCTGCATTTCAGGCTTCGCTTCACCTTGAGATTGTAGCAATTTTGCGGTTCTCTTCACGCGACACAACATATCTTCGAATGCCAGCAGCGGTTGGTAGTTCACTATGTATTTCGGGTCGGTTTGTAGTTCCGAATGATTAATTTGATCTAATATTCTTTCGTAATCTGTCCGCAAATTATCTATCGTTTCGATTTCATTTAAAAAGGCCTCCCGTACTGCCTCTATATGAATGTTCTTTATATAATCACTTATATTCTGCACACGCGAAAAGAGTATGTCCCTCTTGGCATAAAGCGTTTTAATTTTGATTTCACTTCCACTAACTGCCATTTTAAATTATTATAATAAAGTTATATTAATCACAATTAATCTCACACGCATAAACGACGTAGGATGAATACTCGGCGTGCCGTATTACGTAATCAGATCGAGCGCCCGATGCAGTCAAGGCTACGCGTCGTTTGCTAAACCTAATAATTTTATAAAAATTGTGGGGTAAGCGTATCAAACGGTTGCTATCACGCCGTTTCAATTATTTAATAAGCTTTAAATTTAACCAAATACGAGCGCTATTAAATGAATAATTCTGTTTGCGAGTAACAAATCAAAATTTTAATTTAAACGAACACTATTTAAGTCTATTCTATAAATTAGAGTGCGTTATCTAAACAATTAATTTAATAATTCGACCAGAAAATGGTTGGATAACCACTAAACACCAATCCAGATCCTGCCGAAGTGACCATAAAATGGTGGAGCCACGTGTTTAAGGCTGCCGAAAATCTAGTTCCCCGGTCAAACCTCAAACCTATTACGCGAGATTAACTAAAGTGGACTGTATATGCGATTGCTTCTACGCTTACGTAAAAGCGACTACTATAGCATGCGGTACAATGCACTCGCTCTTCCCTAAACTAAACTATTACTTGTCGAATCGATGAAAGGAATCCTGCTTGACTAGGAAAAAAAACACAGATTGGAGCGGGTTAAACTATTAGCAAGCAGGTATAATTAAGGAATATTGACTCACCGGGGTTTCTTCTTCCTGTCGATCACTATAGCGGCGACTTCCGGAACCTCCTCTGGACAGACACTCTGGGGCCTCAGTGGTGCGTCAGGAGAGAAGCGTTGGTTCAACGACGACTGCGGCGGGAGAAGAGGCTCGCGCATCGGTCGCGCGTGTCTTATATATCCTCGGCTCGGGTGATTACGCGATGTTCTAGAATCGTCTTCTTTCCCCTCCCACCCCACCACCCCGATGTGTCGATAGGAGGGTACGAATGATATTGTTTGGAAAGGAATAATGATTCTACAAGTTCCTACCGTCAAATAAAAAACGCGAATGGTTTTCCGCGCAACCAATTATAGTAATTGTTTATGAAAAATCTGCAAGATAAATTTATAATAAATTCTATAATTTTGTCTTTGTGTTGATCACAATTTAAAAAATCAAATTCTATATGTAGAAATAATATAGTTTTTATGAATTCTTTTAGATTTTCATAATATAAATAACGTTTTAAAATTTCGTTGGTAATGTCTTGCATTGCAGATATGCAAGAGAGGAGAGATTCGGAAGGACTGACAAGCCAACGTCTGCCAGCATATTCTCGGCATTTAATATATTCATTTTCTTGAGAGGCAACCATGTTTTTAGCGCATTGCTGACAATTTTTAAATATTTTCTTTCTAGCACTGTGTACAAAATATCCACTCACATATTGTAGAGCGCCTAGTACTCGGGGATCATTTTCCTTTTGACTTAGTTCAGTTACTTGCACTGTGGGTATGCTATCAATTTCACTGGTCACCGTGGCTTGGCAGTCATCTATTATGAGGGTGTATAAAACTTCACAATAGTCTTTTTCACAATTTGCCCCAGGGGCATGGACACTAGATATGTTATTTATTAATAAGCTAGTGTAGGCACTTTCAAACCTTTCTGTTGTGGGGTTTGTGTTGCGGCACCCATGGCTTCTAATAGCCCCGAAAAAGTTTTCTATGGGGTCTTGGTTTAGGTGCCTCATCCAAACAGAAGTTATGCCATAGTCATTTTTTAATTTTTTTAAAAGTATTTAAACACCATCTATTGTCCATACCCAATTTTCTAAAGTAGGGACTTTCTCAGCTTTACCCGTTACAATGTTAGTAAATTTAATGTTTTTCAATTCTTTTTAGCCTTATTCCATACATTATTGTTACAAGTATTTGGTCTTGCAGGTCCTAATAATGGCTTTCCATGTTGTTTTCGCTTTGTATAACTCCCGTTTAAAGAATCAAACAGTTGATCGAAAAAAAGGAGAACATCAGCTGTCTCTTTACATTCTTCGGAGAGAATTCCTTTGTCTGTAAAAAAAAAATGTTTTAGCAACATAATTCCGAATGTAAATACTATTAAGCTACACTTGAGAACAACATTTGACAAAATAATATTAAAAGTTTGTGTAGACTAGATAGAAGTGCATTCCGATCTTAGCAGGCTCTTCCAAATACCACGGCCAACTGCTGCAATCACGGCCGTGGTTGCTAGATCGCAGTCGCGCCTGTCGGGCTGTGACTGCCACAATCTAAATGTTACCTTTATACACAACATTAAAAGTTCTTAATACATGATGAGTAATTAATGTATAAAGGTACTTTATTTTACCTGCTAAATATCCCATGTTGGATGCTACTGTTTGACTGAAGATTTGTGTGGCATATTTGACCTTCATTTTGGAAATTTTATTTGGAATGACATGATTGTCCGTAAGCTTTGGCATTAGCCTTATACCTTTGTACCCAGGGTTTTCTTTGAGTAGCAATTCAATATGGTGCCATTTTGCTGTTCGCATTTGCTGATCACGTACATATGTTAGGTTTTTTGTTATTAAATTATTACGAGTGCATTTTATTAGATGGGGAGGGTCATATAGTGGAATGACTTCCTGATCGTTGACAAGAAACATATTCTCTATAGGCTCTCGTCCAGACTTTATAAAAATCCCTCTAGTCTCCTGTAGTAAAAGTTTAATGGCATGCCTTTTATTGGTGCCTTGATCAGACACTGTTGCTACCACAATAGGCCCAGCCCCTTGTAATTCTTTAATTACATCTTTGAGTTGCACTGCTAATTCCGGTCCACTTGTTGCTCCTGCAGAAAATGTATATGATACGGGCTGTTTATAATTTTTTATCAATCCCCGTATCATGAACACTTGTGCATGATCAGCATAGTCAGGACTAGTTTTCCGGCCATCAGTGGCGAAACCAATTACCCTGTCTTTCCGCTCATTATAAGTTACATTGGCTTTCAATGTCATTTCGTCGAATAAAACTATGCACAGTCTCTCTTCTACTTTAAACTTTTCTGTAGCTTTTTTGATCTGAGCAAATATTCTTTTATTTATTCCTGGTTTTACATTTGCATGGTTTAAAAGTTTTGTGAGAGTTTGTGGAGTTGGCAAGATGAATATTTTTCTTAAAAATCTATAGCACTTTGGACTTTGTTTTAAAATTGACAAAGCTACAATTTTTTCCTCTAGAGAAAATCGTCGACCTTTGTACTTCTTTTTAATTTCCCTGAACTGCAGTAAAGTTAATATCTTAGCTGTGCTGGGCAACTTATCAATGGCTTTTATAAATGCAGGATTAAAAGTTAGTTTTTTCGCTGCTTTGAGACTTGCAGACTGCTTTTTAACTTTGTTTTTATACTCGCTTAGTTTGTTTTTCACTTGAATAAGCTTCTGGTATAATCATGTTCTAATGTTGTAACAGCTTTGATTTTTTTAGAAACAATGGTCTTGGTTTTCCTTTTAGTGCACCCTAGAAACAAAAAACTTTGTATCAGAAACAAATAAAACAGCGTACTGGCATAAGTTTATCTATTCTAATAATAGCTATGCCAATATTAGCTTATATGTAGTGAATTCCTACTTAAACTCAAGTGAAACTGCCATACACCTGTGTCATGCGATTAGTATAGTATTGGACGGTGTGCTTTGGACTTACAATTGCACTCTCAGTAGATAGCCCAGACCGAAATCCAAACTGCGCGTCATGTAGGTTAGCTACTTTTTCAAGGTAAGAATTAAGCACACCGTCCAGCACCTTAGCGACATTTTTGTTTTACACATCGTAAAAAACAGAGTCAAAACCCTCGTGAGGTGAACACCAGCATACTTAAGATGCTCAACGCTAATGCCATCATGCCCAGGAGACTTGCCACCAGTTATGTTTTTTAGTGTATTTCGCACTTGTTCTGCTGTAACATGCACTAGTTTATTTTCTCTGCTTTTTTTTGCTGGCTTGTTAAAAGTAGGAACCGAGGGGCCCAGTGGCGAGTTGACATTAAAATGAGCCCTAAACATTTCTGTAATAGGAGCAGGCTCATTCTCCCCCCTCAACACTTGTTGGCAAACCAGACTTAACATCAAGCTTTCTTGTTGCCTCTCCAGAAACAATCAAAATTTTTAGTAGATCTATGTTTGGCCAAAACATCCATTTTCTAGATTTTGTTGGCACCATTTTAGTCGACTTTTGAATATTTTATGTGATTGGTACATCTGCTCATAGAATCTACCAGACTTAGGCCGATTAAACCACACTTGATAGTTAAGCATGGCCTGCTTGTGAGCGTCATAAACATGGTTTTTCCACCCACATAAATGACTGTTATTCTTATATTTACGCGAACACTACACATTGAAATAATACTGGTTTTTACGGAATAAAAAAATATAAAGTTAAATTTTAATATATGGTAAACGCGGTTAACTATGACATCTGAACGTTGAACATCTCAGTCCTTCCCGTGACCATGGGTGCTGTAAAGCTCTCGAAACGTCGGGTAATTAAAAAGTTAAATATACGCGATAAATTCCTTAAAAACTAGTATTATTTCAAGACTGTCATTCTTGTTCCTTCCCCCACGAGTCATACTGGACTTACTTGCCGCGTCGCTTAGGGCATGTACAATATTCTGATACAAGCAATCTAGTACTTTTTTGTGGTCACTCAAGCAATACATTTCTCTGTATATAATTTATATTAAAAATAATCTCAAATTACTCATTTAATTACAGTTATATATTTTCTCAGATACATTTATTTCAAAAGCAGATTCTTTTATAATGTTTGACACTTCTGGTATTACTTTCTCAGCTGCATTTACTTCAGTTACAATATTTGACACCTCTGGGATGTTGACAGATGGATCTGAAACATGAGTATTAGTATACATACATTATAATGTGTATTATAATGCTAAGTACTGATACTAAAAATAAGAAACAAATCAAGACAATAAATTATCTGTATCTATATCTATATACCTACTATAGTAAAACTTGAAGAAACAAAATCAGTACATATGTAAGTTTGTGTGGGAATTTCATGTTTTTAACTGTCAGATCTACAAAATATTAGCATCTCCAAAAATATCACACTATAACTAAAGGGAGACAAACAGTTTTACCACAAATTTTACCACAAAAAGTATTCTCAGCAGTGACCAGTACATGAATAAACTATAAGGTTCAGAATAGAAGTCTAAAAGGAATAATGTCCTCCCGACCGAATTTCGGCCACGGCGGTCTGCCTCAACGGAGGCCAGCCATCGGCGCAGGACAGGATTATAGTGCCCAAGTGTATGCGCAAGCACAGGTGCACTTGTTCTGCTGTAACATGCACTAGTTTATTTTCTCTGCTTTTTTGCTGGCTTGTTAAAAGTAGGAACCGAGGGGCCCAGTGGCGAGTTGACATTAAAATGAGCCCTAAACATTTCTGTAATAGGAGCAGGCTCATTCTCCCCCCTCAACACTTGTTGGCAAACCAGACTTAACATCAAGCTTTCTTGTTGCCTTCCAGAAACAATCAAAATTTTTAGTAGATCTATGTTTGGCCAAAACATCCATTTTCTAGATTTTGTTGGCACCATTTTAGTCGACTTTTGAATATTTTATGTGATTGGTACATCTGCTCATAGAATCTACCAGACTTAGGCCGATTAAACCACACTTGATAGTTAAGCATGGCCTGCTTGTGAGCGTCATAAACATGGTTTTTCCACCCACATAAATGACTGTTATTCTTATATTTACGCGAACACTACACATTGAAATAATACTGGTTTTTACGGAATAAAAAAATATAAAGTTAAATTTTAATATATGGTAAACGCGGTTAACTATGACATCTGAACGTTGAACATCTCAGTCCTTCCCGTGACCATGGGTGCTGTAAAGCTCTCGAAACGTCGGGTAATTAAAAAGTTAAATATACGCGATAAATTCCTTAAAAACTAGTATTATTTCAAGACTGTCATTCTTGTTCCTTCCCCCACGAGTCATACTGGACTTACTTGCCGCGTCGCTTAGGGCATGTACAATATTCTGATACAAGCAATCTAGTACTTTTTGTGGTCATTCAAGCAACACATTTCGCATCAATGTATATAATTTGTATTAAAAATAATTTCAAGTTACTCACTGTTATATATGTTTTCAGATACATTTATTTCAAAAGCAGATTCTTTTACAATGTTTGACACTTCTGGTATTACTTTCTTAGCTACATTTATATCAGTAACAAAACATCCATTTTCTAGATTTTGTTGGCACCATTTTAGTCGACTTTTGAATATTTTATGTGATTGGTACATCTGCTCATAGAATCTACCAGACTTAGGCCGATTAAATAGCAACCACACTTGATAGTTAAGCATGGCCTGCTTGTGAGCGTCATAAACATGGTTTTTCCACCCACATAAATGACTGTTATTCTTATATTTACGCGAACACTACACATTGAAATAATACTGGTTTTTACGGAATAAAAAATATAAAGTTAAATTTTAATCTATGGTAAACGCGGTTAACTATGACATCTGGACGTAGCATCTCCAAAAATATCACACTATAACTAAAAGGAGACAAACAGTTTTACCACAAATTTTACCACAAAAAGTATTCTCAGCAGTGACCAGTACATGAATAAACTATAAGGTTCAGAATAGAAGTCTAAAAGGAATAATGTCCTCCCGACTGAATTTCGGCCACGGCGGTCTGCCTCAACGGAGGCCAGCCATCCGCGCAGGACAGGATTATAGTGCCCAAGTGTATGCGCAAGCACAGGTGCACTCTCTCTTCCCTTACCCTCATAATCCGATGGGACGGTAAACTGACACGACCGGAGAGAGATCAGGTGCAGGATCAACGGCTTTACGTGCTTTCCGAAGCACGGGGGTGAGACACCGCCAACTTCCCGACTCCGGGCAACTACTGAGAATTTCTTGACGGAAAAATCAATAGTAAATTTTTTGGCCCGACCCAGGATTCGAACCCAGGACCTCATGATCAGCAGTCGCACTACTACAACCACTAGACCAACGAGGCAGTCTCAAAGCAATATGCTATTTAATATAGTAGATTTAGACATTTGGTAGAGCCATGCCACGGTTATATTAGTAGGATAGTTGTAGCATGAATGGGTCGGCTCGACCGGGGAAGGACCACGCTCTTACAGAATACCAGCGTAAAATAGTAGCTTAATAATTTGTCACCCTATCTTATAAAAAAAATACTATAAACTGAATCAATCAAATGGATAACAAAACTGTAATATAGTTAATCTGAACTGCATAAGGGAAGAGCCACTGACATCACTGGTTATATAGACAAGCTGCATGTCTTTTACTCAATCAGACTAAAATTGGTTTCGTGAAAAATTTCTGTAATAAAAATAGTTCATTCCAGAAAATTTATTCTTTCCTGCAGTGAGCTAAGATGTCTCTCTCGTTATGCCGAGCAAGACAAAGTATTATTGGACCTATTTAGTTGCATCCTGCTCCAGCAAAAGATAAAGCAATGCAAAAATTATGTCGCATGTTGCATTTTAGTTTAGTATTAAACAGCGGAACATACCTATGTTTTCTTTCATCCAGGCATAAGTGCTGGATGTAGCCATGGCATCAACCGCAAAATCTGAAATAGAAAGTATATGAATGTATATAATTGCGCCGAAAATAGTTATTATGACACCAATTTCAAGCAGCAGCTCAAAACAATTAGAACCATCACTGATCTAGCTAGCTATCTACCTTTTGTGGTTGATGGTTCATCTTCTGGTGAGTGCTTCATCTGTCGAAGTGGTCTTCTTTCTACAAAGGTGAATTTGGGTAGGGCCAGTGGTCCTGAAACATAGATGTGCAAGAACTTAGACAAAAAACTTTTATTCAAGTGAACCAAGTTTCAAATTAAGTCTTAGTACTTTAGATTTTTAGCCAAAAGCTTAACAGAAATAAAATATGAAACAATAATAAATTGCAATTGGTATGTAGTCAATTTAATATTATTTTAACAAAAAATATTAAAGGGTCCACAAACATTATAAAGTGTCACTTTTTTTAATTTCGTTACGACCTACTAAAGTCCACTGCTGAACATACATAAGCCACCCCTAAAGATTACCTCATTGGGGAATATTTGCCATAGCTGCCATGCTTGGCAACCGCATTTTTTACCTGATTTGTTTTCCTCTGTCGCCTCTTACGACACCCATGGGATGATATAGGGTAGTAGTTTTTCTTACACCATCACTACATGGCCTATTTTTTATTTATTTGCTGAAAACTAATACTTCTTTTTGTTGGCAACAATTTTTTTTTTTCAATAAAACTGCTATTTTTGGAAAGAGCATAAGTTAAGATTAAAGATCTAGCATATTTAAATAGGTTGATCAAAAAAAAATGTTTCTCCAACTGGTTTCTAATTGTGAAATTATATTGCCAAATACGTTCAATCTTACACTTTAACATTGATTGAATGATTTATTGATATTATTTTTCCCAATAAAAAGTTATAGAATGGTCCATCACAATAAGAACAGAAGCAGCATTGTCTTTAAATAATGAAAAGTTGCCCTGATATATAATTTAGGTAATGCTTCATAATTTGTCCTGTATTTGAGAGTAGGCAGGTACCAGTCGTTTTATAGATTAGATATAAGGTTTCAACAAAAAATTATCCCTATAGCCCAATACAAAAAGTTCCTTCCCCTTTTTATTTACAATAGTTTTTTTTTATTCACAAGTCATACATTTGAATTATTTGTTTCTTTATTCAAAAAGGGCTCCTAGTAGTGGCCAAGGTTCCATTAATGCCTAGTGTTAAAGAGCTAGAGATTGCCTGTGAAATCAAGGGACATATAAAATATAATAATAATATAAAACACAAATAGTACATAAGATGCTAATACTAACCTGGCAGGTTTAATGTTGGTGTAGAAATATTACTCAATCTACCATAGCGGCAACAAAAAATTTTTCTTCAAAGTGTGCATGATACACACAGCGGTGTTTGTATATGTCATCAGAGTCCAACCCAATAATATCACCTCCAATAGAATGGACCCATATATTAAAGCGTAGTCTATCTTTTTCTGGATTTGGAAATAAATGCAGAGGCATCTGCATACCTGAACAGAAATAAACACAATATGTTAATTAAAGTTATTAACTCTTATTGAAGTTACATGGTTGACCTTCTCAGAGTGTAGTCAAAAGACCTTCAAAATTTACTGGTCTCAGTCCAAAAGATATCACTTTCATCTGTATAAAATTATATGGATCTAGTTCAACCTTTTGGATCACTATTTTAAGCACTTATTCTAGTTATAGAATGACACTCTGACCAAAATGAGTAGTATGGCAACCGCGTAGACAAGGGCATTTTTACAGAAGAGTAGACAAAATGACAGTATGGCTTAATTTCGCCTAAACTTGTTCTCGTTCGGACATTGTACGGAGCGTCCCAATCTAGTACTTGTCTACTCTCCGTCGGCAAACCTATTAGTAATGCTACGCAGGCACCTACATGCATTTTTTCTTAAGCATTTGAATTATATATTTGACTGAATGCTAAAACTTGATAATATTTAAAAAACTTACTTCCTGAATCCAAACAACCAGGAACACAACACTTTTTACTAGATAGCGACATAATGTCTGAAGTCTTTTAAAACAAAAACAAAAGTATTTAACAAACAAAACTCTATCTCAAACACAAACAGTGAACAATTTCACACAACCCAACGTAGACCTGGAGGAGGAGGACAAGGCACTCAACTCAACTCAATAAACTCAACAACAAAATGCAAAAATATCGAATTTAAACAAACAACCAACTGGAAGAATGTTAAATTGACATTAGAGGACATTTTGATTTTGATAAGTCCCGTTCAAAATGGCCGGCAATAAAATTTTTATTTCTACTATACTTTAAACCAAAAATAGTAAAAAAAGATTTGTTCTATGTTAATCGTGTAAACTGTTCGCTAAAATAATGAGACAAAAATAATTATTTAATAAAAACTATATTTTACGAAACGCACGGAAATTTTTTTCTTCTTCTATACGTTCGTAAAATTCTACCAAAAGAGAAATAAATTCGTACATGGTTAGACAGGTTATGAGACTAATTTAGGAGTACGCCCAACACAGTTAGAGTTCGCACGATCAGATATGTTTCAAATTTGGTACCATAATCTATCGCCGGTGGCGCTCCCTGTATTACTGCTATAGAAGTAATAAATAATAATGCTACTATGTTAAAAAACCACAAATTTGTATTGGTTTTCTAACATTTTACATTCAACCCTAATTAGTACGAATATTTTTTTAAAATATCCTAACAATTAGTACTGAGATTGAATACCCTGGCCGCCGTCGGCTTGTGGTCCATTGATTTGCAACCACGAAATTATTTTACCTCACAGAAGACCAGCTTGAAGTAGAGGCTCTGCTTCTGCGTTTTGTCTGGTGAGTGCAGGTGGCCAGAGGCATAATCCCCCCTCACATCCCTTCAACATACCACAGGAGGGTATGCTTCCAGCTCCCCTGTAGATTCCCTCGCTGAGCATCCACGATTTTTCACTAAAACTGGTAGTTTCGACTTCAGTTTCGAAATATATTTTTACTTCATCTCAGGAGTATTTACTGTTACTGTGTAGAAAATTGGGTAGCGTTTGAATATTACGGCATTCATGACAGGCCTTTGTCACTTGCTACCTGCGTGGAATAATTACCTAAAATCGCGAGGCGCCCTGGGCGTTATACGCAGTCGGGGCTAGTGCGATGTACACGATTCAATGTTAAAGTTTTTAACGCTGTTTACGTAAATAGTTTTATGTAAATACTTGTTGAAATAGTTTTTGTTTAGTGTTTAATATATTTAATTGTAGGTAAAAATAGTTGTAAAAATTTTAATTTATTTTAAAAATTATTATTTGATAAATTGTAACAGCAAAACGTCGTTCCTACGTTCCTATAACTGTTGCGTGGATGGATACTAAATGAAATGACCAACAAAAGAATTCATCATTCTTTAAGTTACCGAAGAATTTTAGAAGGAAGTTATGAAAGGTGAATTTATTTAATTTTTTTATTGGATATGTACTGACAGCAAAAAAGAATTAAGTAATAATTTGGTCTACAGAAGAAATACCTAAGTACTTTATAACAAAAATTTGTTAAAATTTACTTCACTATCCCAGTAATTACTTACATAACTATACTTGTATTTTGTAATTAAAATATTTTAATTTATAATAACACAAAATACTAAAATTAAAACTTTGTATACTAAGAAGATTTTTAACTAAGTAGAATAGATCACATTTCTATTAGGAATCGTATTTCTGATTTATTTGTTGTTTACACAATCTACCTGTTTCTTCCGAACCAAGCATCGCGCTTCCCAGCTTGCATGCTTGCAATTTGCATGTGTTAGGCATCGCAGAACTCACATAGGGGCGAAAGTATGGTCAGTCGGTAATAGTCACCTAAGTCACATAATTAACATTTCGAAATGGATTTTTTTACTTTCTATTGACATCCCTTAATAACCACAGAAAGTCCGCCGTAACTTAGGAAGCGGAAAAAATGCAAAGTAATATGGACACTAACGTGCAGCGAGAAAGTTTTATTTGGCTTGCGTGCGCGATTTATCTGATTAATAATAATTATGTAGGCTATTTAACATCGGCAAACTGTCAACATCAAAGGAGTGCACCTTTTGTACGTAGTACTATTATATATTCTGTGCTCATGAGATGATATGGAAGCAGTATATAATCTTGCACCACCCTTATACGGGATCAGAGGGTAACAAATCAGATGGGCAGTAGTGCCTTCCTAATAACGACTAAAAATAAATATCTACGGTTGCTAACCAGTTTGCCAAGCTTGGGAACTATAGCAAATATCTTCCTTATGAGGTAAATTATGGGGAGGCTTACGTTCAGCAGTGAACTTTAATAGGCTGTAACGGCCATGGTAATGTTTTGAGTATTTGGCCATAAGCCTTAGTGATATATAAAGTGAGGTGGTGTGTGCGGCAGGTGCATGTCGAGCGCGGCGCTGTCGCAGGAGCTGCGCGCGTCGTTCTGCCGGCTCATGCTGCACCTGCACGTGGACCGCGACCCGCAAGAGCCCGTCACGCCCGTCAAGTACGCGCGCCTCTGGAGCGACGTCTGCGACACCATACACGTGCACGAGTCAGTACACAGTACACACTCATTCTGTTCTATATGAACCATCTCTCAGCTGCCACGACGTCCTGCCGGCTCATGCTACACCTGCACGTCGACCGTGACCCGCAAGAGCCCGTCACGCCTGTCAAGTACGCGCGCCTGTGGAGCGACGTCTGCGACACCATACACGTGCACGAGTCAGTACACAGTACACACTCATTCTGTTCTATATGAACCATCTCTCAGCTGCCATGACGTCCTGTCAGCTCATGCTGCACCTGCACGTGGACCGCGACCCGCAGGACACAGTCACGCCCGTCAAGTACGCGCGCCTCTGGAGCGACGTCTGCGACACCATACACGTGCACGAGTCAGTACACAGTACACACGCATTCTGTTCTATATGAACCGTCTCTCAGCTGCCACGACGTCCTGTCGGCTCATGCTGCACCTGCACGTGGTCCGCGACCCGCAGGAGCCTTTCACGCCCGTCAAGTATGAGCGCCTCTGGAGCGACGTCTGCGACACCATACACGTGCACGAGTCAGTACACAGTACACACGCATTCTGTTCTATATGAACAATCTCTCAGCTGCCACGACGTCCTGCCGACTCATGCTGCGCCTGCACGTGGACCGCGACCCGCAGGAGCCCGTCACACCCGTCAAGTACGCGCGCCTGTGGAGTGGCGTCTGCGACACTATACACGTGCAGGAATCAGTACACAATACACACGCATTCTGTTCTATATGAACCATATCTCAGCTGCCACGACGTCCTGCCGACTCATGCTGCGCCTGCACGTGGACCACGACCCGCAGGAGCCCGTCACACCCGTCAAGTAAGCGCGCCTGTGGAGCGACGTCTGCGATACTATACACGTACACGAGTCGGTACATAGTACACTCGCATTCTGTTCTATATGAACCATCTCTCAGCTGCCACGACGTCCTGCCGGCTCATGCTGCATCTGCACCTGCACGTGGACCGCGCCCCGCAGGAGCCCGTCACACCCGTCAAGTACGCGCGCCTGTGGAGCGACGTCTGCGACACTATACACGTGCACGAGTCAGTACACAGTACACACGCATTCTGTTCTATATGAACCATCTCTCAGCTGCCACGACGTCCTGCCGGCTCATGCTGCACCTGTACGTGGACCGCGACCCGCAGGAGCCCGTCATACCCGTCAAGTACGCGCGCCTGTGGAGCGACGTCTGCGACACTATACACGTGCACCAGTCAGTACACAGTACACACGCATTCTGTTCTATATGAACCATCTCTCAGCTGCCACGATGTCCTGCCAGCTCATGCTGCACCTGCACGTGGACCGCGACCCGCAGGAGCCTTTCACGTCCGTCAAGTACGCGCGCCTCTGGAGCGACGTCTGCGACACCATACACGTGCACGAGTCAGTACACAGTACACACGCATTCTGTTCTATATGAACAATCTCTCAGCTGCCACGACGTCCTGCCAGCTCATGCTGCACCTGCACGTGGACCGCGACCCGCAGGAGCCTTTCACGCCCGTCAAGTATGAGCGCCTCTGGAGCGACGTCTGCGACACCATACACGTGCACGAGTCAGTACACAGTACACACGCATTCTGTTCTATATGAACAATCTCTCAGCTGCCACGACGTCCTGCCGGCTCATGCTGCGCCTGCACGTGGACCGCGCCCCGCAGGAGCCCGTCACACCCGTCAAGTACGCGCGCCTCTGGAGCGACGTCTGCGACACCATACAAGTGCACGAGTCAGTACACAGTACACACGCATTCTGTTCTATATGAACCATCTCTCAGCTGCCACGACGTCCTGCCGACTCATGCTGCGCCTGCACGTGGACCGCGACCCGCAGGAGCCCGTCACACCCGTCAAGTACGCGCGCCTGTGGAGCGACGTCTGCGACACTATACACGTGCACGAGTCGGTACACAGTACACACTCATTCTGTTCTATATAAACCATCTCTCAGCTGCCACGACGTCCTGCCGGCTCATGATGCACCTGCACGTGGACCGCGACCCGCAGGAGCCCGTCACACCCGTCAAGTACGCGCGCCTGTGGAGCGACGTCTGCGACACTATACACGTGCACGAGTCAGTACACAGTACACACGCATTCTGTTCTATATAAACCATCTCTCAGCTGCCACGACGTTCTGCCGACTCATGCTGCGCCTGCACGTGGACTGCGACCCGCAGGAGCCCGTCACACCCGTCAAGTACGCGCGCCTGTGGAGCGACGTCTGTGACACTATACACGTGCACGAGTCAGTACACAGTACACACTCATTCTGTTCTATATAAACCATCTCTCAGCTGCCACGACGTCCTGCCGACTCATGCTGCGCCTGCACGTGAACCGCGACCCGCAGGAGCCCGTCACACCCGTCAAGTACGCGCGCCTGTGGAGCGACGTCTGCGACACCATACACGTGCGCGAGTCAGTACACACGTATTATGTTCCTTATGCCACCTCGGCGGCGTCACTTTAGGTAGCCTAGTATACACACTAGTGTGTAACTGTCAGGTTTGCCTAGTAGAACTAATAGTAGTTGGTCAGGTAAGCTTGAACTGAATAGAAAACATACACGTACCAATTATTACAACAAACACACTCCAGTCAGGTACATCCTAGTGTATATGGCTACCGTTAGTTATGAGGTCAACTGTTTGACAAATGATATGGCGGGGAAGTGAAATACATTAGAGAACAAACCACTGCGGCATTGTTTGTGAATTTACCTAATACCCTAACTCTCTCTTCACAACTTCTGCCTTGTTTACACTATATTAAATTAAATTATAGTATAATATTCCATACTAATTTTTATCGATGACTTACACTGTCCCATAGCGCCATACTACTCACACAAAACATCTTTTAGTATGCGTGCAGCGTGTACCTTAACTTATTTTCGAATTGACGTTGTGGTTCGCGTTTCGTAATTTTGTCAAAAGCATTATGTAAAATACAATAAACAAACTAAAATGCATTTATTTTTTAAATCATAATATATAAGTATTTTGTTCTTGACTTGGTTTTTTTACAAGTTATGTTTTTAATAGTGTTACGCGCTAAAATCAGCGCACTAGCGCCATCTAGTCTCTAACCGAAGAACTAAACTTCTTGAAGTTTAAAACTCGAACTCTCGGTACCTTGCGCGTGTTTACTTGAAGATTCTGGATATTTTGCTAATTTATATAAATAGGCGCTGCAAGATGCGATCGGGCAGAGTTGAACTCGGCGACACAAGCGAAGCTTCGGAGCGGAATTATGTGAATTAGTGTGTTTAATTATTAGTGTTTTTAGTTTTAATTTGTGTAAAGTAAAATAAAGTTTTAATTTAGGTAATTTTATCGGCAATTTTTATTGTCACGAACCTCAAGCTCGTAACAATTGGTGTCAGAAGTGGGATAAAATAATGCCGATTTTACCTAAGGAGGAAACGGAGGGTGTCCGTACCCGAAGTCAACGCCAGCAGGAGACGGACCAACGAAGATTTGCTGGTGCAACGCCGCAGACGTCGGAGGGCCAGCCACCGGCTGCAGGCCCGTCGGTAGCTCCTACATCTGCAGCACCTGACTTAGGTGCTCTGATGGTGATGCTGCAGGAGCAGGCTCGCCGACAGGAGGAACAGGTCCGTCGGTTGGAGGAGCAGCTGCGGGGTGGACAGGATGAACAGGTTCGTCAGCAGGCGGAACAGGTCCGTCAGTTGAAAGAGCAGCTGCAGAGCGGACAAAAGGAACAGGCCCGCCGACAGGAGGAACAGATGCTCCTCATGAAGGACCTTCACGCTACCTTTGGGAAAGAGATAAGGGAGGTGAAGGATAGGGTTGCTCAACATGACAACCGCCTGTCGGAAGCTGAAACCCGAATCGAAGAACATGAAACCCGAATCAACCATGTGAACAATCGGGTTGACAACGTGATGGCTGACGTGAAGAAAACGCTGAACGACCTAAAACTTGGGGATGGAACTACAGCTCCCGTAGTAGCTACAGCACCTTCGCTACGTGGATTCAAAGTGCCGCCATTCGACGGGACTTCTTCCTGGTCGGCCTACAAAATCCAGTTCGAGGCCGTCATGGAGGCAAACGGCTGGAATAAAAGCCAGGCCATGACTGCACTCACCTTAGGCCTGCGCGACCAAGCCTTAACCGTGTTGGAAGCTCTCGGTAAGAAAGTGACCTACGAGCAGCTCCTTGAGGCATTGGAGGCGAGATATGGCGACGCTCACCTGGAACACGTCTTTCGCGCGCAGCTTAAAGATCGCGTGCAGCGCAGCAACGAAAACCTGCAGCAGTGGGCCCTTGAGGTGGAGAAGATGGTTCGAAAAGCATACCAGTCTGTACCCGCGCTCATTAAAGGGAACCTGGTTCAGACATTCATCGACGGCATCCGCGACCTTGAAGTCAGAGCTGCTGTGAGACTCGGGCACCACGACACGCTTAAGGACGCCTTGGCCCGTACACTGGAGGTGGAAGCCGTGCGGCAGGATCATCGTTCCCATCGCATCAGGGAGGTTGCAGCAGCTACAGTACGCGACCGCAACAAAGGATACAGTCCTAGGTGCTATGGCTGTGGGGAAAAGGGCCATCTTCGATCCAGCTGCCCTAAGCGAACCCTAGAAAGGGAAGGTGAACGACCTCAGGAGGGTAGTGCGGCCAACAGAACCGCCCAGCAGCAGCAGGGAAACGAGTAAAAGCCAGAACTGCGGGGCGGGTCCTGGCTGATGTTAAAAGAGCCCCAATGATTTCGATCTCACAAACCCATGATGGGAACAGTCTAATCATCAAGGGCGAGGTCAACGGAATGCCGTGTAAACAGACACTGGAGCCTCTCGTACGGTTGTTAGTTCCCAACTTATAAGTCAGTTCCTTGGGGACTCCGCATACAACCTAGAACGCATTAATTTGGTAACAGCCACCGGTCAGCGTATACCCGACCGTGGAGAGAAGGAGATGGAGTTGAAGCTAGGCAACGTGATATACCTGCATAATGTCATCGTGGCTGATATAATGGACGACTGCATCCTAGGCTTAGACTTTATGAGGAATAATTGTTGCGAGATCGACGTTAAGCAAGGTGTTTTGAAATGTGGACAGAAGGAACTCTTTATGGAAGGTGCGTTATCAGGGAACGTGTACAGCATCAAGAAGATTGTTCTTCCGCCGATATCGGAAACGATTGTTCCGGTTAGTCTTCCTCGAAACGCTGGGCAAGCTCACCGTTGTGTACTTGTGGAAAGGGTAAACAATGACCTTCCATGGAAAGTAGCTCGAACCTTGGTCAGGACCACTGACATCTCAGGAGTACGTGTGCTGAACCTTTGCGACCGGGAACAGATTATAGAAAAAGGCACACTGGTTGGTACTTGTGAGGAAGTGGATTGGTTACGTCAGTGCCAATATATATCGATTGGGACCCCCAGCAAGGATTCAGAAACGAGAGTGACCACACTTTTGGAAGACTGTCGCAGTGTTCTGCCCCCGAACGAATTGGTCAAGGCGAAGAAGTTGTTACTCGAGTACGCCGATGTATTCTCATCAAACGATGCTGACATAGGAAAGACTGGTTTAGTTCAACACAAAATAAACACAGGTGAAGAGTTGCCTATCCGTCAGCGGCCAAGACGATTGCCGGTAGCACGTGAAAAGGAAGTGGAAACAATGATTAAGGGAATGGTGAAGGATGGTGTTATTGAACCTTCATCTAGTCCATGGTGTTCACCCGTGGTACTGGTAAAGAAGAAGGATGGCAGCTTGCGGTTTTGTGTTGACTATCGCCGTCTGAACGACGTTACTAAGAAGGATAGCTATCCCTTGCCAAGAATTGACGACACGCTGGACATGCTTACAGGAGTAAAGTGGTTTAGCACGCTGGACCTAAAAAGTGGCTACTGGCAAGTTGAAATTGACCCTAAGGACAAGGAGAAAACTGCGTTCTCGACGGGAAAGGGTCTGTGGCAATTTAAAGTAATGCCGTTTGGGTTGTGCAATGCTCCAGCAACGTTTGAAAGGCTGATGGAACTTGTACTTACCGGGCTAATTGGCGATGTCTGTCTGGTCTACTTGGATGACATCATCATCGTGGGCCGTACGTTTGAGGAACACCTTCAAAACTTGGAACGCGTGCTCATGAAGATTCAGAGTGCCAACCTGAAGTTGATTCCGAAGAAATGTTCACTATTCAAACGGCAAGTCAACTTTTTGGGGTATGTAGTGTCGGAAGAAGGTATCCGCACGGATCCAGAGAAAATTGCAGCTGTAAAGGATTGGCTGGTTCCAAAAGACAAGACGCAGGTTAGAGCTCTTTTGGGTTTGTGCTCCTATTACCGGCAATTCGTGAAGAACTTCGCAGATATAGCCAAACCTCTGCACAAGCTAACCGAGGAGAAGCGACATTTCTGCTGGGATGAAAGTTGCAATATCGCATTCCAGGAGCTCAAGGACCGTCTGTGCAAAACACCTATTTTGGGATACCCTGATGCAAGCAAAGAATTTACAGTTGACACAGACGCAAGTGATATAGGACTTGGCGGTGTGTTGTCTCAACGGAATGGTGACCAAGAGGTCGTGATAGCGTACTTCAGCAAGTCGTTGTCAAAACTGGAAAGGAACTACTGTGTCACAAGACGCGAATTGCTAGCTGTGGTAAAGTCGTTGCAGCATTTTAGCAAATATCTTCTGGGGCGAAAATTTCACTTACGAACTGACCATGCTGCACTAAAATGGCTATTGCAGTTTAAAAATCCAGAAGGACAAGTTGCGAGGTGGATTGAACTACTGCAGGAATACGACTTTGAGATCGAACATCGTAACGGGAAATCTCATGGCAACGCAGATGCGTTGTCAGGAAGACCTTGTCCTGAAGATTGCAAACATTGTACTAGGCAAGAGAGTAAGGAAGTGGTATCCGTGAGGATGCTCAGGGCAGACCACCTCAGCAACGAGTGGAAGGACAGCTTACAACGTGCACAGCAGGAAGATCCGGACATCAAGCCGATTCTGGAATGGATGAAGGCCAGTGCTCCCAAGCCCAAGTGAGTCGACGCGACAAGTGAGTGCGCGACGTCTCAGCGATGAGTTCGACCACTGAAAGTTACTGGGCCCAGTGGGACAGCTTGCTGCTTCAGGATGGAGTTCTGTGCCGTAAATGGGAAAATGTTCGGGGAGACAGCTGTCATTTACAAATGGTTGTCCCTAAAGCTAAAGTACCGGATGTTCTACAGCTGTACCATAATGATTATTCAGGAGGCCATCTGGGAGTTAAACGAACTCTACTGAAGATCCGAGAACGGTTTTACTGGGTCCACTGTCGAAATGATGTCGAGGACTGGTGTCGCAAATGTACAAGTTGTGCGGCTGTAAAGGGACCTCAGACTCGTAGTAGAGGTGCATTGAAGCTGTACAATGTTGGTGCACCATGGGAGAGAATAGCCATTGACGTGGCGGGGCCGTTTCCGGAGAGTGAAAGCGGTAACAGGTATTTCATGGTTGTGATGGATTACTTGACTAAGTGGCCAGAAGTCTTCGCCATTCCAAATCAAGAATTCAACAGTTGCTGATAAGCTAGTTCATGAAGTCTTCTGTCGTTTCGGTGTACCTTTAGAGATTCACAGCGATCAAGGAAGGAATTTTGAGTCTCAAATATTCCAGGAAACTTGCCGAGTTATGGGTACTCATAAAACAAGAACGACTTCTTATCACCCGCAATCTGATGGAATGGTAGAACGATTTAATCAGACATTGGAGAGGTACCTAGCAAAAGTTGTAGACAATCGGCAACGAGATTGGGACAAGCACATACAACCGTTTTTGTTGTCATATCGAAGCGCTGTTCACGAAAGTACAGCAGTGACACCAGCTTTCGCAAACTTTGGAAGAGAATTACGGCTGCCTGCAGACCTGATCACCGGGATACCACCTGATGCTCCACGCAGTATAACCGATTATGCAAATGACTTGCGGAACAAAATGAATGACGTTTATGAGCACGTCAGACAATCGGGCCAGCAAATGTCTGAAAAGACGAAAACCCGGTATGACCGCAAAATGAACAACAAAGGGTTCGACGAAGGTTCACTTGTGTGGTTGCACAATCCAGTCCGCAGCAAAGGGAAATCTCCTAAGCTTCAAGCTAAATGGGACGGCCCGTACCGGATTGTGACCAGGATCAACGATGTAACCTACCGGATACAGAAAGGCGCAAGAGGGACTCCTAAGATCGTCCATGTGGATCGCCTAGCGCGTTATTATGGGACCGATAATGCTCGGGACGAGCATGTCTTAGGAGGGGGCAGTGTTACGCGCTAAAATCGGCGCACTAGCGCCATCTAGTCTCGAACCGAAGAACTAAACTTCTTGAAGTTTAAAACTCGAACTCTCGGTACCTTGCGCGTGTTTACTTGAAGATTCTGGATATTTTGCTAATTTATATAAGTAGGCGCTGCAAGATGCGATCGGGCAGAGTTGAACTCGGCGACACAAGCGAAGCTTCGGAGCGGAATTAAGTGAATTAGTGTGTTTAATTATTAGTGTTTTTAGTTTTAATTTGTTTATTAATTTTATTATTAATTCTCATTTCTTTTTGTATATAAGATAGTCCTAATTTTTTACCTTTCCGGTACCTTCTACTTCTTGAGGACCAACAACGTACCTATGTACACCTGTAATACATATACAAGTACACTGATTCATTCACTGCAAATGTAACTTTGTAATTCTATATATTTATATGGGATTACAAAGTTATTTATGCAGTTAGTGTATCTAAAAAACTGGACAGAAATTAACAAATGTTTTAGTTTTTCCTTGATTTATACACTAAACCCTAATTGTATTCTAAATTTGAAGCTTCTATAACTGCTAGAAGTGCCTTACAGTTTTGATGATCGGTCAGTCAGTGAGTGACAAAATTAAGAAACTTTGACTGGTTACAATTCTTAAACTACTGGTTCAAATTGAATGAAATTTGAAATATACCATGTTTGTACAATGTTTACTCGGTTAATGAAAATTCAGGCTTCTAGTTTTATTAACCACGAAGTTATAAGGGGTCGAAAACGGCCTGAATTGCTTCGAGAAAAGATGGTACGGTCGTGCCGCTTTTTTGCTCGACTTGGCGACAGATTATCACACATTATATTATTCTAGCCAATTTAAAATCAGATGAGTTTGTAATAATAAATATCTAATCTCAAAACGAAACAATACAGCTACAAACTATAAATAGGCATAATACTGTTATACTATAACTTTTTTGTATTTATTTATTTATGCGTTATTTGCACATCAAGTACAAAAAGCCGAACTTAACGCAACAAGATTCTCTAACAGTCTTCTCCACGCTAAGCAGAGAAGATCAGTGTTTGCGTAACTTGGTATAATTTGTCGGTATAATGGTATATCTTGACCTTTTTTGCAAGGTAGAGCAAAATAAGAATATTTTAATGATAGCTGAAAAAGAATTGTAAGTACAAACAATCAACAGAAATTTGGGGGGATATCACACAGCCAGTACATTTTGAAGTATCTAAAGAACGTAACTTCAATATCATATCAGGAGTAATTTCAATAATGTTTTTCACTACTCTCTACCTATTTTTTTTCTACAGTTACCAATGTGTAAAAGGCGGTCCAGACGCAAACCGTGAAAAAGTTAAGGAGCAGTTCGCTTCCACCATCCGCTTCGTAGAGGACTACTTGTGCAAGGTAGTCACAAGCACGTGGTATTTCAGCGATCACGACCAAAACAAGCTCACATTCGAAGTGGTTAAGTTAGCCAGAGAGCTCATATATTTTGGATTCTACAGGTAAGTAAATGAAGATACAGATTTTTTTTTATAGAAGAGGGGGCAAACGAGCATGCGGCTTATCTGATATCTTCTTTATTAGTTTATATAAACTCAGTCCACCCATAATTTATAAATCACCGGAATGTAAGTGATCTTGTTTTTATCAGCAAATAAACATTAATATAAAGTAAATCCTGCTTCTTACCTAAATCATTCTTACGTAAATCCTACTTTCTACGTAATCGTCAAGGTTTTGCACCTTTGAACTATAAGTTGGCAGTCGCAGTTTTTGTCTTGACAATTTCGATGTTTGATGGTTTTATATTTAAAAACTCAAGTGACAAATAAACTTGCAGTTCACCTAATGGTAAATAGCTACTGCAATCCGAGGATACCGGGAGCCAACATCATACAAAGAAGGCTACAGGTTCATTATCACCCTAGGGACAAAGATGAGATGCTTTACAGACAGTAATTATACGGGCTCTCTGTACCCTACCGCCCGATACATAGCAATTCAAGCACCGTTATTTCGCAGCAGAAATATGTAAGATGTTGTTCCTAAATTCATTTAAAACATGTAAGCCTATGGACGTGGGACACTTGTTGCCAACTTCAAAGAATAATGTTAAAAATGTTCTGTCAATATACTTCTAAATTTTAATACCCTTCCAACAACAAACAGCACACAGCAGTGACATTTTAGCGGCAGAAAGATTAAAGGTATTTGACACTAGCCAATCGAAAGACCATATCAAATGACCATATGAGGTGGACGTTAGCATCTTCTTGAAAATACATAACTTAAAATCGTAATAAAAAACTGCGCTTGATAACCCATTTGCCAAGCGTTGCAAAATATCCTCCCTGCGACGCAATCTGAGTGACGCCTGTGTTGATCGGTGAATTTTTGATAGTCTGTAATGATTGAATGAATGAATGAATTGATAATAAGTGTTGGCAAACCAAATATTTGTATAGAAATTGTTAGAGAATAGAGTTTAATAACGTAATATTTTCTATAGTCGAATAATCATCATAATTGTATATTTTAAAAAATATAATAGTTCTATAACATAATAATGTTCTTTGACTTAATTTTATAATTGTCACCACTAGCTTCAGCGACCTGCTCCGGTTGACCAAGACGCTTCTTAGCATCCTGGACTGCGTCACTGCCATGGACCTGATCAACGAGACCAGCACCCTCTCGGGAGAAGTCGAGTGTAAGGAACTACGACAGTTTGAACTTGTTCTATAACGGTATATTATATTAAATCGTAAATGTCCTGTTTCCATTGTGACAAACGATGCCCAAGTTCGGTCATTAAATCTCTCAAATTGTCGGAAAATTATCTGTTCTGTCACTACTCACTTTTCACCAATTAGAGATTTGACCAACAATTACACTCAGGTTGTGTTTGAAACATAGTCGCAGACAAGTTGTGAGCTGTGCAAGATGAATATTCAACATGTTTGTATGTCAGGTCTCTTTTAGTATATAATAATAAAAATATGTTCAGCAGTCGACCACAATCGGCCAGACTCGGCTTTGAAGACGGAAACAAATTAATAAAATAAATGGAACTGATTAGTTATCGAATTTAATAACTATTAAGTTGTATCCTAACATTTTATACGTTATTGTAGAATTATATATATTGAAGGTCATTTTGAGAGGTTTAAATCCTACAAATACGAGTTTTAGAAACAAAACTGTTCCGAAATATATATGTTCAACATTTTTAAAAAAAATCCGCTGCCGTAAACTGTTTGGATTTGGCTAAAAAATGTTTCTTGTTGGCTGCCATCACACAGTTTTTTTATTTATTATTTAAATCTTGCATGCAGCACAAGAAATGGAGTTAAAGAAACGTAAGTTTTATAACGAATAAGTTAGATTGTTGTGTTAACAACTTACATCGATACCTTCTGTGGGGTTTTCTCCGTATGTTATTGTGATGATATAACTGATGTAATCCTAGTATTATTGTATGTACAGTACTACGGTCTGTTTTTATTCTGTAAACAGACATATAAGATATTTTTCAAGTAAAATAGGTATTAATAATTTTTGTGATGCCGGCAGAAATAAAACTTTGTCTGCTTGCGTACTTTGTCTGGAGGCGAGCGCTTATTCCCTGAGCTTGTTGTTTCTGTTTTATTTGTGGTTTACATTTTGTATTTCCTTATCGCAGCTGAAGGTGGCGTTTTGCGCACCATCGGCGACATGGGTGCAGTAATGACGTCCATCACGCTAGGCTCCGTAGCCCGAAATGTAAGTAAAACCACCTTGTTAGTTTGTTACATACATTTTTGTATTATAAGTTGCCCATTTAGAATAAAATATTTTCGAAGTACATATTTGCTACTTGGTAGCGGAGAAAGAAATGTCCATCACACCGTTTCATCCCATAAAGAGCTTGATAATTGACTGAGGAAATAGGAGATAACTGAGTGATGTTGAGTTTAGATATAACATATTATATAACATATTATATAATATATAGATATAAGACGTTAATAGGTTATTCATATTTATTTTATATTTATATTATTAATTTAACGAAAACACTATCGTTTCCTTCTTTAATCTCACCGCTAAATGAAGCTAAATCTCACTGCTTGCCTTCTCTTCCCTATCGAGCGCATGACCAACCAGGTCTTTAATTGTAACGATTATTTCGGTTTATATTTAGGTCTGACTTCAAAAGTGTTGCATTATATGGCATCATCAATATTAAAAAAAAAATGTTCAAGAAAGGATAACATTTGGTTACTATGCTCAATCACTCCTTGTAACGGTACGGGGCAATCATATCAGTGATTATCAACTCTTTTATTTTTAATCATAATCTCGCAGCAAATTTTTTTTTTATATAGGAACAGGATGACAAGCGAGCACACAGTCCACCTGATGGTAAGTGGTTGCTGTGACCTAAAAACATCTACATATATCCTCCATTGCGAATCAAAATGCAGATGCGTTGTTAGCCTTGAGGACCAAGATGGAATGTCTTGTTTCCAGTAAAAAGGGTCTCCGGTTCTCTACACTCACCATACGAAACACAGCAGCATTAAGCTGCTATTTGACGCTGGTATTCTGTGAGAGCGTGGTCCTTCCCCCGTCGAGCCGACCCATTCGTGCTACAACTATACAATTAATATAGCTGCAGCATGGCTACCACGTAATAACTATAATTATACAATTATTAAGATGGAAACTGAAGCTTGAGCTTTAAATAGTGGTTGGTGTTCCCAGGTTGTGGGCGACGGGCGCGGCGTGCAGCGCAGCGCGCCCGCGCTGGCGCTGGCGCGCAAGCACCCGCTCGTCATGGACACCAAGCTCAAGATCATCGAGATACTGCAGGTACATCTGCATTGCACGGGTCGCCCGACACAACTCTTATAATACTTTGCTATCTCAACCTATGTTATTGTGTGTTATGTAATTAATGAAATTTTATTTTTATGATATCTGGTCAAACACGAATTGATCGCGATCATGCACACGCACACGCACGTACCTACGCCTTTGTACGGACGTGCACGCAAACACTCGCTCACAAACTCACCTAAATACACTCAAAATTAAACTTACAAAACTAAGTAGCATCCGTCATCGGTATAGCCTTCACAAGTCCACTGCTAAACATAGGCTTTCCCCAAGAAAATACGGTCCTGAGTCGTTTAATTCCAACGACCTGCGCATGCCCTACCGGGTCGTCACTTCATCTAATGAGGCACCGCCTTACACTTCCCTTACCGGTACGAGACTATCCCTCAAGAATCTTTCTTACCCATCGATCGTAGATTCTTCCGTCGGTTTATTTCCACTATAGCTTACAGATATGTTGCTAAGTCGGATACTTTGTTTCTGTTATTCTCAAAATGAATTCTAACACAAAAAAAAAACTCCGAGCATAGCCTTATTCTAAAAGTCCTGTAAGGATCACGCCATCAGATCAGATCCATATGTATAAATAACCTTTTACTATACAATATAGCAAAAATTATTAATTAGTCGTCGCATACAATTAAATACACTAACCATTTTGATTTTTGTTCTTCTACACATTATTATTGTTATTTTTTAAACGTTACGGTTTTCTCTTATATCATAAGGGCAGTTTCAATTCATAAATTCTACAGGAACAAACATCCAGATCCGAAACAATTATTTGTAGGCCATACAAATACTTGTTCCTTGCGGAATTCGACCTCGCTGCCCTATAGTGGTAATTAAAATAGTCGTCATTACGACTATTTTAATTACCACTATAGGGCAGCATCTTAAGTAATCCACGGTGTAGAAACTGTTATAGTGCCTTGATTGTAACCACTAAAAAACAAGTGACTGGTCTTGTTCGAGAAAGGCAATTAAAAATAATAGACGCCCGTAAGCTCCATAATTTAAGTCACAAAATTTATAGTGCAATATGCAGTCTAATATATGGATGAATGAGTGTAGCGACTGGGTCGTCGAAATCCTGTCATCGTTTTTGTAAATTATAACTATTTTAGTCTTTGTTTTTACTCCAATGTCACAGTTCATCCTGGACGTACGACTTGACTATCGCATCAGCTGCCTGCTTTCAATTTTTAAGAAGGAATTTGAACAAGCTGGTGAAAGGCAAGCTGACAGCCTTGGACGGGCTGATGTGGAAGCCATTGGGCTACAAGCGGAAGGGATATTCAGCTGTCGGTGAGTTTAAATCTAATATGTTAAGACGGGGAAATTATATGTTAGTGTTAAATGGTCTGGATGGAAAGTTTTCTATTACTATAAGGGTGATATTTTAGCTGTTTTAATCATTGGTTTTATCTTCATTGGGGTCCTTTTTGATTCAAGCTATTCAAAATAATAAAATTAAGCTGTGGGAGCTTTGGGTGATTAATATTTAACATTTACTTTCTTTAATATTCAAAGAAAGAATTGAGGAATTTATAATTTTAGAAAGAACCGCTGAACTATTTTTAATTTTTTTCCGTCAAAGGTGTGTGATGTACATCGTCGACGGGAGGTTTACCAAACAATTGCTTTTTTGTACATTAAGAACAGGAAATTTGGTGTAACTAGTTTTTATTATACTATGTAATTGTAACTAACGCATGCCATATATAATTTTCTAATACTTTCATAGTAAACGTTTTTATTGACATAACCCACGACAATGTATAGATTGAAATAATAAGTCTTAGAAGAACTTTTTTACCTTTAGTTTTTTGTTTGGTTTTTATTTTATAAATTCAACTATATCATTCCTTATTAAAGCATTTTTAATATTGAAGGGAAGATATTTTGTGATAAACTTATATTGCATATTTTAAAAACGTAGCACTTAATTAAAAATAGTACATACTTAAAATTATATTTATAATAGAAACTCATCGTAAAATATTTATAGTTACTTTTAAAACGATTAGTGTAGAATTTATATGTTGATAATTTTACATTTTATTTATTAATAGCAAAATTAAATGTTAGATAAGTTTTATCTGGGTCACAACCATATACAACATTTCAATAATATAAAATTTCAACAGTGATTAAGATTCCTAAGCAGTGAATGACAGTTATCAGTAATTTCATACGGCATTAAGTACACCGTTTGTACCTTTAGTGCAAGAAAAAGGTGTTAGTTAAATATCTAAACGTTTTTTAGTTTATTCTTTAGGATTACACTCCATAAGGGCTACAACATTCGGTTTAGACACACTGAATGTGTATTAATTTCTTTTAAAATGTTAAAGACTAATATTTTTCGAAGTAAATTAGCAGTATACATAGGTCCTACCGCGCTGGGTTTTAGTAATAAAGTGAAGTTTTCATTTTTTAAGTTTTTTACTCTGAATTTCTGTAATGGTGGTGGTACATAATTATTAATTATACATTAACAAATCTGATGCATCCACAGCAAGAAAATATTATTTCTGCCTACTCCTTTTTTGAATTGTATCTTATATTTCAGAGCGATACAGACTGTGCCTGACAACTGCCTTCCAAAAAATGTAGATTTGTTAGTAAGATGAACAGTACAATGCATGATCCTTCAGAGTGTTAGCTAGCGCCTTGCTACAGGCATGGGGCTTTGCGCTAATATAATACTAAATAAAGTTTTATGCTTATTTTAAAACATAACTAAAGCTTTTAAACCCTAATAATAATAAAACACTAACCACAAACCACAAATTAAAAATTAAACCTCACATTTGTGTTTATTTAATGTGATTTACACTAATGGATTGTTTCTGCCCTGTATCAATATAATGTTCGTATAAATGTGCTACGTCTTTGTATGTGTGCGTGTGTGTTTGTGTGTGTTTTGTATGTGTGCTAGTGCATATCAGTGTGTTGACCTTGGTTTATTAGAAAAAATGAGAACACCCAACACATGTTAAAATTCATTAACATTTTGCTTTGAAGTGCTATAGTCGACCAAATCTAAGAAATACATTTTGACAGCTGTCAGACTTATTGCACCAGGCATGCCAATCAAAAAATGGGAACGTACAATATTCGATTCTTAAAAAATCGATATCGATTAATTAGAGTTGGTAATCATTTACGGTTTGGTGTGAATAATACCAGAATAAATTAAAAAACGGGTAATTTAAAACACAACATTTATCAGTTTCTATGTATTCGTTGTTAGGTACTGCTTATTTCTATAAGCACACTTATAAAAATGTAAAATTAAACTAACTTAACTAACTTAAAAATAAATTTATTCAATCACAAAAAACGACAGTTCAGTACAACTAGTTGAACTGTCGTTGTTTGATTTTCAATAATGCAGTCAAAATTAATGTCTCTTTCAAAGTCATCCATAATAATTTTTTTGTTTTTCTACCACTTGCCCAATGATCCTTTGTGAAATGGGCACATGCTTCAACGAATATTGAAGAAACAGTCCAAAAAGTTAAGCCGAGTTACAAAATAGGAGTACAAACACACATCACAAAATAACGCACAGTAAGCTCCCGAAATGGCGGGATTTTGAAATTACGTAGTGATTTTTATATCGCGGCCTTGTATGGGTTATTTTGCCTACACAAATTTACGTTGACAAAGTTAAAAAAAAATAAACTTTGTTTTATTCATGATTCATGTAATTTAAGGAATTTTAAAAATAAAAATTAAATTAAACAAATAATACATTAAAAAAATTAGTGATTCGATTTATTGAATATTTTAATCTATTATTGGAATATTTTTGCCGATTATTTACATAACACTTAATTTTAATCATTCAAACACTACGGTAATGTATATAGCGACGTATCATTGAAACGACGTCAAGTACAAACAGTTGATACTGGTTACTTTTTAATATTTTGCTTTGTTTGAAAGATTCAAATTAGTGATAAAAAAGTGTACACGTTGTAATGAAATATAGATAACTTTATAATTCTTCGGATTTACGTAAATGGTTATTTTAAATCGTATGAGTACGCTTGTGCAAAGTTATTGCTGAATGATTAATGTGAAACGTCAAAAGGTATTTCTTAGATTTGGTTGACTATAGTCAATAGTGATGCCATTTTATTTACACAAGCTTCATACAATTTGCTATTTTTCTTTCCGTTTTATAAAAAGTCTACTCATTTTGTAACGATAAATATAGAGCAAAACTTAGCTCAAATTAACAAAATGGATGGACTTTATATTACTTCGCTACTACTATATGCATACCCTCACTTTAATAAGTGTTTACATATTAGTTTAAATTCAACTCTACTGCCATCATAATAAGGTGCTATGTTCAGGGACGGATTGGACCTTGACGAGTGCGGCGGCCGTATGGTCCTGCGCGTGCTGCTGCAACTTTGCTCTCAAGGGGCTTCGGCTGCGCTGGTGTCTGGAGCGCTAGCTCTGCTCTTTAGACACTTTAGTCAGAGACAAGAGGTGCTTGCAGCTTTTAAACAAGTAAGTGATACGCAAAAATGTATCAATTATAAGATTGGCTACAATTAAAGAAAAAAAAATGTAAATTTTAATTTCAAGAATTTACCGTGACAAGACTGCAAAAACAGATTCAACACACCATTAAAACCCATGACTGTCTTAAGAGGTAACTGTGGAAAATGTTAATAGATATCCATCTCGTTTACCGATACCTTTTTTTATAGGAAAAGGTTGACAAGCGAGCACACAGTCCACCTGATGGTAAGTGGTTGCTGTGGCCCATAGACATCTACATCTATCCTCGATTACGAATCAAAATGCAGATGCGTTGACAACGCAGTCCGTGAGGACTAAGATGGAATGCCTCGTTTCCAGTAAAAAGGGTCTCCGGTTCTCTACACTCACCATACGAAACACAGCAGCATTAATCAGCTATTTGTCGCTGGTATTTATTTATTTACTTACTTATTTACTTACTTAAAAACTTACATGTAACACCTTAAGCTAAAGGGTACATAGGGCGGACTTAATGCCATGTGGCATTCTGTGCCAGTCAGCCCTGGGTACCAAGGACAATTGTTGGCAGGTGCGACCATTATACATAAATAAGTGAACATACTGTTACGAGCCCTACACTACACTGCCCCCCTCTTAAGACATGCTCGTCCCGAGCATTATCGGCCCCATAATAACGCGCCAGGCGATCCACATGGACGATCTTAGGAGTCCCTCTTGCGCCTTTCTGTATCCGGTAGGTCACATCGTTGATCCTGGTCACAATCCGGTACGGGCCATCCCATTTAGCTTGAAGCTTAGGAGATTTCCCTTTGCTGCGGACGGGATTATGCAACCACACTAGTGAACCTTCATCGAACCCTTTGTGTTCATTTTGCGGTCGTACCGGGTTTTCATCTTTTCAGACATTTGCTGGCCCGATTGTCTGACGTGCTCATAAATGTCATTTATTTTGTTCCGCAAGTCATAATCGGTTATACTACGTGGAGCATCAGGTGGTATCCCGGTGATCAGGTCTGCAGGCAGCCGTAATTCTCTTGCAAAGTTTGCGAAAGCTGGTGTCACTGCTGTACTTTCGTGAACAGCGCTTCGATATGACAACAAAAACGGTTGTATGTGCTTGTCCCAATCTCGTTGCCGATTGTCTACAACTTTTGCTAGGTACCTCTCCAATGTCTGATTAAATCGTTCTACCATTCCATCAGATTGCGGATGATAAGAAGTCGTTCTTGTTCTATGAGTACCCATAACTCGGCAAGTTTCCTGGAATATTTGAGATTCAAAATTCCTTCCTTGATCGCTGTGAATCTCTAAAGGTACTCCAAAATGACAGAAGACTTCATGAACTAGTTTATCTGCAACTGTTGAAGCTTCTTGATTTGGAATGGCGAAGACTTCTGGCCACTTAGTGAAGTAATCCATCACAACCATGAAATACTTGTTACCGCTTTCACTCTCCGGAAACAGCCCCGCCACGTCAATGGCTATTCTCTCCTATGGTGCACCAACATTGTACAACTTCAATGCACCTCTACTACGAGTCTGAGGTCCCTTTACAGCCGCACAACTTGTACATTTGCGACACCAGTCCTCGACATCGTTTCGACAGTGGACCCAGTAAAACCGTTCTTCAGTAGAGTTCGTTTAACTCCCAGATGGCCTCCTGAATAATCATTATGGTACAGCTGTAGAACATCCAGTACTTTAGCTTTAGGGACAACCATTTGTAAATGACAGCTGTCTCCCCGAATATTGTCCCATTTACGGCACAGGACTCCATCCTGAATCAGCAAGCTGTCCCATTGGGCCCAATAGCTTTTAGTGGTCGAACTCATCGCTGAAACGTCGCTCCACTTGGGCTTGGGAGCACTGGCCTTCATCCATTCCAGAATCGGCTTGATGTCCGGATCTTCCTGCTGTGCATGTTGTAAGCTGTCTTTCCACTCGTTGCTGAGGTGGTCTGTCCTGAGCATCCTCACGGATACCACTTCCTTACTCTCCTGCCTAGTACAATGTTTGCAATCTTCAGGACAAGGTCTACGTGATAATGCATCTGCGTTGCCATGAGATTTCCCGCTGCGATGTTCGATCTCAAAGTCATATTCCTGCAGTAGTTCAATCCACCTCGCAACTTGTCCTTTTGGATTTTTAAACTGCAATAGCCATTTTAGTGCAGCATGGTCAGTTCGTAAGTGAAATTTTCGCCCCAGAAGATATTTGCTAAAATGCTGCAATGACTTTACCACCGCTAGCAATTCGCGTCTTGTGACACAATAGTTCCTTTCCGGTTTTGACAATGACTTGCTGAAGTACGCTATCACGACCTCTTGGTTACCATTCCGTTGAGACAACACACCGCCAAGTCCTATATCACTTGCGTCTGTGTCAACTATAAATTCTTTGCTTGCATCAGGGTATCCCAAAATAGGTGTTTTGCACAGACGGTCCTTGAGCTCCTGGAATGCGATATTGCAACCCTCATCCCAGCAGAAATGTCGCTTCTCCTCGGTTAGCTTATGCAGAGGTTTGGCTATATCTGCAAAGTTCTTCACAAATCGCCGGTAATAGGAGCACAAACCCAAAAATGCTCTAACCTGCGTCTTGTCTTTTGGAACCGGCCAATCCTTGACAGCTTCTATTTTCTCTGGATCCGTGCGGATACCTTCTTCCGATACTACATACCCCAAAAAGTTGACTTGCCGTTTGAATAGTGAACATTTCTTCGGACTCAACTTGAGGTTGGCAGTCTGAATCTTCATGAGCACGCGTGCCAGGTTTTGAAGGTGTTCCTCAAACGTACGGCCCACGATGATGATGTCATCCAAGTAGACCAGACGGGCATCGCCAATTAGCCCGGTGAGTACAAGTTCCATCAGCCTTTTAAACGTTGCTGGAGCATTGCACAACCCAAACGGCATTACTTTAAATTGCCACAGACCCTTTCCCGTCGAGAACGCAGTTTTCTCCTTGTTCTTAGGGTCAATTTCAACTTGCCAGTAGCCACTTTTTAGATCCAGCGTGCTAAACCACTTTACTCCTGTAAGCATGTCCAGCGTGTCATCAATTCCTGGCAAGGGATAGCTGTCCTTCGTAACGTCGTTCAGACGGCGGTAGTCAACACAAAACCGCATGCTGCAATCCTTCTTCTTTACCAGCACTACGGGTGAACACCATGGACTAGAGGAAGGTTCAATAACACCATCCTTCACCATTCCTTCAATCATGGTTTCTACTTCCTTTTCACGTGCTGCCGGCAGTCTTCTTGGTCGCTGACGGATAGGCAATTCTTCTCCTGTGTTTATTTTGTGTTGAACTAAGCCAGTCTTTCCTATGTCAGCATCGTTTGATGAGAATACATTGGCGTACTTGAGTAACAACTTCTTTGCCTTGACCATTTCGTTCGGGGAGAGAGCGCTGCGACAGTCTTCCATAAGTGTGGTCACTCTCGTTTGTGCGTCTTTGCTAGGGGTCTCACTCGATAGATATCGGCACCGACGTAACCAATCCACTTCCTCACAAGTACCAACCAGCGTGCCTTTTTCTATAATCTGTTCCCGGTCACAAAGGTTCAGCACACGTACTCCTGAGATGTCAGTGGTCCTGACCAAGGTTCGAGCTACTTTCCATGGAAGGTCATTGTTTACCCCTTTCCACAAGTACACAACGGTGAGCTTGCCCAGCGTTTCGAGGAAGACTAACCGGCACAATCGTTTCTGATCTCGGCGGAAGAACAATCTTCTTAATGCTGTGCACGTTCCCTGGTAACGCACCTTCCATAAAAAGTTCCTCCTGTCCACATTTCAAAACACCTTGCTTAACGTCTTGCACAACGATTATTCCTCATAAAGTCTAGGACAAGGATGCAGTCGTCCATTATATCGGCCACGATGACATTATGCAGGTAGATCACGTTGCCTAGTTTCAACTCCATCTCCTTCTCTCCACGGACGGGTATACGCTGACCGGTGGCTGTTACCAAATTAATGCGTTCTCGGTTGTATGCGGAGTCCCCAAGGAACTGACTTACATGTTGGGAACTAACAACCGTACGAGAGGCATTCCGTTGACCTCGCCCTTGATGATTAGACTTTTCCCATCATGGGTTTTATGAGATCGAGATTCTTGGGGCTCTTTTAACATCAGCCAGCACCCGCCTCGCAGTTTTGTCTTTTAGTCGTTTCACTGCTGCTGCTGGGCGGTGCTGTTGGGCGCACTACCCTCCTAAGTGTCGTTCACCTTCCCTTTTTAGGGACAAATAGTCCGACTAGGTAAGTCCAACTTCGACCGAGAGGTCAATCGACCGATTAAACTCGGCTGGGCATCGTTCGGGAAATCACGACACATCTTCTCGTCAGGTACACCTCCCTCAAAATTTGAAATCGCGATTGTATAACATGTGCGTGTTGCCAGTGATGACTTACGGATCTGAGACGTGGTCCTTCACTGCTGGCCGTATTAGGACGCACAGGGTCGCTCAGCGAGCTATTGGAGAGGGATATGCTCGTGGTATCTCTGCGTGATAAACTTAGAAATTATCGGTGACTCCGGTTCTACTGCGGAATGCGGATATCCATCCGCATTTCGCGGTATAACTGGAGTGACCGACATAGCCCAACGGATTAGTAAGCTTAAAAAAGCTAAATGGCCGGCAACGCACCCGCAATTCCCTTGGTTTTGCAGTTGTTCATAGGTGACGGTAATCACTTACCATCAGGTGTGCCGTATACTCGTTTGCCCGCTCTCTTATAAAAAAGCTGAAGTGGCGGTGTGCCGGCCATATACCGTGAGGAACCGACAACCGATGGGGAAAAAGGTTCTCGAATGGCAGCCTCGTACCGGTAGGCGAAGTATTGGGTGACCTCCCACTAGATGGAGTGACGACCTGGTAAGACATACAGGAAGACGATCGATGCAGGTGGCTCAGGACCGTGCTTTCTGGCATTCCTTGAGGGAAGGCCTGTGTTCAGCAGTGGACTTATGAAGGGCTGTAATGATGATTATGATTGTATTGTTACCAGGTGCAACTGCTGGTGTCGGACGCAGATGTAGAGTCTTACAAACAGATCAAAGCGGACTTGGATGTGTTGCGTCAGAGCGTGGAGAAGTCAGAGTTGTGGGTGTTCAACAAGGGACGCGCTGGCGCACTCGATGATCATAGCGGTAAGAATATTATTTTTATACTAGCAACCCGTCCTGGGTTCGCCCTGGATAAGCTCTATTAATGTAGCGTAGATAGATAGATTTATGTTATAGCGAGATTGATTGAGGAACATATACGAGTATTTTATCAATATAAAAAAATGTTTTTAATTTTCTCCTATACCTATATAATATTCTCCAAATGAGGTCAGCCAGCTCATGAGGTACCTTGAGGATCACCAGCTGAGTAGTGACGGCCAATACGGTTTTCGTCGTGGTCGATCAACTGGTGATTTTCTGGTCTACCTGATTCATAGATGGACAGAGGCAGCCAGTAGAGTCCATCGGGGAGGCAATAGCCATTAGTTTGGATATAGCAAAGGCCTTAGATCGTCTCTTGCGCAAAGCGCTTCTTTAGAAGCTCCCTTCCTATGGGCTTCCCGAGAAATTGTGCAAAATTGGATCATTAGTTTCCTTGCTGATTGAAGCATCAAGGTCGTAGTAGATAGTGCATGCTCTGATTACAAGCTTATTAACGTTGGTGTTCCACAAGTTATCATCTACTATGTTTCTTCTGGACATCAATAATAAGTTTCATACTGGTAACATTCATTGCTATGCAGACAACAGCACTGGTGATGCCTTACACACCGGCTGTGCCAATATTTTTCGGAAAAACGTCGCCGACTACCGAAAAGAGCTTACTCCTTTTTAAAAGGCCGGCAACGCACTTGCAATTCCCCTGGTGTTGCGATTGTTCATGAGCGGCTCACTTCATGAAGTAGCTCTGGGCCATGCTTGTTCGCCCCCCTCAAAACTTAGTTTATTAATTTAAATGAATAACTGTGTTTAATTTCGTTCTAATGTGTCCATATAATTTTCAGACATAAAGGGCACCCTTGGGCCTGGCGGAGCGGTCTTAGAACGCAACGCCTCACTCGATAACGTTTTAGATACGTCACGACCCAGCAAGTACGACCATATGAATGAATACAATAAGATCAAAGAGGTAAGAGATGATTTATAACAATGTGATCAACTCTTTTATAATAATTTTATTAGAAATATTCAATGGGACACATATAGGCTATTACTTTTAAACGGTCATAAGATAGAACAAGTAGGACACTTTTTTATGTGGTAGATTCATGCTGCAGCTATATTACGATTGTAGCACTAACAGCCTGGCCACGGGACATTCGCCGCAGGGAAAATTCGCGCGGCACGAACGGCGAGGCGTCTAGCGACTAAAACAAATGTATAGAAATGTATGGATCACGCCACGCGTAGTGGCGAGTGGCGACGCGACCGGCGAAAGGACATTGCTCAGCGCACATACATTATTCGCCCTGGAACCAAGAGCATCGGAAAATTGTGTGTTGTATTGTCGATCATTACGGAATTTCTATACGATCTTGTTTTACTACACAGACTAGCTGCAGAAAATATATTTCAAAAAAAGTATCAGATTTTGAGGTTATAATAGAACTACTAATACTATGGTTTTTATCATTTAGTAGGATTTTTAAAAAACAGAGAAGCAATATCCTGAAACATTTAACAGTTTTTAGTACCAATAACATAAAACCACCAGCAGAGTCGCAATTTACACAAAATACACTTATCATTGCATATGCATAACAAAGAGAATATAATCACTACGTTTGAGAGGCGGGACTACCATGGTAGAAGTAAATGTATCAAAGGGCGCCAAACTACTCTACCAACATCAAGACATGAGATTTTATTTTTGAATAACAGTGGTGACAACATAGGCGAATTATACTAGTGCTGTAAATGTCTATCCGAGAATAATTTTGTCGATATAATGTTTACCAATATATTGTTTATCGTAATTTTTATGTAATAAAAGTTAGATCTCTACACTGATTTATGTGGTGTTTGAGTGAAAATACCGATGAGGATAAGAAATCAATGTATTTTACACACACATGCACACAGCAATTTGTAATTATATCTCTACAATTATTAGGTACAAAAATATGTATGAAATAAACTTAAAATATAATTATACTAGTAATTAATTTGTTTACTTCAGCATTATTTTAACTACCTATTTGAAATCGAGTATAACCTCATTCATTAGGTATAGTAGGTTTTTAAAATTATACTTTTAAGGAATAACATAAAGAAATAGTGATTGTTTTTATTGTCGTTTCTACTATCAATTTATTCACAGTAAAGTCAAAATGTGAAACAGATGAAAAAATATGCAATAGTTCATTGAAAATTCAAAAGATCGATTACACTCGATTGGGCATCTCTAATCATTTTTTACACACCACATGACGTTTAGCGAAGATGGCTGCGATTAATGTCATTAATCGAATAGAATACTTTTAATGTTCATTATGGCATGCAGCTAGTCCGTGTTATTAAAGTATTTTTAACTAGGTATATAGTAAAATAGATAATTAATTATTCGTGTAATGTCAGATGCTCTTTATTTCGGTTAAGGTGGCTCAAGTCGCGGGCTCGAACTCATTGGTGGGCGCGGCCAAAAAGCACGTTGTCTCACCTGGCATCGTGCCCGACAGAGATAGTACCAGTGAAGAGCAGTTAGAACGCACGTCTGTTCGTACGGTGTTCCGAACCGTTAGAACAAAAACGAAGTTACACGAACACGATGCACACATACATACCACCCTATTCTGTGCCGCTCGACGCTTGCTAAGAAATCAGCAGTACCTACATACAACCTCGTACTAAATTATTAGGCACTGCGCTACGTTATCGCTTTATACTATACCTCTATAGATACCTAATATAGATTGCTTATTTTATTATGTTTTGTTCCCCGGGTGGTAGGGAGGGGGGGGACCATAGGCGCTGTAAAGCACCCGAAACGTCGGGATAATAATAAAAATAAATTAAAGTAATTAAGCGCGATAAAATCCGTAAATAATAGTTTTATTCAATGTGTAGTGTTCGCGTAAATTTAAGAAATCGTATTTATTTGTTACGTCGAGTTTTACAAGAAAAGCATAATATTTACTGGAGAGAATTATTTTATTATTATAATAGTACATGATATTCCCTTTAAAATGACACCAATATGAATAATATCTTATATCTATATCTACAAATAAATAAAATTTAAGTGTCTGTTTGTAATGTTAAAATAACAGCTTTTTATTAAATGCATATGAAAGTACTAGTAACAAAAACACGTTTTTTAAAATTTCAAACACCACAATCTCTAATTTTTTACTCTGCTATCTTCAGCGCTGTACACGAACGGAACGATGTCGTTGAGAGCCGTGGTATCTCACATGGTTAGCGCTCGTTATAGGTATCCAGTACGGGAGCAACCCGGGTTCGATCCCCACTGGCACCAATGAAATTGTTGCGTGCTGATTTAGCTATCAGTTGGAAAGTCTGTTTTTCTGGGCCGTTTTGTTTTGTTACACTGACATCTCGCAAGTCACCTAGGGACCTAGGAGGTTGTCGGTTGCTTATTTTTTATTTTTCTTTAAAATTTTCGTCGGTAAAATAACATATTTATAAAAGTAAAAAAAAGTAAAGTTACAGCATATATACGTCCCACTGCTGGGCACAGGCCTCCTCTAATTTCTGAGAGGGTTGGCAAGGAAATGTCCGCCACGCTGCCTCAATGCGTGTTGACGAACTTCACATTTCTTCGAAATATATTTTTTTTAATTTCTCAGACATGCAGACCCGAGTTCGATCCCCGCCGGTATAAATGAAATTGTTAATTGCAATTGTGCTGATTTACCACGTGCTCGGCGGTGAAGGAAAACATATTGAGGAAACCTGCACGTCTGAGAATATAATTATAATCGAATGTAAATCAAATTGACATAGGTAAGTACAGATAAAATTAGCGGAACATTAATAAAATTTTGAGATCGTTTTTTTTTCAAAATTTTATTTATATATTCCTCTATTTTTGTCTGTGCTTATATCAATTTGATTTAATCCAAAATTCAAGCAGGGGTCAATGTAGCGTAGTAATTTAGAGCGCAGGTATAGCTATAATCATGCGAACGTCACAGGCCGCAGCTGACAATGACGCCGAATAAAACTAGAATAAGCGCGCGTCACCGCGCATGCATGTGTGTGTAAGTGTCGTCCTCCCGCACCGCACCGAGGGAAAAATTATTCAGTGAGATGCACGATAATTCGTAACGCGCGCGTAAAAAAATACGAAAAGGCCTTTGGAAGGAGGGGTTTTATGAAAAACCCACTGCATGAATCAATTACCAATAAAATTTATTGAATTCTTCGATAATTGAGCTGTGTCCGTACCGACTTTGTTTTAGAAATTTTACACTGCTTTTATTACTAATTTACGCCCAAAGTTGTGTTAAAATTGGCAATAAAAACGAATCTTTGGTAGCTGGTAACTTGTTACTGACTTTTTATTTTACTATTCTGTTTCGGTACAGACAAAATTAATAATGAGACAAAACGATATCATGTTTAACTTTGGATGTACACTGTCAAACAGCGGAGTAAAACCCCTCCGAAATTTCTATGGAAATAATGTCGACTAGAGTCACCTTAACAGGGCCATTTTGGACATTGTCCTTTTCCGGGCGAATCGTGCGGGCGACTGGCGGCGCGGCGGGCGACTGAAACAAATGTATGAATCAGTACGGTGCACGGAGTCGGACGGCAGACGCGGCGAATAGTATAGGGAACAAAATATTTTAGTTGTTTTAAGATAGCGAATTCCAGGATTTGAAGATTAAAAATATACGTTATAAAATACATAAAAAATATTTTAACTAATTCCAGATCCTGGAGCGTATGATCAAGTATTGCACTCAAGGAAACAGTGGGGCGGGCGAAGCGGGTGGAACCGGAAAGCCAAGACGCCACGAGCAACGATTACTGCGCAATATTGGAGTGCACAACATCGTGCTCGACCTTTTGCAGGTATTATGTTTTTTGGACTGGCAGAAAACGATTTTAGCGGATACTTGAGGACAAATTGATTTCTGCTCCTGTCATTATTATTATCATTATCATTACAGTCTATCAAAATCCACTACTGGACACATGGCTCCCCCCACAGAAATAGTAAGACAATAGAAAACTCGATTACTTCCAAAACCGATGTCGCCACATCTTACAGTGTTATTATAAACATACGCAATGCACAATGATATTGTTGCGTGCTTATGTTGACGTCATGTACCCGGCACTAGCGCCATCTAGTGTCAGGGACGAGAGCGAGGGGAGCTTTCCAGAAAATGACATTACTAATCTTTCAACCGACAGTGCCATCTAGAATCTAAACGAAGAACTAAGCTTCTAGAAGCCCAATACTCGAACTTTCGACGCCTTGTCGATTGGCGCGCGTACTTACTTGAATATTCTGGATGTTTCGGTGATAATGTGTATTTAACACTCCATTAGTCGCGCGTTCTACTATTGTAGAACAGGCATGCATTTCGTGGGATTTTAACATTAATTGTGGGTGTCTAACGCACACACTCTTAGTATTCCTCTATTACTAGCTGGTGATCACAATTCCTTTTCTACACTACAACTACAACTCCCTTTCGGCAAACTGCGCGATCGCACTTGTTAGAAATTTCGCACCAAAACTAAAATTCTACAATAGTAGAGCGCGCGAGCACTCGCGTGTCATTTTTGTCGGAAGTTTACCTATCGTTTTTATTTTATGTAAGTGTTTATATTATGTATAAACATTGTTATTATGATTTTTTTTGTTTGATAATATTATTTTTAACCAAAGTAACTATATTTCGCACAATGATGGCACATATTTTGAGATGGTTGGAAGAAGTTATTACTGATGAAGCAACCAGCAAAGTATGGGATACATATATTTTTACTAACGGATACAAAGTTACCTTATGCCTACCATATGGAAATATAATACGCAGGTGCTCAGCCAGATGGTCCTTATGCACAATCAAATAAATTTGTGGACATTGTGCAACGAATGCTTACCCCATTGGATGGTTTAGGTTATAACGTCACAATGCACAATTGATTCACGAATATACCTCAATGTTTAGAACTCTTAGGTAGCAAAATAACTGTCGTAGGCACTGTGAAGAAAAATAAGCCACAAATTCCCAAACAATTCAAAATCACAAGAAACAGAAGCGAAACGAGTTCAATTGTTGGCTTTCAAAAACAAGGTATTTTAGTATCTTACATGCCAAAATCAAAGAAAGTGGTGCTTATTTACTCACCTATGCACTATGATGATCATATCGATTTACAAACAGCAGAGAAACGTAAGCCGGAAATAATAATTTTTTACAACAATACCGAATATGGCGTGGACATTATTTGTAGTAATTATGACGTCTCACTTACTATTTTTTTTAATTTAATGATTATAAGTGCTATAAACGGTTATATTGTACGTACAATAAACAAGGACTACAGAAATAAGGCCAGGAAGGATTTTTTATATGAACTTGGTTTTCACATAGTCGCGCCATGCATACAACGCAGAATAAATATTGAAAGTATTCCAAAATCATTGAAAAGGAAAGGGAAAATGCTGTTAGGCATGAAAGAGCCATCGCAATTACAACCATGCCCAGCACAACTCCCCAATACTGGTCGAGTCGCGAAATGATCCTTTTGTGGCAGAGCGCGCAATAAGTCCACTGGAAAACAATGTGACACCTGTAAAAAGTGGATTCGTCCTCAACATCAAGTTCTTCAATACCTTGACTGTTGTAAAAATGATAAAGACCGTGTGGAAGATATGAACGAGTAAAAAAAGGAGACTGAGAAGTTTTGATGCCAAAAAATCATTGATTTTTCTCAAAATTCACAAGAAGTCTGATATTAAGTGCCTAATAAATGGTAACAGTTATGTTTCGTCTATTTTAGTTTCTTATTAAAGTTTGTTTTAATACGATATTGAAGTATTTTTATATTTGTTTATTGTTCCTGTAAAATCTTTACACAAAATAGTTCTACATATGTAGAGCGCGCGAGCACTCGCGTCCCAAACAGGAGCGCGCGTAATGGAGTGTTAAAGGCGCTGCAAGATGCGATCGAGGAAGTATTGAATTCGGCGAGACAAGCGAAGCTTCGGAACGAAATGAAGTCAATTATTAGTGTTTTAAGTTTAATTAGTCAAGTGAATTAGTGTTAATTTTGGTAATTCAATCGGCAGTTTTTATCGTCACGAACCTCAAGCTCGTAATAATATCTAATGTGCCAAGCAATGTAATGTGAAACATTCATTGAAGTAATATGTACTTACGTAGGTACTAGAACAGCTATTTCAAACAAAAAATGTGCGCTACTCTATGTTCACGCGGTATGTTTTCTTATCATAGAATAAACATAGGTAGAATGATCAGTAGGTAATAAAAGATTGTACTGTTAAATAGGTAAATTATATCGAGAATTTTTATTTAAATTTTGTAATTTATTTTGTATATTATATTTGCTTATTTAATATAATGTTACATAATATTATATCACAATTACATTTTAATGATATTTTTATCTCAATATTTTAAAAGGTATCTATCTCAAATATAAAAAAAACATACTAAATGTATGTTTAACAAAACTTGTTAATATAACATTTAAATTACATATTCTAATATATTTATTTAAATTAGAATAAGAGCCGTTCATAAATACTGGGCACGCGAGAGTTAAAAATTGACGAATTTATTCCACTTTGACTTTGATGTGGAAACCTAAAAATAAAATATAAGAATAATTAGCAGATTTAAATATAAAAATTTGGCCTAATTATGATAACTCATATATGTTTCTACAAAAAAATGTGTATAATAATATATTCGTCCTATATTTAAGTACCCACAGAAATGTCGCATCTGAACAAATTAATTTCATTATCTATATTACGTGACACAAGATGGCGTCTTAAGAATAATTTGTTTTATTACTAATTTATAATACTTTTTTATTGATTAAGTATCTTATTAACCAATGAAAAGTAATTCCTTGGTTTTTACTGACATTTCTTGAATTATTTGTGCAATATCTAAGTACGCACGACGGCTTATTTTTATCACGAGATTTTTTTTTTAAATCAACACAACACGTGTCAACTCTACAAGCGCCTAGCGAGTTACTGATTAAAGTGCGGTGTATGCACCGCAGTGGAATAGAACATAGTAGCTGAATGCAGTGTCGCCTCTAGTACGTAGTACATATTAGCTCAATGGAAACATTTCATTTTTCTTGGCAGTTTGTCAAAGTCGCGTGCGTCGCATATTACGGTAGAACAAAAGCAGCAATAATAATTGTATAATACGAAAAGTAATAAATGTAAGTTTACAAACTTAAATATCATAGTAAAGTATTAATCTAGATATAAATTTGTTAAAACAATGATAATTAGTAAATAATCAACATACAACATGGTGATAAGTTGACGTGTCTATGCGACTTCTATTGTCTATATAGTTTTCTCATCTGGTTGGGTTCTATAAATATATAATTATAAATTAAAATGAAAGGATAAATATACATAAATATAATTAAAATAAAATAAATACAAAAGTACATAAATAAATAAAAGCCCAACGAGATGGAAGCCCTCGGCACGGGAGACCAAACGGCCGAGGGTTAGGAGGAAAGGGAAAGAAACCGGCGGACAATGCGGGCGGTATCGAGGAGCACCGCCTTCTGCATTTGAACCTGGAGCGGTCCGTCACGGAGTCCCAGTCGCCTCAGATGACCCGAGAGGCTGACTGGGATTAGCCCACTCGTAGAGACGACTACAGGAATAACTTCGGCCGGCATACCACCCCACATGTCAGTCACCTTGTGAGCCAGGTCCAGATATTTTGTTCGTTTATCTGTTTCAGCTTTCACGAGGTTCTCGTCATACGGAATGGTAATGTCGACCAAAAATATCCTTGACTGTGCCCGGTCCATCAGCACAATATCAGGCTTATTCGCAAGAATAGTTCTGTCCGTGATGATGGCCAGGTCCCAGTAAAGCCTGGCGCGGTCATTTTCGAGCACGGCTTCTGGCAAGTACTTGTAATACGGCACTTTCCGGTCCACGAGACCGTATTTCAGAGCGAGCTCCTGGTGTAAAATTCTGGCTACTAGGTTGTGCCTGTGCAAGTACTCAGAGTTAGAAAGCGCCGAACAACCGGAGATGACATGCCTAAGTGACTCCCCGGGATGGCGACAAGCTCGACAGACTTCGACAGTGCCATCCTTTAGGATGTATCTCCGATAGTTGTTGGTCTTAATAACCTGATCCTGTATTGCACAGACAAAACCCTCGGTTTCCCCGAAGAGGTCACCGAAACGTAGCCAGTTGAGGGAGGCGGCTGTATCTCCGTGGGACTCATGTAGAGCCCTGTAGTACCTCCCGTGGAGCTCCTTCTCCTTCCATACGGTCTCCCGGTCGGAGATGCTCTGTACTGCCGAGTCCTGCCATTGCTCGTTGGCTAAGGATAGAGGGGTAAGTCCTTTATCACTAGAAATGACGTCATTATAGAATGGATCATCCGATCTCGCCAGGAAGTAATGACGGAGGCTGCACACTTCGCGATTATGCATGGTGAGCGCGCTCAGGAAGCCACGCCCAGCATGCTTTCGCGGCAAGTACAGCCTCATTACCGACGATCTCTGATGATGCATCCTATGGGACGTCATTGTAGTGCGGACTTTTCTATCCAGGGCGTTTAGTTCAGTAAGTTAGTAGTGGTAGTTAGTAGTAGTAAAAGTAAGAGGTGGTAAGTTCCAGTTCCTGGGCGACTGTTCCATCATCGTTTGAATCAACCAAAACTGGGGTATTCACGGCGGCATCCACGTTTGCGGGTTGCTCTGCAAGTTGTGGCGCCGCATCCTCAGCCGTAGCATTTTCATCCGATGAAGGAACAGCTTCACGTCGTAACCGTTCGAGTTCGGTGATATTAAATGTATTTGAGCGCAAGATATACCGAACTCGGTCTGCCAGGTTTTGCTCGGTGACGGTTACAGATGGCTCCAGCTCAGCAAAAAGTCAATGCATCCTTGCCCGATACGCAAAACCTCCAATTTCTCCCCCTTTCATCCTAAAATACGCCCGCAATGCGTTGCTGTTCATTTGAGTTGTGAAACGCATGCGGCGTGCTCCACCAGTGGTGGGTGCCGATTGCTGGGCCCGCGAAGACCCTGCCGACACCAAGCCAGCTGGTGGGGATGATGGATGCGAGTGGCTGCTGGGTGGTCGTGCAGCACCTCGCGCTCGTTGGCTGGCGGTTCGCATGCTGTCGCGTCCAGCGCCAGCTCCAGGCAGCGGCTTTTTGTGCATTCTAGTCAAATCCATCATCCATTTTTGTGGGCGTCATTTAACGGGAGACGCCCAGACCCGGCGCCGTTGCGTGGTGGGCCGAGGCACGGCACTAACACCTCTTGGCAAGGTGCTGACTGACTGCTGCTGAAGTAGCGGTTTTGTCACATAACCGTTACGTCAGCGGGCGATGGCATAATTTCTATTGTCTTATTATTACGATTTCTGTGGCTTCCCCATTAGAATATTTACCATAGTTGCCACGCTTGTCAGGTGGATTGGCAACCACAGTTTTAAATTTTTAGTTGCTAATAGGAAGACGCTGCTGCCCATCTCCTGCTTTCTTTCCCTCACAAGATGGGGTAGTGGATGCACTTACACAGCCGCTAAACGGTTAACTGCGCCTCAATTACCATTTACATAATGGCTTGAAGCGGATTTGAATGCGTACATGTGATGCTATTTTAAAAATTGTGTGGCTGTTAAAAATATGCCTCTACATGTGAACAATTAAAGAAAACTTTAAAATCTTGTGTGCTCCGTGGGTGCTGAAAACATTATGTTTTATTTGATTTGTCGTTGTGGGGTATTAAAGCATTCAACTCTATTATTGAGTTAAACTAGTGCATGCCGCTCATATATTATGCTCTTCATGGTTGATGTTAGTGATTAACCGCCAACATTTTCCTTGAAGGTACCCCACGACGAAGACGATGCAGCGATGGACGAGCTGCTAGCCTTGGCGCACGAGTTCCTGCAGCGGTTCTGCCACGGCAACCAGCAGAATCAGGCCATACTGCACAAGCACCTCGACCTTTTTCTAAATGCTGGGGTGAGTTATTTCAAATTCAACTATTTCTTTGCTTTCTAATCAACCCTCGAGTAGTCTATTGTGGAACATGATCCTTTTTTATCTTTTTTTTAAATATTTGTAATCTTTTTAATTAACATTACTAATATTACTTTTAACCACTCCTGGTAAGCTTGAAACGCTTGTGTTAGGAGTGGTTCACGACAGTAGTGAACCACTCCTAAATGGCGGATTCGAATCCACGACCTTTTCAGTTCGCGATCCACGCCCTGCCATTAGGCTACTGTCTCTTCTATTCATAAATATAATATTATATTTCATAAATATGCCGTAACCGCCAATCTTGAAAAATTAATTAACGATACTGCTTCACCGGCCTTCAGGTTTATATTCACATACATACACCCGTAAACATAAACACTCACGCCTGTCTCCCAAACAGGTAGGCGGAGACACTGACACACATCACATCCATATATGCGTAAGACACATGCTCGTTGGTTAATGGAACTTTTAATTTGGCCCATAACGTCGTTGCAAATTTAAAATCTCCTATGTGTAAAAAGTAACTTTTCGAGAAAAACGAAATTAACTTCCTGCTACAAAAAAATCTTAGAAAATATTTTTATTCCCTTGGTTATAAAGAAAAAACAAAGTGGTTCCAATGGATTGAAATATAAATAATTTTATATCATACGTTAAATGGACTAATTATATAATTTTAATTATTTTTTCTACACATGGGAGATTTAAAATTGCAACTTTTTGTCACGTAGGTGGTTTCTATAGAATAATAAAACATTATTATTGAAATGAAACTAGGTACTATCATTATTATTTCGTGTTTATTAAATCAGTTATGCAAAAACAATAATTATCTTTAATTACTATTTTCACAGTTTGACAAAATCTTGTACATTATGTACCTACTGAACCAAATTATAATTAATCTTTTGTGTTTATGTTCCTGGGTTAAACGAGATCGAGTCATAAAACGGATGATAATCTTTATCAATCACACTTTTTAATTCTTTCAAATGTTTGTATTTGCTTTCTGTGATTTTGAGGGGCTGTTGATATAGTTGCTGTGGTAGTAAACTTCCACGACTAGCTCTTCGCTGTGGTAGGATGGTCCATTCGTCAGGATGTCGCAATTTACATAAGACAGACCCATCTGACAAGTATTTCAGTCCTCGTATATCGACCACAACTGGATCACCTTTTTTCTTACCTGGTCTTATAGACTTGAAGTTGAATTCTAGTTCTTTATAATTAAGAACGAACTGATTGTGATGATACGGAAATATTGTTCAGATTTTCATTTGCTGCACTGCTGACTACCTCATTACTACCTTCTAAATTGGAATGTACGATAGCCCGAGTAGATATCACCAACGGCTCCTCTTCGTCATCACTACTGAACAAGATTGGCATAATATCCGCAGTAGATGTTGGTGACAGCACCAGTGATGGCGTCTCCGACATCGGAGATATAGATTCAAGATTAATTAATCCTAAATCATCTGGCGTAATTAATGAATCGTCAAGATGTGGAGGAAATTTCACCGATGCGGCGGCGACAGAGGCGACACGGTCGGTATTATCGTCAGCAAACTCAGATTGAAGCACTAAATTTATCATTCGATGACCCCGGCCAGTAGTTTTATATTTTTTTTGACATAATTACTAAAGTAACAACGCTAAGAAAGTGTTTACGCGCGACAATTTGCAGCTACACTGACGCATGGCCTTGACCTAGGGACGAATGTTTAGATTTGACGCATCCATCTCACTTTATTGCGTGCGTGACGAAATAATATATTCTCTTTCTAGCACAAAATAGGCGCGAAATTGTAGTGTAGTGATCACATAGGATAATTTAATTTGCAATGTTATGAAATAAAATTGTTACTAAAATGTCCTATGTGTACAAGAGACACATAGGTCATTTTGATTTACAATTAAATGTTGGCTGACACTTGAGATGTTTTAAAAATGATACGTGCTGTTTCGATATAATAAGAAATTCACGTGGGAGTTTTTGCTAAGTATGGGTATTCAAAATAGCTTTTCAAATATCTGTAAAACTAATTTTTGAGAAAAATGTCACATAGGAGATTTTAAATTTGCAACGACGATATATAATTTTTTCGAGATTGATCTAAGGATTTTATATCTAGTATAAATAAGACATAGTTATACCACTATTAAGAAAGCCACAAGATCTTCCATGCATTTCTCCTATTAAGTAATTCTTACAACTCAGCGGCATTCTTGTATACCCCATGGTACTTACTTTTCCCACATGTATGCTGGAACATGAGAACTATCTAGCAAACATCCGCCAATCCACTACCATAGCGCCAGAATAAACGTTCCCCCAGTATCCTTCGTCATCGGCTCCTCCGCCGACTACGATTCGAGCACGGAAAGTTGATAGAGCGGTAACTTCTTATACCAGCTCTCTCCTTCCCCGCAGCCCCACCACCATCGCATTAACAATAAGGCCCCATCAGAGTCGTACCGTATCGTACGCCGACTTTCCACCTTTGACTAACCATTTAAACTGATGTTGTTGTTGCAATCTTGCCGCACTTTGAAGCAGGTAGCCTGACTCACCTACACTTACCGGGAGCGGGCACTTCAGTTACTACTTAAATTATCCGCGAAGCGACGGCGAACTGCTTCCACTGCGGATGGAAGCAGGACTCCTTATCCCAAGCGTTCACAATATGTGCAACATTAGAAAGGGAGCTGATGATGCTGGTGAGCCATTAAATTACGCTGGTCATCATTTGGAATGAAAATTATAATTTAATTGTTTTATATATTAATTGAATTATATATTAGAATATTGGAATATTGGAATAGAAAGTCATGTTGGATGTGCATGGAAGATCATGCTGTTGATGATGAGTAGGGATTCGGCGTAAAGAGACGAAGAAGCTTGCTGAACAGGTTCTGGAAAGGGCAGATGGCGCTCGGAGATGAACGTTGTCTAAGCGTCGCACGTCGTTTCCTGGATGATGTCCTACCAGATACATGAAAGTAAAGGTAAAAGACTTCTTTGAAGTGATTGACGATGAAAGCATTTTCTAATGTGGGTGCAGGAATTTTCTAATATGTCTTATTTGTGTGGACAGATACGCGAGGCGCAGACCGTGTGCGCCATCTTCGAGGACAACCCTGCGCTGTGCGCGCACGAGGGCAACGAGAAAGTGGCCGCGCACTTCGTACACTGCATTGAGACGCGCGGCCGCCGCCCCGCATACCTGCAGTTCCTGCGCACCATCGTTCGCGCCGCCGGCCAGCACATTCGCCGCAGCCAGGACCTTGTCATGCAGGAGGTACGCATATTGTGCGAGCAGCCGGCCGGCACACCCGCCGCAGCTAGGACCTTGTCATGCAGGAGGTACGCACATGTTGCGCACCGCCAGCCGGCACATCCGCCGCAGCCAGCACCTCGTCATGCAGGAGGTACAGATAACATACACATCGTATGCCGGACTACAATATACGCACCGCACCACACCCCAATGTACTCCAGTGCAGACGGCAGCTGAGCAAAGCAGGCAAGCAACAGAACGAACTAGGCTATGACACCTACGGAAATTACTTCACCGTTGATTGCCTCGTAGAGGGGATATTTGCCATAATTGCCGCGTTTGGCAGGCGGGTTAGTAGCCGCTGTTTTTTTATTTTTTAGTTACTATCGGGAAGACCATAGAATACTATAATACATACGTAATAGAACGGGGGAGTGGGCGGAGCCCCGTGTAGCCACTAAAATGTCGCTAACATGTCAATTCACACGTATAAATGTCAACACGAGATGTGTTTTGACGTTACAATCGTTTCCAAATTTCGCATGCAAATTATTTAGAAAATGCCTAATTGCACACTATTTACAAATAGGTATGTATTAACATTTAAACGATTTTTTAATGATGATCTTGAACATTAATCAAAAGTCTAAAATGTTTAAATTTACTCAGTCTGTCAACACAGCGAATCGGTTTTATAGTAGTGATATTACGACGTTATTGCTTGTATGTGTGCTCCCGGCGACGCCGATCCTCTTACAAAATAAGGTTGACAGCTATTTTATTCTGTATTATAGTATTCTATGGGGAAGACACTGGTTTTTTTCCTCTGCCGCCTTTAACGAAGCCGAATGAATTAGTGAATATTATTATATTCACTAGCCACACTATATGATTGACGGACTACAAAAATAAATTTAGTAGTTAATTCCATGAATTCACCAACTTACAATACACCTGTTTAATAAAGAGGTGTATCGTAACAGCCACCAAACTTATTATTGATGTTTTTCTTTCAGATGGTAAACGCTGGTGAAGACGTACTAGTATTTTACAACGACAAGGTTTCGTTCAACTACTTCATACAAATGATGCGTCAGTACAAGCACACGAATGAGATGCCTGAAGCTTTAAGGTACACCGTCCTGTTATATAAAATGTTTTTTTAAGATTACTAAATTGTAATTTCATTATCAGTATTCATCAACTTATAGTACATGCGCTTTGGTGAAAGTGTAAACTATTATCCTATTTCGTGACGTGAATATCTTAAGATGGCAACGGTCGCATAATTCCATTTTCGTGCTACAGTAGCTTCAAAGAGTCGAGGCGTCCTTTTCTGTGATCTCCGATCAACTTGCCGAACGTGATCCTCCCGTATGGGGAGATGCTCGTGTCCAACCGTAATATTATTATATATAATGCCTATGAATATATAAATAATATTCATAGGCTGTAACCTTAAAAAGAAGAAACCGGTATCAGTCACTTCGTAACCTTTAATATAGGTTGCTTTAACCAACTTGGTTAAATTACCCTGGTCACGAGAGAGGGAGTGAGGTGTTTGAATGGAAAACTGTTTGTTTGAAAAGTGCTCGAAACTTTGGGAACCACTGAATATATTGTCAAAGGGATTGATTAAGGGATTTAAAAATCGGCTAAAGTAGTCTATGTTGTATCGCAAGGCTTTTTCTTGGGACCATTATTATTTGTCATCTATGCCCAATAGTAAGGAGACAAAGGTCTCAATTTGTGCTGATAAGATTCTTGTTAGATCCTTAATTAATTTCTTAATTTCGCGTATAATGTTCATGTAACACTATAAAAATATATCTCTACATAGTATAAAACAAAGTCGCTACTACTACTACTATTAAACTACGCAACGGATTTTGATGCAGTATTCATCAATAGTCAAAATGATTCAAGGTGAAGGTTTATATGTATTATTAAGACCGATTTACACTTCGACAAGTACAGTAGCGAGTTAACTTGCGAACCTGGCGAGTTAAGTTTGAACCTCGTTTGAACGGCAAAAAAGCGAGTTAAGTAGCAAGTTAACGATTAAGTTTAACGGGATAGCCGGCCGAGCTATTTTTCGGCGAGTTAAGTGCGAAATGTTGCCGTCCCGCGCGTCTCGCGCCACCCGCAACTAAACTCGCCGTGCGTGTAAACGAGCGAGTTTAGTTCACTGCATAAGTTGACAGGACGCAGCGTTTGCGTGCCAAAACGTACAATTGTACTTTTATAATGAAACTCGCCACTAAGTTTATACGATAGTGTTTATTGAATATTTATACGTTTTATATTGAGTTTTAATATAAAATTGACGGAAGATATCACGTATACATTACAGGAGTATTTAGAACACGAATGTTTATATAATAGTAGAAGTTCAAATTGTAAAATTAAACCTGCTCGAGATGCTGCACTCATAAAAATTCTTAAAAACTTCTTTAAAAATAACCATTTATATTTCTCGGACTAGATCATGTAATTATTGACGTAATACTAGAACCATTTTAAACGAAAACCAGAAAAATTCTGTAGTCTTGAAGCGTCATACTCCAACGAACTCTATGAACTAATGTCCTTAACTAAGCTCGCCACGAAGACATTGTTTGAACGCTACTGCTCACTTAACCGTTTACTGTCAACTGTCCTGTAACTTAATTCGCTACTGTACTTATCGAAGTGTAAATCGGTCTTTATACATGCATATGTTGTCGAGATCCAAAAATCACTCGTGCGAAGCTGGGGTGAATCGCTAGCCTAATATTATGAAAAAAAATTAAATTAACAACCCTTCTAGTTGTGTTCTTTTCATTGGACATCACTTTATAATCAAATAAATCAAAGCCCCAAAACACAACAAAAATGTTTACATATATCGTAGTAAAAACGCTTAATTTTTAACTGTTATTGTTCCAAAACATGTTCATGTATGAGATATTTGAGGGAAGGCCATGTGCGATGATCAGCGGCAAAACCCACCTCGCTTAGTTACCATCTGAACCTAAACATTTCTTAGATAATATTTGCGGTAAAACCTCATTTGACATATTTAAAATGTTTATAATTATTAAAACTTTAATAAGATAAGTTACAATTATTATGCCTTGCTGTAAGCATCGAAAAAGTCGTCTAAACATCGACGGGTCAGACAAAACAGGTAGGAAAATAAGCATCTCAAACGATGATATAAAAAAATCTAATTCATGAGCTATGCGATTAAAGGAAATCCTTGAAAATTTAAATACTCTTGGCCAATAGCAGAAATCTTTGCATTACATTACTTTGCTAATTATAAATGTGTATTTTAATGTATATTTTAGGTACCACATAGAACTGGTTAAGCTGCTGACGTGCTGTACATTAGGCAAGAACGTGTACACGGAGATCAAGTGTCACAGTCTTCTACCGCTAGACGACATCGTGGCAATGATCACGCATCCTGACTGCATACCAGAAGTAATAATAACCTTAATTAATATTTCTTATGACTATAGCACAAATGCTATAACGGCTCAAGTGGAAGAACCACACTCTACTATAATATCATTTGAAATAGCACCATAATTCTGCTAGGTTTCGTATGGTGAGTGACAAAAACCTTAGACCATTTAGAATAGAATAGAATAAAATTTAAACTTTGTTGTATTGAAATATTTTATTAATCGACATGGTGTAGCAATGCGTCTATATGTCGATTCTTATCCGCAAAATAAAATAAAAAAATTGCAGTCATTAAGGGCTATCGACGGAAGTGAAAACTTAAAACTTTAATATGATTAATAACAGTGACTTAAAATTAGGAAATAAACAATAATTTTATAATCTGTAATTCCACTGTTGTCAAAGTTCAAGAGTAACAAATCATAGATGTACTGTTAACATTAGCATGTTGGTGACGCGAACTCTATAAGATTTTGCCCGTACAAAAATCGCCCAATGCGTCATGAGGCTATGTCTAGTCCATACTCGTTTTAATCTATTGATGGTAAAGATTTTTGATTGTTAAATACAATTTGTTGGACAACAGGTGAAGGAAGCGTACGTTGGTTTCCTGAACCACTGCTACATCGACACAGAGGTGGAGATGAAGGAGATCTACTCCAGCAACTACATGTGGGACCTGTTCGAGCGCTCCTTCCTGCAGGACATGCAGGCGATACTGCAGAGCGACGGCGCCGCGCATTCCGCGCCGAGTAAGTATTTATAATTGATTATACATAGGTACTTGTATTTATTTGTAGACAAAAAACGACGGGTTGCACTCCGGGAGTGCCGACAGAAGTGAAAACTTGAATATTAACGTGGTGCATTTTTGATATTTTGGAATGGTTGGGAAATAATTTTGCACGAATTGCTTTAATTATCAGTATAAAAGTACTATCCCCCCCCCCCTATTATCCCGTGGGTGTAGTAAGAGGAGACAGAGGAAAACATATCAGGAGACGGGCATCTTCCTAATTTCTGAAAATAAAGGCAAATATCCCCTTAAATAAAATAAAATGAAGTTATCCGCGTAGGTACGTCCCGCGAGGACGCGTCCTCGACGCAGAGCAGCCCGGCGGGCAGCATGCACCGCGCCTGGGCCGGCTACGTGACCGACGTGCTCGTACACACCATCTGCACGTTCTTCAACTCTCCCTTCAGCGACCAGAGCACCACTGTGCAGGTAAACTATTCTCGAAGCAGAGCAGCACGCACTACACCTGGGCTGGCTACGTGACCGACGTGCTTGTGCACACCATCTGCATGTTCTTCAACTTGCCCTGCAGCGACCAGAGCACCAGCGTGCAGGTAAAATATTCTCGAAGCAGAGCAGCACGCACTGCACCTGGGCCGGCTACGTGACCGACGTGCTCGTGCACACCATCTGCACGTTCTTTAACTCGCCCTTCAGCGACCAGAGCACCAGCGTGCAGGTAAAATATTCTCGAAGCAGAGCAGCACGCACTGCACCCCTGGGCCGGCTACGTGACCGACGTGCTCGTGCACACCATCTGCACGTTCTTTAACTCGCCCTTCAGCGACCAGAGCACCAGCGTGCAGGTAAAATATGTCTCGAAGCAGTGCAGCACGCACTGCACCTGGGCCGGCTACGTGACCGACGTGCTCGTGCACACCATCTGCACGTTCTTTAACTCGCCCTTCAGCGACCAGAGTACCAGCGTGCAGATAAAATATTCTCGAAGCAGAGCAGCACGCACTGCACCTGGGCCGGCTACGTGACCGACGTGCTCGTGCACACCATCTGCACGTTCTTTAACTCGCCCTTCAGCGACCAGAGCACCAGCGTGCAGGTAAAATATTCTCGAAGCAGAGCAGCACGCACTGCACCTGGGCCGGCTACGTGACCGACGTGCTCGTGCACACCATCTGCACGTTCTTTAACTCTCTTTATGCGCAATTCCGACTCGCACTTGGCCGATCTTTTGACATAATATTTATTTTTACAAGATTCTTCATGGCAGCAATGAGAATTATAATTGTTTTAAATTTGTATGGTTCTTATGATTATTTTTTCTAATTTATAATGCACTTTTCCCATTAAGTTACTGTGCTATGAATTGACTGGGTGTAAATCCCTGAAGGCCATTAGCCTGCCATTTAGAAGCGAATAGTCACATTCCTCTATAACTCATATGCCGTTCCTTAAATTTATCAAAATTCGTGACTGTCATAATATGACATACATTAATATATCATTAAAGTGTTTACTGAAACAGTTGTAGCAGCCAGATTAATCAAACCGAAACGGGAATAAATAATATATACTCCGCTGCTACCATAACGCGGAAGGCGAGAATAAATAAAAAAAACATTTTATTTCCTAATTATTCTTGGCTACTGAGATACTGCGGACTGTATATAGATAATTTGACGTTCTTATAAAGAAACAAGAAGCAGCCGCAAATATCATTCAGAGCCACACCGACTTCACACGCCGCTATCGTCACGTATCCGTCGACCAATGGTGAGCCGTTTCTTCAACGCCGCAGTTCGTTTCCTCTTGCTGTTCCGGAGCTGTATTCCACACCGCCGCCGCCCGCCGACTACGCGTGCGCACCGATCTGCATGTCTTATATAGCCCGGTCCAGCGACGTAGCTTCGTGAACAACAAACAAGTCTCACGCCGGGAAACGAAACGTAGATAATTGTATATTTTAAATAGTTTTCATTGGTCATAAAATAAGCAATATAATTGGCTAGGCAAAATATTAATTGTTACCATTGGCAAATCAATAGTGAGCCAGCCATATAAATATAGGCAAGGTTGATGCAAAAGATATTCCATTCCATTCCGAATCCCATTCGACAGTACATTCATAAACATAAACAGTAGTTTCATTTCTCCACCTTAAAGAAAACCACTCGGAGTCTGTTAATAGTGGACAGTTCGTCTCCACTATTACAGTGGTGACCCCGTACGAACACCGAGGGGGAAGATCCGGTACGAACACCAAGAAGGAACACCCTGCGACGTACCACTACTATTGCACGAACACCGCGAAGGAAACCCGTACGAACACCGAGAAGGAAGACTTCAGTTTATATAAAATCAGTGTAATCAAGCCGTCATTATGGAGCAAAAAGGCGAACACATATACATCAATTGTCGAGGAAATTCGAAAGTTATCACACGAAGTCGCTGCACTCAAGGCTTCCTAGCATCACACCTTTTACCAGCAACAGTACAACCAGCGCAATCAGCAACACCGAAGATCACCTTTTCGTCGCAACCGCTCTGCAAGTAGAAGTCGAATAAGCTCAACATCAAGATCCCCTTACTGCTACTATCATCGACGTTTCGGGGTCGAGGCAAGAAAATGCACAGCACCGTGTACATTCAAAAATGAAAATACGAATACGGAAAACTAACTAGTACGCTCGATGCGACGGGATCCAGCGTAACAGCAAAGTCCTACCGTCTTTTCGTCACCGATAAAAAAAGCAAGCTCACTTTCCTTATCGACACCGGAGCAAATATCTCAGTGTTACCGCCGAAGCAAGGACAGAAGTTGAAGCCACTAGATTTTCAACTCTATGCAGCAAACAATACGGTTATTCCTACATATGGAGAAAAAACAATGGAACTTGATTTTAATCTACGCCGACCATTCAAATGGAGATTTATCGTCGCTAAAGTCAGCAAACCAATCATCGGTGCTGATTTTCTTCAACATCACCAGTTGGTCGTCGACATCAAAAATAGAAGAATCATCGACGGGAAAACCAATCTTGCATCTCAGTCTTTTGTACAAGCAACCAATCTGCCCACAATAAGAAGCATAGATGTGCAACAACCGTATCACAAGATCCTCGAAGAATACCCTGGTATCACAAGAATAACTTCAATGAAATTAACACCGAAGAACGACGTTGAGCATTTCATCGACACCAATGGACCACCACTTCATTGTCGTGCACGTCCAATCGCACCACACCTATACGAGCAAGTTCGAAAGGAATTCGAAAACATGATTGAGCAAGGAATATGCCGTCCAAGCAAAAGCCCTTGGTCATCACCACTTCACATTGTACCGAAGAAGAACGGAGAATTACGAGTTTGTGGAGATTACAGAAGACTGAATTCTATTACCACTCCTGACCGATACCCAATACCGCGAGTCAGGGATTTCACTCATCAACTATCAGACAAGACTATATTCTCCACCATCGATCTCAACCGAGCTTACCAACAAATAAGAGTCCGCGATGAAGACATAGAGAAGACAGCAATAATTACCCCAATGGGATTATTCGAATTCCCAAGAATGATCCCAGGATTAAAGAACGGAGGTCAAACTTTCCAAAGATTCATACACGAAGTACTTCATGGACTGGATTTCGTTTTCGCATTTATTGATGATCTCCTTGTTGCAAGCCCTGATAAAGAAACGCACGAAACCCATCTACGCACCGTGCTACAGCGATTAGAAGACAACGGAATCACAATCAACCCTTCGAAATGCATATTTGGACAGCAAGAAGTTCAATTTCTTGGTTTCACCGTCAGCAAGGAAGGAATAAAACCGCCTGCCGAAAAAGTCAGAGCAATCATCGATTATGCAAAACCTAAAACTATCGAAGAGCTAAGGCGTTTTCTTGGGATGATAAATTTTTACAGAGAACACATACCTAAAGCCGCTGAAATCCAAGCACCACTTCACGCCTACCTTCACAACACGAAGAAAAAAGATAAAACGTCAATCGAATGGAACGATGAAGCCACGAAGGCATTTGAAGCTTGTAAAATTGCGATCCAAAATGCAGCTTTACTCGCTCACCCATCACACGAAGCAACCCTTGCTATCTTCAGCGACGCATCCGATCTCTCAGCAGGAGCAGTTCTCCAACAATACAGCAATGGGAAATGGCAACCACTTGGATATTTTTCGAAGAAGTTCTCCGATACTCAACGTAACTACAGTACATTCGACCGAGAGCTACTCGCTATTTACATGGCTATCAAGCACTTCAGAAAAACGTTCGAGGGTCGAAACCTGATCGTTTTTACCGACCACAAGCCATTAACATATGTACTTCCAAAGAAACCATCACTATCGGAAACACCACGAAGAGCAAGACAACTTATTTTCATAAGTGAATTCACGACCGACATACGTCACATCAGTGGAAAGGACAACATAGTTGCCGACGCACTCAGTCGCGTACCAATCGACAGTGTAACGTGCCCTACATCAATCGACTATCATAAGATCGCCGCAGCACAAGACAGAGATAGTGACAACATAAAACATCTATCGAAGCAAGGTAACTTGTCCATCAAGCAAGTTACAATGCCAATGACGCATCTACCTATATACTGTGAAGCCTCAACGACAACCATGCGACCATACATACCAGAAGAATGTCGTCGCGAAGTCTTCAATACACTGCACAACATTAGTCATCCAGGTGTTAGAACAACAAGAAAACTCATCACTGAAAAATTCTTTTGGCCTGCAATGCAAGCGGATGTTGGCAACTGGGCGAAGCAATGCATTCAATGCCAAAAATGCAAAGTACAAAGGCATACATCAAGTAGTCTAGCTACATTTCCACCCACGGAGAGATTCGAACACTTGCACGTTGACATCGTTGGACCATTACCTACTTCACCGCAAGGACATCGTTATCTCGTAACAATGATCGACAGAACAACAAGATGGCCAGAAGCAATACCTACCGATGATACTTCAGCCGAATCCGTCGCGAAGATAATTTATGAAAATTGGATTACTCGTTTCGGATCACCTAAAACCATCACAACGGATCAAGGAAGGAATTTCGAAAGCAACCTATTCCTCAAACTTCTTCAAACTATGGGAATACAGAAGACGCGTACAACAGCATACCATCCTCAGTCAAACGGAATAATCGAACGATGGCATCGTACATTAAAGACTGCACTCAAAACTCGTTTATCTCAACATACAAAGTGGATTGATGAGCTACCTACAGTGCTACTCGGACTACGAGCAACACCGCGTGCAGACACTAGTCTTAGCGCCGCTCAGCTAACCTACGGCTGCAGCATAAGGCTGCCGTGTGACTTCTTCAGTTCAGCAGCGTCAAACAAACAAGAAATGGATTACGATTTCGTAACTAAACTTCGAGAATCAATTAACAAAGCCTTATCGTTGAAATGCACCGAAATGCAATCACACAGAAATAATAAATCAGTATTCATTCACCAAGATTTGAAAACATGCAAACAAGTTTTTGTAAGAAACGACGCAATGAAAAAACAATTTCAACCTACCTACGATGGACCGTATAAAGTATTAGAGAGAAATAGCAAGACTTTTAAACTACAAATACCCGGAAGGAAATCTACGATTATATCGATCGACCGACTAAAGCCAGCCTATATTATTAACGAGGATACTGCAGAGGATTCATCATCATCATCAAAACCACCAGCGAGGAAGCTTGAAAATTCATCATCTACATCAACCCAGTTGAAACCTATTTTAAAAACTACGAAATACGGGCGAGTCGTCAAGCCTCCGGTACGCTTTCGCTGGGGGGAGAGTGATGTAGCAGCCAGATTAATCAAACCGAAACGGGAATAAATAATATATACTCCGCTGCTACCATAACGCGGAAGGCGAGAATAAATAAAAAAAACATTTTATTTCCTAATTATTCTTGGCTACTGAGATACTGCGGACTGTATATAGATAATTTGACGTTCTTATAAAGAAACAAGAAGCAGCCGCAAATATCATTCAGCGCCACACCGACTTCACACGCCGCTATCGTCACGTATCCGTCGACCAATGGTGAGCCGTTTCTTCAACGCCGCAGTTCGTTTCCTCTTGCTGTTCCGGAGCTGTATTCCACACCGCCGCCGCCCGCCGACTACGCGTGCGCACCGATCTGCATGTCTTATATAGCCCGGTCCAGCGACGTAGCTTCGTGAACAACAAACAAGTCTCACGCCGGGAAACGAAACGTAGATAATTGTATATTTTAAATAGTTTTCATTGGTCATAAAATAAGCAATATAATTGGCTAGGCAAAATATTAATTGTTACCATTGGCAAATCAATAGTGAGCCAGCCATATAAATATAGGCAAGGTTGATGCAAAAGATATTCCATTCCATTCCGAATCCCATTCGACAGTACATTCATAAACATAAACAGTAGTTTCATTTCTCCACCTTATAGAAAACCACTCGGAGTCTGTTAATAGTGGACAGTTCGTCTCCACTATTACACAGTTTAATAATATATTAATGGTTATGTTCCCATTCGTCATTACAGCCCTCTGTACCTATTAATTTTTAAATATTTTTAATGTATAAATATTACGTTTTTGCTTTCATTGGAATTATTGAAAGTAAGTATGTTTATTACCTACTAATAGCCAAGAAAAAATTCTGATTAGCTTTAAAATTTTAATTATATTTATTTTTTGGTTACAAATTGATCTGCAATTTTTTAATATAAAATGTAAACTGAGTTGACAAACGAACTGTCAGTCTACAAACAACCTGGACTCCTGCAACCAACTTCAAACAAAGAATGCTATAGATGTGTTCTCTCCTCTTAGGACTAAGATAGTGTGGCTCACAATCTGTTGTTATACTAGCTCTCTGCACTCTTCTGACCGTAACACAATTGTGTTACGGTCAGAAGAGTCAGAAGCACGCACTGCTGCTTAGCGGCAGTCATACGTAAGAGGGTGATATATACCCAGAGGGACTCCTAGGCACAAAAGAAGTCGTACCACCTAGTTATACCTGCGGAGTTTGTTTTCCCCGTTTCTCCTCCTTACAATATGAATAAAAATGTAAGTAATAAATATATAACGATAGACGATATTTAAAGCATATCATGATTTTTTACTCCCCGCTATGACAACCAATGATTTTCAAAAATCGGGAAGCAAGTTGTTTCACCCCGGTTTTCGAAAATCGAGTTGTCATCAGAACTCCACGTTTTGAGATCCTAGGAAGCCGTTCTGACATAGAAAAAGTCTACTTTTTTTACATACACACATACCTACAGATGTGTGTGTGTATGGATGTATGTAGCCCTCTCATAACTTTTGAATGGCTTGACTTGGCTGCGTTCAAAAGGGCTTTACCAAACTTAGATTTTCTATACCATTTGAACGGATAGGGAAATATACTGGTATTTTGAGAAATATCAAAAATAAAATTTTCTTAAAAAGTTGTTTTTTGAAATAAGTTTTAAAAGAAGTGGAATTTAGAGCGCTTTGCATTTGACATTAGCGGGAAGTTCCAGGGATGGCCAGTTGGGCCTATCGTATTTTTTTTCTTAATATACTAGACTGGCGTGTCTAACAAAAGCTTACCTTGGGCTGTTGGTCAGGTGGTTGGCGGTAAAATTTTGTCCATATATAATATAATATTAAATTTTGTTTAAATAAAAAATGTAAATATCTAGATATAAAATTCTTACAGCAATCACAGTAACACTCTCGTAACCCTGTTCAGACGCGGCAGTCGATCTTCGTGAAGTTGCTGCAGACCACGTTCCGCATCTACCAGTGCCCGTGGCTCACTCCACCGCAGAAGCTCAACGTCGAGAAGTGCATACGGACACTCAGCGAAGTTGGTAAGTCATATTGATCACATACTTATTTAATATCTTTCAATTCACAGTGGTATATAAACAATAAATTATATAGAATACAAACGATTTCTAAGTACATATTTAAAAAAAAAAGGTTATGCCCATACCATAAATTTCTCCTGTATAGAAAAGGTGTCGAACAGATGACTTCTCCGCAATAATCCTTAAAAGAGTGTACTCGCTGTTGAGCAGAATGCATGGCAGCCGCAACAGTATTATGAACCTGTTCACCGAAAGATGTGACGGGCATATGCTAGATCATTGATTGATTTGATTTGTCCTCAATCAAGAATCAAAATGAAAATGCATTGTTGTCACCCCTGAGGACTAAGATGGAATGCCTCGATTCCAGTGAAAAGGGTGCTCCGGTTCTCTACACTCACCATATGAAACACAGCAGCATTAAGATTATATTTTATATAGAGTTGGTGTGTTTAAGAGAGACCATTGGTGGAAACGCAGGCAACTTCACTATGGCGAATGATATGGGTAGGTACCGCCTTCTTGCCTGTTTCTGCCGCCGAGCAGCAGTGCGTGCATTGTTGTGCTCCGTTCTAAATGATATAGATAGGCAATATGATTAGGAGGCATTCCGTCTTAGTCCTTAGAGGTGACAGCACTTCCGCAGTTTTCTTTGTTTGAAGTTAACTGCAGTTGTACGTTTGATGAAGAAACCACGTATCATCAAGTGGATTGTAAATTACGTTTGTCACTTCAGTTTAATAAAAAAAAATACGTGTGGCACTCGGTGACTGCCGCGGTAAAGCTATTGCATAGCATTTTTTATCAACTTACGCAATTATAATTATTATTTTTTTTAAGTTTTATGTTAAGTCTTTGATATTAAATCAAGTTACACTTTTTGAGCGTGGTGACTGATAAGAAAACAATTTTTTTTTCTCTTATTGAATAAATGAGAAGTTAATATTGTTTAAAATATTTTTAATATCTTACAATACATGTAGGTTATTCAGGAATTATTATCATTGAGTTAGCAGCTAGTGTACACGCATACGTCATACGTCTAGTCGCACGCACACAAACACCGTGCCGAAGTCTGCCGAGTGCTGAAGTCTGCCGAACTGAAACGACGTTTTTGTGTGGCTTTCAACGCCACACCTCCGTACCCGTCGGAGTGGGCAGCGTGAGGTTTTTTTCGTTACGGAATTTCTGGATTCGGTCCCCGCGCTCAAGGCCCGCGATAGAAGCTATGCGATAGCTTAAAACTTGATTGATCTTGAATATTCTCTAACTTTTTTTTTCACTAATGGTTTCACCATTTAAAACTGTTATGATATTTTTTGTAGTAACGCCACCAGTCTCTGTACTGTGTACTCTACTTGCTCGCCTAATACAATTTTAGAGAATAGTATTTCTGTACTAAATCAGCACTTAAAGTTTTTTTTCAACCGACTTCAAAAACGAGTAGGTACTCAATTCGACTGTATGTTTTTTTGTGTGTTACCTCAAAACTTTTTTCTGAGTGAAGCGATTTTGTCGATTCTTTCTGTTAAAAGCTGCTGCTTCTCTTGTGGTCCCATATAAATTTGATCAAGAGCTGATCAGTAGTTTTTGAGTTATCCTTAAAATAATGCGTATTTAATTGACGTCGAATACATTGATGATGTTCTCATTATATTTATATTAAAGTCGGTTATACAAAGTTTTTAATTTTACCACTTGTTTGTTAAAATCCTTTTGATATTCGTCTGTCGTAAATAACTCGTGATCTTATCCACAGAGAGATAAATTTTTTAAATTTTTATTATCCATAGCCAAAAGTCGTAGTATAGCAATACCATTGGAGTTAGAAGCGAAGATACAAACAGTATTTGAAAAGGCGGCCGCGCTCTCCAGACAGACCAGCAAATGGCTGCTTGCGTCCAAGACTTCAAAGCTGGAGAAAATGGCTTCACAGGTGAGGAATATAATCATATTTTTTAAACAATTACTAGAAAAAAACTTTTAACTAGCTTTGGGGATTTTATTCTAAAAAAAAATCATAAATGAAATTGTATTTTTGAAAATTGTATGTTGACTGTGATGATGGAAATACTTTTAATATTCACTATTGATGACATTTTTATTTTGCAAATCTGTATCACATGTACACAAAGTACTTAGTGTATTATTTCTAATTAAAAATAGTTAGAGACTAAGTTTTTGTTAATGTAAGTCGATGGATGCATATGCCTCGGAAGCGTGTTTTGTAATATTCTTGGCCTAAGTTCACAGAACACTTGTGTTGAGATGGTCAATATTTATTATAGTACTGAAAACTAAACCTGGATCTTGTTTTGAAGGCTTATGGAACTTGAATAATTCTAAAACAATACACTTTATTGTACACTATTGAAAAAATACAAATAAAATAAACAAACTTAATCAAACACAGCAATTTTCTTCAGATAATCAACAAAAAAAGAGAAAGAACTGGATAGGGGACTACCATATTAATAAACTAAGTGACAGATCAAGAAATAAAGAAAAGATCGCTTTTTCTCTGCGGGCTTTAGAACTAAATTTATAAAATTTATTTACTATTATTTATTTTTAATATGTATCTCATTGTCTCTAAACATAATAACAGTGGTATTTAAATGACAACTGTGTTTCCTTCTAAAAAGGCGGAAGAGTTGGAACAGCCTGACAACACTGATCCCTCGAGAAGTGAAGTGAGTTACTTATATTGAGTTGATGAAATGTCACTGTTACATTGACACCTGTTGATTTGGCACTGTTAAAATTGTTTCTCCTGCATTATTGGTGTCACGTGTGCCGTGTGTTTTTTTATTGTTTTCCCCCCTAATTATCTATCGGTTGTGCACTGCAATCAAAATAAGAAAAGTAATGACTCCATAAAATTGTGACGTCTTGACTGTTAATATAAACCAGTTAGATAGGGTGAGTAACACAAATATTTTTATTTACAAAGGATCTATGACTTTATCATATCGAATTATCTTATAGAAATATAACATAGGTTTATTTAGGGTTATAAAATATTCTACGGTTGTTATAAAAAAGTGTGTGATTGATTCCCTGTATTTATGATATAACCAAATTTCTCATCGTCTTCAAATATCACTATTTGCTATATTACCTATTGGTTTATTTTTGAAACCAATTGAAACTGAAATACATTTTGTAATACTAAAACTTATTTAAAAATAATTTTGAGAAAATAAAGGCTATTGACAGTTCTATTCTTATTTTGTTTGCATTATACCTAAAATTTAAATATATACAATATTTGTATGTTGTAAGATCTTTTTGAGTAATGAATATATAAGAAGATCACGTACCTCAGCATGATAAATATATTTAGTTATTTCTATAGTGGAACCACATTCAAGCTAAATTAGATTCAAAAGTATACATACGTTATAGTGTAGTTACACACTACACTATAACGTATATATACTTTTAGGCGGTTTAAGTATATCCACTACCTCACTTAACAGAGGGGGCAAACGGGCGTACGGCTCAGCTGATGGTAAGTGAATACCAGCGCCCATGAACAACTGCAACACCTGGGGAAAACGCAGGTGCGTTACCAGTTTTTTAGAAATGAGTTAAACTCTTCGGTCCGGAAAAACGATTCCAGAAGGGGGTTGTATGAGAAAGAAATCTTCTTTTAAAACGCACAGTGGTGGGTCACGAAGCATCCAGATAATGTAGATGGTATATTGAGTTTAGACTCAAGGCGCGTTTGTAAAATATGGCGGCTGGATTTAATCCGAATAATTCTTCAGAACACTCCACTCCACGTGGTAAATGCGATAGAAAATCAAAGGGATGCAATATCCCTTCGCAGCACCAGCAAATCGAGTTATTCAGAAAGAACTCGATGTTGAGTTGGTGGGAAGAAGTGTTTTTTACTAATGTGTCCAGCAGTTCGACGTAGACCGAACACAAAGCTTTATTGTGACAACAAAATACGAATTTTTGTGCGACAATGTGGTCGTAGCATTCATATTCCGTGATGGCGTCCGCAGTCGCATCTGCAGAACGAGCGGTCGGTGATGGAGGGGCTGCAGGAGATCGTGTCACTGCTGGAGGAGCAGCTGCGGCCGCTGCTGCAGGCCGAGCAGTCGCTGCTGGTGGACATCCTGTACCGCCCGCACCGCCTCTTCACGCAGCCCGGGCACCTGGCGCGACCCGACACCAGCGGCATTTTCATAGCCAGGTCCATACCAAGCCATTCCATCTTAGTCCTCAAGGGTGACAACGCTTCTGAATTTTGATTCTAAATTGACGATAATTGTAGATGTCTATACGTTACCAGCATCATTTAATATCAGGTGTGCTCGTTTGTCACCTTTTTTCTATGTTATAAATTTTAAAAAAAAACTACGCTAGTCACGATTGAATCGAATCGACCGGGAAAGGACCTATTAACGTAACATAGCACCATTATAGTGCTATGTTACGTTGGTATTCTGTGCCAATAGATTTCTTTCAGAGAACCGTTTTACTGAAAGTTTACCGTCTTAATCCTCGGGGGTGACGATGCATCTGCATTTTGATTCTTAATCGAAGATATATTTAGGTATCTATGCAGACCACAATATTCACTATTCACTTCAGTCGGAGTATGTGCTCGTTTGTCACTTTTATTCTAGAAAAAATAAGATAACTAAAACACGAGATGGAAAGAACTTAGAGAACTAAGACATAAAGGTAGACCTGCCTGAGTTTTCAATATTATTTATATACGGATTCTACAAACACTATACTTGTTTGTACAATTTATACTGATAAATTGCTCAGATGATTTTATTGTTAAAAAAATATGTCCATTTTCAGATTAATACGACACACTGAAAAACTACTTGAAGAGAAAGAGGAAAAGTTGTGCGTGAAGGTTTTGCGCACGCTCAGGGAGATGATGGCGGTGGATCCCGAATATGGCGAAAAGGTAGGAATTATAAGTTTTTTTTTTAACGTTATCCCCACAATACGATTTTATTCTGTATCGTGGAAGCAGTTTACAAACATAAATTGCACAAGGACAAACATCCAGACTCGGATTTTTTTGTAAGACATACAAATATCTGTTCCGTGCGTGATTCAAAACCGCGGCCCTCAGTGCCGCAATTCCATGCCAAACCACTGCACCATGGAGCCGTCATCAGTTGACACCTTCCAGGGTCAAGGAAAAGAACTCGCTATGTTCAAATTCAATCAGAAACCAACATTAATACAAGTATTATTTTTCCAGGGCAATCAGCTTCGCAACAAACTACTGTCACAGTACTTCGTGAATCGCAAATCGGAGCCGAAGATCCAACCCCCACAGCCCTCGCTCACCGTCACGCACGGGCCCGGTGGTAAGGAACAAATTTATACTTCATGCTAATTTAATATAGAGGATTTCATTGATAACTAATAGCAGGGAAATTTCAACCGTAACATCGATACTTTAAGTCAGCTTTTTCCATACAGTTCAATAAACAGTTTATATTTTATTACTTTATTATCATATATATCATAAGATTATTTATTACTTATAAATATACAAATAAGATATTTGGTTGATAGTATATGTTGATACTATGACATCAATCACTGGTATTTTTATATACAATTTATACTAGAAAAATGGACTGCTGATAAAATTTTCCACCATTTCAATTGACATAAATGTCTACTCTATTAAAAATTCGCAACTGATGGATAAACAAACCAAACACTATATATTAACATTTTAATAAAAAATTACCTCTATATGCTAAAATATATTTTAATTTGGAATTTAGAAGAAAGAAATATGACACAAAAGAGTGAAGTGTTCGATTTGCAATATTTATTCCAGTCATTTATATTATATGTAATTAAATTTAATTAATTATATTATTTTAAAATAATTTAAGTTTTCAATCAACTCCTCATGTTTTAAATATTTTTATTGAAAACAAAGCCGAAACTACATTTAGTACCGAGCAAACATAGTTGCCACGCAGTTACATAGTATTCCAATTACAATACTAATAGCACATTTAGATTTAGAAGTGTCCAGCACATTGTTTAATATTATTTTAATTAGAAATTATTAGTTTTCACGGTAGATGAAGATTCTTTAAACAAAATAATCTTCAAGAAATAACTCCATATTGGTGCGCGGTATGAGTCGTGACCACTAGTGCAGGTAAAAAGATTGCTGGATAAAGGACGTGAACACTCCTTCAGATTCCTCCTTCGATTTTCGTCATCCATCGGATACTTGGTGACTAGTGTAGACGCACTAACTTGGCCCCATTACTGTTGTTCTGTACTCACGACTCGTGCTGATATTAACATATTATTACATATTTAAAGAGTTGTTTTCATTGTTTGTGACCACTATATTAAATAAAATAATACTGAAGCATTAGTAATATTACTTATTTTATAACAAAGGCGGCCAGCGAAGTAATTCACAAAAGTGTATTTGATTGGTTATATAAATTACTCGCATCATCGTCCCTATTCGGTTTATATGACCTTTTGGTTTTGCTAAGTCGGTGTTAAAACCAGTGGGTTATGATGTGAGTGGTGTATATGTCTCAGCCAACCAACTTCATTAAACGTTGTATTACTAGCCTAGCCATTACGTGGCACGGTCACTCTGTTACTCTGTGCCCTTATTAGCGTATGTGCTATATTATATAAATATACGCGGCTTTAGGGTGGCTCTTGGATCACCCTAGTAGTAGTTAGTAGTTACAGCCTATATACGTCCCACTGCTGGGCTCAGGGCTCCCCTCATTTCTGAGAGGGTTTAGGGCAAGGAAGTGTCCGCCGCGCTGCCCAAATGCGTATTGACGAACTTCACATGTCTTCGAAATATTTTTTTTCTTATTCCTCAGACATGCAGGTTTCCTCACGATGTTTTCCTTCACCGCCGAGCACGTGGTAAATCAGCACTTAAAATTGCAATTAACAATTTCATTGGTGCCGGCGGAGATCGAACCCGGGTTACTCGCGTTCTGTTATATTTACAGCGAGCGTTAACCACTGAGCTACAACGGATCACCCTAGCCGCATCTTAACCTACTGCCGCTGATATTGGCTTGACTGTTAATTGAACGGCTAATTAAGCTTTAGCTGCGACATATATACATAAAGCAACAGTATAAATATGATTAAGTATATTATAAAATACCTTTAAATTAATAACTTGCATATTTTTTAAAGTCTGATAATAAATAAAATATGAATAAAACCAAAAGCAAACACACGACATCGACCGCGATGATGCAAGTATTTCAAATAGTTATCAAGCTTATAGTGATAACGGCCTGCTCTAGAATTGTGTCTTTATTCGATTGCGCATGCGACGCAGCCTCACACGTGCAGCAGCTGAAGCCGGGTGGGTAACCATACAATGTCACATGCTATGTGTGTTCCTAAAGCCCATATTACACTGTGTTATTTTTATCTTTCATTTTCAATGAATCATTAAAAATGATAGCAAAATAAATGATCTAAATTGTTCGTTCATCGTGAATCGACATTACGCATACCCGATAATATTATTTTAGCTTAAATCCAATGACTCATCGGCATCTTTGATATTAAACAAAAAATTCCCTTTTCACAATCTGACAACCTGGTGGTCTGCGGGTTTTCACTCCTTTGTTCTCTGGGATTGTAGTCACACAATGGCTTATAATAAGTAAAATTTAATGTAAATATAAGAAAAAAAATCGAAAGCACAAAAACTCACGTTTTGTATTTTATTCAAATTATATAATTTCATGAACACAATTATTTCTACATAGACATTAGACAGTGTTCGTTTAATATTTATTAGGCATTTAGGATGTGTTTCAATAAATGAACGATGAAATGGAAAAAATATTAGTACGTGTAAATTAAAACAAATTTCATTGATCAAAGCGAATGAAGATTTACTAAAAATGATTCACTGAGGATGTAACGTCTTCTATCACCGTAATGCATGCTTCTGTTGTTGGTGTTGTTTGGATGTTTTAGTGCTCTTATTAAAACGGATTTTATAATGCACAATATGTACTTATATACATATTGTATGTTTCTTTTAAAATTGAACATCAAACAGCTTTACAACTTTATGCAGTAAGATTTAACGTTTTAACACAAAATATTTTTCATAATTCGTTTTAAACGTGGCACGGCACTATGGAGACATTGCATCGTATCTTTTTAGGCCGTGGTTGCAGTTTTATATAAGCTATGTAGAATACGACGTACTGTTTCTACAAAGTACCTATCATTTTGATGTCAATGAAGTTAGCAAATAGGCCTGCAGGTCGACGTTGTTCAGGAATACATCATCATGTACCAGGTAAGACATTGCCCACACCCGAGTCTAAATGACACATAGATACCGTGAATATAAACGTCGTATTTAAGGGTAGGTCGTAATCTACAAAAGTGTCGACATGAACCATGATTACAAGCGAAGCCCCAGTCACATATGGCTCTTTTTAATGGAAGTATATGAGAGCATAAAGCGACCGCAGTGGTAATTTCTTCGCGCAATTAGTCCGCAAATGTATGTGTCAGTCACAGTCCACCTGATGGTAAGTAGATTCTGAAGCTAATAGACATCTACATACATAATCCTCGATTAAGAATCAATATGCAAATGCGTTGTCACCCCTCAAGACTAAGATGGAATGTTTCGCATTCAGTAAAAATACTCTCCGGTTCATTGCTTTCACCATACGAAACACTGCAGCATTAAGCTGCTATTTTGCGCCAGTATTTTGTGGTTCTTAACATGTTGGAGCCAAGCTATTCGTGCTACAACAATAACATAGCTGTAGCGTGGTTCCACCACGTATAAAATAGTATGTGTGACACTGTCCCCTCATCTGTTGGATCCGTGTTGGTGCCTGAGCTTGGTGTAGTGGAGTCGGTATGCTGTGTGTGCAGCGAAGGTGCTGCTGCGCACTGGGCAGACGCTGGCGGCGGTGCAGGCGCACCTGGACCGCGAGGGCGCCTCCGACCTAGTGGTGGAGCTGGTCATCAACAGCACCAACCGCCCCGCCATATTCCTGGAGGCCATACAGCTGGGTCAGTGCACCACTCTTACAATACCACTTTCATTTCAGCCACTAAACTCAATCTTTTTTATACGCTTTTACTACTTTCATTCTTTTTTTTTATTTTAGTCACTACGAGAATCTCTTGTAAAGACATTTCACAAAGATGTCATCCATTATATTGGTTAAGGCCTCTCAAATGTTCAATGCTGATCATGGGTCTCCCCCATAGATTACCTCAAATGTAGACGATTTGCCATAGCTGCCACGTTGGCAAGTAGTTTAACAACCGCATTTTTATGATGATTCAGCTATTATCAGGATGGCCCATCTCCTCGTTCAGCTTCACTCTCTCGCCTCTTATGACATCCTCGGAATGATACGGGATAGTGGATATTTTTAAACTGCCACTACATGATTGCACAATCACTACTGTATGTTAGATAATAATTTGAAAGTGCGAACACCCCCATATGATACGTATTAAAAAGGAATACCTTTTGTGAACATGTCGCCTCATTTTCACTTGTGATATTGCGCTGATCGACAGACTGCTCTAAAGATCGACTGATGGCGGAACATCCATCAAATCACAACCTTTATCATACAGAATGATGACAAGGGTAGCATAACTTAGACCCCCTGAACATAGACCTCTCCCATTGCCTCATGAGAGGAATTTTGCCATAGTGGCCACGCTTGACTGACGAGTTGACAACCGCAGTTTTTTACAATTTTGAGTTGTCATCGGGAAAATGCTGCTGCCCATCTCTTTTAGTTTTCATCTGTCGCCTCTCAACTCACGGGATAATATGTGGGATATTTCAAGATGTATATTTACATATTATTAGAAAGTTTTATGTTTTTTTTTAAAATAGGATAGACTGACAATCGAGCACACAGTCCACCTGATGGTAAGTGGTTGCGGCCCATAGACATCTACATCTATCTTCGATTGAAAATCAAAATGCAGATGCGTTGTCACCCGTGAGGACTAAGATGGAAATCCTCGTTTCTAGTAAAAAGGGTCTCCAGTTCTCTACACTCACCATACGAAACATAGCACCATTAAGCTTCTATTTTACGCTGGTATTCTGTGAGAGCGTCGTCCTTCCTCGGACGAGCCGACCTATTCGCGCTACAACTATACTACTTAATATACGTACTATTAATATGCAGTAACAATTTATATTTGATTATCTATACGGTTGCGGCTCCAAAGAATCAATTAGTAACCTGTCTCGTTTGTGTAGTAATAAGCACATATAGAAATTTCCAGAAAAATCTCATGGCCTCCGATACCCATTTAGCAGTATCTAACATCATGTATGGCACTAAATTGTCCAAACTGGCGATGAGAAGCAGCATAAAAGTACGTCAGGTCTCTTGGTCAGGTACTTGCAATTGTAGGTCCGTCTGACAGGCATGACGATTACACTAGGTATCTACGCATATGGCCAAGTCCGGTAGACAATATGCGGCAATTTAATCGCCGAGTCGCTACTTGTTAATATTCTAATTTGCGAAGAATGGACTCAAATAGAACCAGTTGGTGTTAATATCTTTAATAAAATTTCAAATTAATGAATTCTTATTGTAGTGCCATTTATTTTAATGCTTAAACGACGTAATCTGTTGAGATTTACCAAAAGTCATTAAACTAAGTGGCACCAACCCCTTGATGATATGGTTTAATCACCATATCATGACGTGGTTTGTTGGTGGATATTATAGCCGTCATCATAATTTACATTGTTACATAATACTTTCTTCTTGATAGTACATAATGTAGCTAGATAGTACTTTATTTTATATTAACTAATTTCCATAAACTTGAAGTGGATTATTTGACATGTTCACAGGCATCGCTCTTCTGGAAGGTGGAAATCCTATAATACAACACAGCATATTCACAAAGTTACAAAACGGCGAGATATCTCAAGCGTTCTTAAAGGTGAGTTCAGTTTCAAAGATATGCCGTTATTTGTAACATAATTTTGATATTTAGTGCAGTAAGTAAAGTAAAACGGATAAAGAATGAGATTTGAAATGGCGGCTCATCGAGTCAGACTGTCAACCTGCACTACCAACTGCGAAAACTCGCTAATAACGTTATATCATTATAAAGTTATATTATTTAGCCAATTGGAATTTTTTTATAACTGGGAAAATATTTAAAAAGAATAGTACGTGCAAATAGGTACATTACTTTTAAAATAACATTTATAACTAGCGACCCGTTCTGGATTCTCCTGGGTGGGATCTGTTAGTGCGGCGTCATTTAGACTAAAGATAATCATTACATACCATTTATTTTATCTTATCAATATCTCTATTTTAATAACATCTCTAATTTTTTCGGATTAAATTTAGTCCAGAACACTCCTGGTATTGCTCTCTATTTGTTCGTGAAATGTTATTGCAAGCGGTTCAGCCATTCCGAAGATTAGCTTGAACAGACAGACAAACGAAAATTTTTAATATGGTTACTCATGTGTTAATGGCATGTAAATATTTTATACAAAAATATTAACAAACAAAATCTACAATAATTATGAAGAAAATTTTCAGAACGCGTCTAGCTCACAAATTAGCGAAACCGAACTGAATTTTTTAAATATTTTGTGGAAATTTGTTATCAGATTGATTCAAATGACAAGTTGGACTGAATTCATAAAACGTACGGAAAAACGCATCTCGCAAGGTATTTTTTACAGTTATTACCAGCGAGTATGAGTATAGATAGCGACAGTGTGAGAGAAGTGAAAAGAGGAGATGCCATTTCCAATAACATTCTTATTTATTTTTTATTTATTTATTTAAAAAGGTACACCAACAGTACATGTATACATATTATAAGAGTTACATTTATAAAGCACAATTCCTTATACATATACCTATTATAGGCGTACACAACATTGACAGAAGATCTTAAGTAACAACATAATATATATATCTGAAAATTTTAAAACAATAAAATAGTAAAGTTCACCAAAAAAAAACTAAAAACTTAACTAAGAACAAATGCCTCTTCACAAAGGGCCGGCCAGTTTTCGTTTAAATTTAAACTTAATCGTGGAAAATGTCAAATGTTTCAATATTCATCTCATTGTACTGCGCGCAACATCTGACGAGAGGAGAATGGCGTCCAAGGTTAGTCCTTACAGAAGGCAAGGCAACAGTTTTTTAATAGGATGTCGGGGTATGCGAGCAGGCACCGTCAATTAAACACGTTCTAGGAGCTCATTACATTTTATTTTACCGGTGACAAGTCCGTGCAAAATCACCAAATCCTGATCCCTTCGACGGCTACGCAACGAGTTCATTTTAAAAAAGTGACCGGTGTGACACGCCCTGCGTAATAAATGCCAAATGCCTAGTGAATGCACGCTGAATACCCTCCAAGCATTTGAGAGTGAACAGCATATACAGTGTTCCATGCCACGCTAGCGTACTCCAAGTTACTCCGGACCAAAGCATTGTATAATATTTTACGGGTGCAATTTAAACGGAAACCCGCAGTACTTCGCTTAAGAAAACCTAGCATTTTCGAGGATCATTTTCTTAAACCGCATGGCTAGTATATTTCTTTAATATACACGAAATGGGGAACGAATGAAAAAGTATTTTAGAGATAAGTACAACAGACCATCTTATCACTATGAAAGTATGTTTATTCCGGACAATCTTTGAATATTTATATTGACAGGGGAAACCTCAAAACCCGCCTCGCAAGTTCTTGGCAATGTGGTGAAGTATTCGTTATTATAATTGGTCACTTGATAACATAATTCATAAACAATTGCATTATATGTATATATGATGGCTCGCAAAAAGTACTTCAATTAAAATAAAATTTGAATTGAAATACTTTAGTTGTCTAAAGAAACATTTCTATAGAATTTGCGTATGTAGTGTTATTTTCCATTTGGTGTTTCATCACCACTTACCACCAGCTGGGATTGTTGTAAAGCATTGAATTATTAGCAAAACCTGTCTTAGTAGTTTTATGGACGAATTGACATCTTATTCCTTTTTTAAAATGTGATTGTTAATTATACTAAAGTGCCAAATTTGAATTATATGATGCAGTTATTGGATTATATGGTAGAGCCGACTATCCATTTGACTTGAGTAGCAACTGGCCTATTTGCTATTCAATATCTATTTTTATTAGGTATTCTACGACAAGATGCGTGAAGCTCAGCAGGAGATCCGCTCGGTGGCTACCAGCACCACGGCCACTAGTGGGACGGACAAGCGCTCGAGCATAGCCGATAAACACAAACCCGCCACCACAGAGGGTAAACTGAAATTTCTCTTTTTAAAACGTCTCACTTTGCAGATCAGCGTATTCAAAAAACATCTTGTTAAATACTGGAAAACATATGAGCAGTTTCTCATAATTAGAATAGGAATGACATTACGCTATATTGTGACGTCTTAGCTGTCAATATAAGACGTTTAGGTAGAGTGAGCAAAGCAGATATTTATAATAAAAATTAAATAGATTTATTTGGGATACTAGAATAGTCCACTTACTGTTATTAGATTTTAATTTAATTCCCTGTTTTATTATAAAGCTCTCATCATCATCTTTAAACTTCACCTTTTTCCAGTATTATTTTTTAAACAAATTAAAACTTAAATAGTTTTTGGAATACTATTCCTACCATACTTGTGTAACATAGCATAGGTAATAGCAGCAAACTCCACTTTGTGGATTTTGAATTTAAGGTTTTTTCCAAATACAGACGTTAGCATTTAATATAGCGTTTAATAATATCGGTAATAAGATTCGGTTAAATAACGTTGAAAAAAAAATGTATGGAATATAATTTCTTTTCATAACCATACTTGTTAAGTTCCAATAAACAAGTCGTGGTAATTGACATTCCTATTCTTATCTTGATTGTATTGTATATTATTATTATTATTACATTCGTTATTATTATTATTATTTGAAGCTCTAAACTAATTGAAAAAACAATCATATTCGAAGTTGTGAAATATTTGTTGTAACGCTCATCAATCGCAGATATGTTGACGACAAAGGTGACATAACGGATTCGCCATTTATTAAATTAAAAAAAAATTGCTACAGTGTTTCATAAATAGGACGTCCGTTTGTCGCTTCGCTACCATCGTCGCGAAATTAACACCGGTTGTTAATTCCGCAGACTACGTATTTTCCGCGGAACTTCTTTCTTGAAGCAATCTCTAAAAATTTGACATATTTTTATTTCAATTTTTGTTTTTCTTTAGTATTGTACTTTTTTTTACATAATCTTAGGTTCTGTATTTATGTCATACTCAAAGCTCAAACCTTCAATAAATGTGTATTCTTCTTAAAATAATTCATCAGTCTTAATGCAATCATCTTGTATACTAGATGCGAAAATACCGAGACTCGCGTAGTGACTCAGAGATGTGAGACGAAATGGAATGGAAATGGCGTTTTGGTAGCTCTTTTTTATCTTGAAGTTGTGTTTGGGCTAAAAGAGAATAAAGTCAGTATGGTTATATGCATAGGATACTATAATACACAATAGGATGGCTGTCAACCTTATTTTGTACGACAATAGGCGTCGTCGGGAGCACACATACAAGCAATTACGTTGTATTATCAGTTAATCACTACTACAGACCCGATTCGTTGTGTTGACAGACGGATTTTAATAAATATTTATTTGTAAATAGCGTGCAATTTGGCATTTTCTAAATAATTTGCATGCGAAATTTGAAAACGATTGTAACGTCAAAACACATCTCGTGTTGACATTTATACGAGTGAATTGACAAGTTAGTGGCATTTTAGTGGTTATACGACCTCCGCCCACTCCCCCGTTCTATTATGTATGTATGTATGTATTATTATTATTATTACTTAACAGGCTAGCAGTTAAAACAACTGATGTAAGCCCGTATCCTATTTTCAAATATGTAATTATTCTTATTTTAGATGTTTGTCTAATCTGTTCTTGAATTGGTTAATAGTTTGTGCAGATATTACTTCTGATGGCAGTTTATTGCATGCTTCAACCACTCTTTGGCTAAAAAAGTGCTTGTGTGGGTTGTTATGTGACACGGTTTTGGTTAATTTGAAGTGATGTCCCCTAAGATGTGTGTTGTTGAGTACTGGAATAAATCTCTGTCAAAATTTTCCAGATCGTAGTGTCCATGTATAATTTTATATGCTTCGATATAGTCTCCCCGTTCTCTGCGATCCTTCAGTGTCGTTAGTTTAAGCTTATTCAACCTTTCCTCATATGGTATGTTTTTCAATATTCTAGGGACCTTTGAAAATCTACGTTGAACTTTCTCCAGTAACTCAATATCTTTTTTGAAATAGGGGCTCCAGATTTGGAATGCATACTCCAAAATAGGTCGAATGTATGCCTTATGTATTTTTAGCATCATTTCTGGTGTAAGATGTCCGAAGGCTTTTCTAATCAGGTAAATAAAACTATTTGCTTTTTTTAGTTATAACTGTTATATGATGATTCCATTTTAAATCGTTACTTATATACACCTAAGTCTTTTTGTACTTTCACTTCTTCCAAAGGTATATCATGTTTTATATATTAAGAGGGTTCTGTTTCCTATATGGAGGACTGTGCATTTATTTATATTTAATTTAATAAGCCACCTTTTTGACCAATCTGATATTTTAATTAGATCTGCTTGAAGGCGATCAAAGTCCACTAGTGGGTTTGCGAATATCTTCGTGTCATCAGCGAACATACTTACATTACAACTCAAGCTTTTTGGTAGATCAAAGGTAAACAGTATAAACAATACCGGTCCCAGTACAGAACCTTGTGGCACATCGCTTTGTATTTCTTTTTCATCTGACAATGTATCGCTAATCCTTACTCTGAAGGTTCTTTGTCGTAGAAAACTCTGAATCCAAGTTAACAGTTTCCCTCGAATACCAACATATTCCAATTTATGTAAAAGCCTGCCTATTGGTATTTTATCAAAAGTTTTTTCGTAACCCAGATATATAACATCTATTGGTTCTCGATCATTTTGACTATGACCCAGGATGATAAGCAAGACATCAAGCTAGAAATCGTTGATCTATGAGGACAGAATCCATGTTGCTGTTTACCAATAGTTTGTTGTTTGTTAAGGAACTGCCTCGTGTGCTTAACTATTATCTTTTCCATGACTTTGCACACCACACTAGTTCAGCTTATCGGTCTATAATTTGCAGGATCTAATTTGTTTCCCTTTTTGTATACAGGAGTCACTAAAGCCGCTTTCCATAAATAAGGCAAAACTCCTTTGTCGTATGATTTTTGCATTACTGATGCTAGGTAACTATCAATTCCGCAGTTCTTTAAAACATGTACGGGTATTTCGTCGGGGTCAGGTGAAGAGTCTATATTCATTTCTTTGATAGCAGCTTGTACTTTGGATTCTGTGAACATATGTCCTCCATAACTTCAGTTGCTCTTAGGTTTGGGTCAAGCGCAGGAAGTTCTTCTAGTGGTTCTCTTTCAAATACATTAGAAAAATGTTCTGCAAATACTTCCGCTATGTCTTTAGAACGTGTCACAGATTGCCCATTACTGTTCCGTAAAATGTTTGGTGTACTAACTTTAGAGGTGATTTGCTAAGAAATTTTACTCGTACATAAGTACGAGTAAAATTTCTTTGGTCCTAGGTCTAATAGTTGATTTTCGTAAACTGCCCTTGCCGTGCGCTTTAAATTAGTCAGTTTGTTATTTAGCTTCCTGTATTCCTTATAGATTTTATCTGACCCTGTTACAGTATATCTCTTCCAAAGATTTTTTTTTCTCTCTTATTAACTCAGATATGTCATTTTTTATCCATGTTTTATTTACTTTGTTAAATGTTTTTACAAGAGGAACATGTGTGTCTATGGCATTAGTTATTGTTTTATGCATTATTCTAAAGTGTTCAACTGGACAAAGTACATCTTTAAACATTTTTTTTAAGCCGGAGTGAATTTCTTCTTTGATTTTTTTGTAGTCTCCTTTATTAAAGTTCTTTTTAGATTTAGATTGCTGCCTATTCTGTTGTGTTTGTAACTGTATAGTCGATACTAAGCATGCATGATCGCTTTTCCCAATTGCGGCCTCATAATTAATTCCAACTATCAAAGACTCATCGTTTGTCAAGATTAGGTCTAAAGTGGATGGCTGGTGACCCTGGCGAAACCTCGTATATTGATCTACCAATTGGTATAGATTGTTGTTGTTATACCATTGCAAGAAATTGGTTTCTCTTGGCAGTATATACACACAATTTTGAAAGTGGCCACTTGACTCCGCCAAAGTAGCACCCATTATTATTACGGTGCTTGACTGGGAAGCCAGTTCTAAATTTTGTAGGAGGAAGTTGTCATGATCGATAGTTGATTCGTGCCCTCTATATAGTCCACATAACAGTATTCTTTGAAAACCTACTTCAATGGTACTTACCTACCTACCTACTTCAACTTCAACTACCCATAAACATTCCCAAGAGTCATACTTCGTATTATACTGACTATTTCGCTTTGATGTCATATATAATACAGTCATATGTAACATTGTTCAATACATAAGTAGCGACTCCTCCACTTCTTTTATCAATACGATCGTCTCTGTATAAGTCGTAACCCGGTATCTTTATCAGTGAGTCAGAGGTATATTTGGTTTTAGCCATGTTTCTGAGAGGACTATAATTGATGGTTTTAGTTGATCAACTCTTGCAATGAATAAATCCAGTTTAGATGTTATCGATTGTATGTTTGTGTATAAGATTGTTATTGTCAAGAGTGCGGAAGGTATCGAAGATCGCGTTTTTTTGTTAAAAAGATTTACTAGTGAGGGTTGGTGAATTTGGACTAGTTTTTTATCTCCTGTTTACATATAATTTTAGGCTGCTCTTGTATATACTTGATAGTCAAGCCTTGTTCTCCATTATTAGTACGTTTCTCTAATTCATCACGGAGGTATTTTAAGTACTCGCGTTGCATGGCAGTTTGGTCTGATTTAATAATTGACGGTTTATCCAGTTTAGTTTTGTTAGGAAGTATCTCAATAGCATCTTTCTTAGACTTCATTACTACTTTAATGGGACGAGGAGGAGCCCCAGCTTGAAACTTACCAAGACGAAATAGTTTCACATTATCACAGCTAACTTTTTTGCTCACACACGTTATTATTTTCCTGCACTCCTCTTTATCATGCTCCTGCCTTTGTAAAGGTTTATCCGAGGTTGATTCTGGTACATCGTAAATTATTATATTGTTAGCTCTCTTAGTGCGCTCAACCAATTCTTGTATTGCTCCTTCAGTTACAAGCATGTTTTGACGTAATCGCAAGTGGTGTACTTCTTTAGTAAGTTCCTCCAGTTGTTTCATTATATTTGGTATTTGTGCCATTAGTGACTTACAATCGACACATAAGAAAGAAACGACTCGAGCTATTGTCTTTAACTCGAACACTCTTACTTCAGTTGGTGACATTCCATGACAATCACCACATAAAATTCTCTTGCAGGAGTCACAACTTACTTATAGCTTCTTGTCGTTTGTGGTTTTGCTACATTTAGAACATTTAAAGTTTTTTGGACTCATTTTATTTTTTTTATTTTTTTACTGATTTATTAGAAAATTTCTTGTAATGGCAACACTATTATCTATAGTTCGCTTTCATGGACAAAACCGGAAATCAATGATGTAAAAGAAATATAAAATTATGAAGGTAGATTTTAAAAGTTCGTAAGTAACGCGAATAGTTTTTTCAAAGTTTTGCACTTTTAGTTTATAATTACAGTGAGAAAACACTAGCACTAAACATCTTAAGCCTGCCTCATATCTTGATTGTACTTTTATAGCATGGAACACACTATTTGAATTTATTGGTACCAAATCATCAACAGCACTTGTACACACAACCACTTCAATTTGACAGTTTTTTATTATAAGTATTCTATGGTTATAGGCTTTATCCTCAGATGATATTTGTGATCTGTGGATATGGATTATGGACGCGTAGGCATACTTTTATAAATAACGTAGTTTATTGTAGTATATACTTTATATCACGTGAACTGTAAGCTCGTCTGATATTCAAAATGCTGAACATCGTGCATCTGACAGAGGACTACAGAATGATTACAATAGTCTTTGTTTTAAGTAAAATGTATTAATACAGAAGTTTGTTTACATCACTTATTTTATTTTTGCAGGCAAAGTGGCCCCAGGTCCGATAGTGGTCGGCGAGGACATGGACGACGAGGTGACCAACGCTTGCGGTTCCGCAATCCACGCCTACTCCGACATACACACTATGTCGCACGGTAAGCGCCATATAGTGCTGGTATTTTTTTAACTATTATAAGTCAGTAGTGACATCCCGACCCCTTTCAGCATACCTATCTACTGGATATAGGGATATAGCGTATATCCCTTGGGAAGTTTTTTTTTTAAATTGAAGTACAAACAAACTTACAAACCTCCTGATGACAGTAGCAACTGCAGCTCGTAAAGAAAACTAATCACATGTCGTCTTGACTTGAGAAGGAACTTTAACCGCTCGATTGCTTGCGAACAAAAAAACTTAGTTTGCCAATAATCGGGATTGTGTTTCTCACGTTCGACCCGCCGTCAATAAAACTTAATTTATGACTTACTCGAAATTCAGCACTTCAAATATTTTAAATTTTATGAAGAGCCATTGAAATAAGAAAAGGAAATACGTATGTTATTCTATCAAAATATGATTGCAATAATGTTTTAGAGGTGTTGAAATCACAAGTACAAGCCGTTTTATCGACTTTTTCTAAAAAATCGGGTTTATCAAAAAAATAAGATCGATAAGTGTATGATTATTTATTATACTCTTAAACTTGATGAATTACTTGATATACTTATCTATATTATAAAACGATTTATATTTAAATACGTAGTAAAAATATTAAGTGAAACCTGACGAAGAATTCACGGATTGCGCAATTGATGGCTATTTGTTAGTTACAATCTAGGTTGTTATTACATAAAAACTTATATTATAATATGATGAACAATTTATAAAACTTTATTACTTAAATTAAATAATTATATTCAAATACCACTACGACTATTTCGTATTTAAAGAATACAACATAATTACGATAACGTAAGCTATAGAAAATTATGTTTAGATTCGCGTCATTCTGAGTATTTTTAAAAGTCGACTTTATCACATTTTTCATTCACTATTTGCAAAAATATTACTTTAATACAAGAAAAAACTAATAAGACATTAATTTGGATTTAGACATTAATTATATAAATACTAGCTAAAGTCAATAAAATTCAATACTCACGGCATATTGTATCACCTCGTTAAATCCACTCAAGCGTCACTTCACTCACAAAAGTTTAACTAACAAAGTTTCAATATTTTTCGTCCAAGAGGTTAGTAATTTTTATCTTGATTCTGTTTTTGCAACTGTGGTTTCAAGAAGCAAACGAGCGATTATGAGCATAAAATTGTAAAGGCAAACCCCTGGCATACCTTTTAACGTGGTTGCGTTTCAATTTGAAAAATACTGGAATAGCACAATTCATTCAGATAGCCACAAGTAATTTTTGCACCATGAAGATATTTTGAAGTTATTTTTTAACCATAAAATTTAAAAAAAAACTAATGTAATACCGCTAAGCAAACCTTACGTGTGTTAGATTGGTGTGTGACCACGAAACGTTCTTTACACAATACGACATGCCTGCATGATTGAGTTGAACTGAACGCGGACAGAACGGGGAAAAACAATGTAGTTATACTCCTCAGTGTTTATTTATTTAATTTAATACATTATTTTTTTTGGTAGTTTGCTCTTTGCTATTAAATAAATAAAACAAAAAAATGATAAGAAAATTTTAGTTGGTTTTGAATTAACATTAAATGTAGAAATATAATTTCTCTGTAATATTTCATTTTATCTTACAACAATTTAGATTAGGTATAATTAACAATTGAGGTTAAAGCGGAGGGAAAGCCAATTAATAGCAAAGAAGTTTATCTTAGTTCAGGAGCGACACTAGACTTCTAGCATTATTTGTTATAAGTACGTTCTGGTATGAACGGGCTACAGGAGACGCAACCAGGTGGACTATCAAACCGTTTGTAACTCTTATAAAAATACTTGCTAAAAGTGGATTGAGAGCTCGCTTTTTGCTCTAATGTCATACATATTTCTTCATTATTTTCTTGTTACTTGGCAGCAGATCTGTGATTTATCCATTTATTTTCATTAATAAAAATACGCAGGAACCACGGTGCTGGAGGAGATAATGTCGGAGAAGAAGCGAGAGACTGGCAACGCGGACGTTCTGCCTGCGAAGGTGGCCGTGATGCGTCCCATACTGCGCTTCCTGCAGCTGCTCTGCGAGAACCACAACCCGGATCTGCAGGTTATTGTTTCCTCAATAATTTCCTCAGACCCATAAAGAAGTAAAGACTGAACATCCCACTCTTAGAAGTGAAGCATACAATATGGAGACGATTCGCCAATACTATAGTAATAAAATTTCATATTTCAGAACCTACTTCGGAACCAAAACAATAAATCTAACTACAACTTGGTGTCGGAGACCCTGATGTTCCTGGACTGCATCTGTGGGTCGACGACGGGCGGGCTGGGGCTGCTCGGGCTGTACATCAATGAAGGCAACGTGGCGCTCATCAACCAGACGCTTGAAACCCTCACCGAGTATTGCCAAGGTATTACCCTATTTCTCTCGGAACCCTAATTCTTTTTCTAAAATATAAGTAGCTTATCCTACTCCTTAAAACATCAGCTATCTGCCAGTAAAAGTCCCGTCAAAATTGGTCCAGCTGTTTTGGAGATCAACCGGAACAATCACAGATTTTTTTAATTTGTGTTTTTTTATAAGTACCGTATATTATACTTTCATATACATTTAGTAAAAAAAAAACTGTAATTTTATACTACAAACAGACTTCTATTTAATTTCTTTGTATAGATATGTTGGTCATACTCGTTCCGTTCGGGGTTGAACCCGTGGAGCCACAGCGCCATAAGTAAACGCTTAACCTTTGCGCTATTGTCGTTCTTTATATTTTCAAATTTCATCTTTATTTAACCCTTCAATCGCCATAAAAATCCCATGCAGTCACATGCGCCCGGCAAATCCCGAAAGGTCGCATGTGACCTCACCCACCTGCGGCGCTTAAAACCATTAAAACTTATATTTAGAGACTACTTTTTTTATGAACAAGTTTGGTATTATAAAATCTATACAAAATTCTCTAAAACACTGTGCTAAAACACTAATAAAACAATAAAAAAATCCAAAAATCAACACAATAACATTCACGCGAAAATGACGTACGTAATGAACGTCGATTATAAGTAAATATCCTTAGGATAAGTTTTTTTTATTGCACTAGAGGATGGACAGTTTTATATTGATTCTATAATGCCAAACTTCTTCATAGAAAAGTAGTCTATTTATAAGTTTTAATGGTTTAAAGTGCTGTGGGCGTGCGCGGTCGAATCCGACCGCTTGAATTTTGATTGAATAGCGCCGCGGTCGAATTCGACCGCTAAGAGATTGAAGGGTTAATACAATAAGCAAATGTTTATATTTCAAAGTTTAAACAATTAAATGCCCGCGTAGCGCGACGTACGAGAATCCGCAACCTCATGTCATCCCGTGAGTATCTTAAAAGCCAACAAAGAGAAATGAAACGGGAGATGGGCAGCAGCATCTTGATGATAAAAGCTTGTCGCAGCTATGTCAAATATGGGGGATATGAGGTAGTCCATGGGGGATGCCTATGTTCAGCAGTATACTTTTAGGACAGCCGCACACTGAGCCACTAAAGGCGGCCACTAGAGGCTCGGTCAAGCCACTAGACGCGGCCAACCAATCAGAGCCACTAGTAGAATACAGTTTAAAGACCTTGCAGTGGGGAAACGAATGTACTTTTGTAGAGCAACGGTACAGCGGGTCAAGAGGCAGGCCGACCTCGTGCTAGCGCACTTCACCGAGTCTGATAGAAAACACATGCGGTTGCCGCGAGCGTTTTTTATAGTTATTTATTTTTTTTAAAATTCGTGCCGTTTTGAAAAATATAATATCTATAATAGTGAATTACTGTTATAGTTATATGAGTTACTAAGTGAAATTGAATTCAAATGACGGCCATGCTTATGTTTTTCTCATTTTCTTTGATAAAATTCTATACCCGAATTCGAATACACACTACATAATTAAATATAACTATTGAAAACTGATAACATCTTGTAAATACTTGTAAATGTGTTTTTTTCTCGTAGTAATAAAAAATGATACATAAAACATAAACACTCACTCCTGTCACCCAGAGTTGTAGGCAGAGACTACAGACTTTCATTAGGCACGATCCTGATATACCTCTTTCGCCTCCTCCACGTTCATATACCTTCGCATAATGCTCGTCGGTTAAGGGTACTCTCTATTCCCATTTTCAATATATCACCAATTTGGTCGATAAACTATCGCCTAGTACGTCCCTTTCCGACTCTGCCGTTCACTTCTGCAACATAAATTTGTTTTGTCACTCTTTCCTCATTCATTATTTCTACATGACCAAAAATGATCTAGTTTAATAAATGTTTTTAACTTGTATTTATGTACATAATGTTACTAATAATTGATAATGAGTATTTTAATATCCAAAAGCATTTTATTTCCATTTTCGTGACAACCTCGAGCATACCCCACCGTCGCGCAATTACCTAATCGGACGGCGTCATCGCCGGACATCAAAGGCGTTTTACAACTGTAAGGTCTAAACTGTGGTAATAGCGAGCGCGGGCAACTCTCGCAGCTTGTGGCTCGAAGGCGGCCGCTCGAACGCTCAGTTTGCGCCGATGCTATACAAAATGTATGAAAAATGTCGTCCGCAATGCGGCGGCCACTAGTAGCATTGCTGTGACCGTCACTAGTGGCCCAGTGCGCGGCAGCTTTTAAAGGCTGTAAAGACGAATAAAATTAAATTGTTCGATACAGGCCCATGCCACGATAACCAGAACTGCATAGCTACACACGAGAGCAACGGCCTGGACATAATAACGGCGCTGATCTTGAACGATATCAATCCTCTTGGCAAGACACGCATGGACCTGGTGCTCGAGCTAAAGAACAACGCCTCCAAGCTCCTGTTGGCCATCATGGAATCCCGCAACGACTCGGAGAACAACGCCGAGCGAATATTGTACAATATGAACCCTGAGCAGCTGGTAAGTGCTTTAAATTTCACCGTTGCCCAACCATTTAATATAATTCTGATTATAAAATATTAAACTTGAGGGCTATTAAAACTTTAATTAAATAGAATAAACGTATTTGTTGTTCATACGATTTATATATGTTACGGTTAAAGGTGGGTGTGAATATAAACTTAAGATTAGTCAGCTAAACCTAGGTTTATCTTCGACGAGGTTTTAATGTTAGTTTCTTCTATCTTTAGCCGGCAAAACTTAAGTGTAACTGCAGGCCCTTGGCTAAAAATGTAGAAGGAAATGGAAAAGGAAAAAATGTAATAATGTTAACTATTTTGACACGAAAACTTTTATTAAAAAATAATCACTCTCATTACACATACTTTTATGTACCTATATAGGTATTCAAAATTACGATTATTTCAATAAAAAAATATTAATTACTTAAAACAATATCTACCTAATCATTAAAATAAAATAATATGGAACCATTTGGTCATTACAGAATCTTCTGTAGGTATTTAAAATTACAAAATAAAACTTACAAAATCTTCAATCAAAATTTGTTCTTCAGTGTTAATTACTTAAAACAATATCTAGTCACTATTGTTAAATAATATGGAGCTATTTGTTGGAACGTGATGAACTAGAATGACATTTAGAATTACAAAGAACATTTTTTATTCGGCAGCGGCATTTGCGTGTTTTTTTTTTGCGCACGAAGCAAATATGGGCAACCCTCCGGAAAGCGGGGGGAGGGAGGCGGTGGATGCTTATAGCATACCACGCAGCCGGCTGCGTGGTATGCTATAAGCATCCACCGCCACCGCATGACTTTTACCTACTAAACACCGCCTTTATGGATTGGCTTACCGATCTGACGGGAGATCTCTAAGCCGTATACGGACGCGACCCTCCTTGGCAAAAAGGAGGGCGCATGCATTTGCGTGTACCACATTTTGTCTTGCAATGACATCTTTGAAAGCCTTGTCCACCTGATGTTGACTGTTCACTAGCAAGATGGCGAATAGTCATTTTCACCGACGATACTTTTTCCAAATCTACGAATTTTCGTTCACAAACTGTAAACTGATTTCGTGAAAAAAAAAACTGTTCGATCGTACCGTTTTCGTTGCCCAATTTATAAAGTCCGTCTTCATTTTTATCTAAGACTGTCAATAAAATGTTCATAAAATCGTCCCGGCCTCGATCTACTTCCTGTATCTTTACTCTTACTGTATCGCCCTCCGCCGGCCCGGCGCGCCCATCGAATACATTTTTAGCCGTTTCGTTTCGGTTAATGTGCACATTAACCGGCTAAAGATGGAATATCACGACGCAAACTAACATGTTATCGAACTTTAGCTGCTTCTCAAAGATAAACCTAAGTTTAGCCGGCTAATCTTAAGTTTATGTTCACACCTACCTTTAGCCGTAACATATATGATTGTAAAGAAACTGCAAAGTCGCTAGATCATCATTCAGTTATATTTTATAGCTTCATATCCGTAACAGAACTACCTATTGCATTAAAAATATTGCCTTGAAAGTCTTTAATTAAACAAATATTTTTATTTAATTCATTCCATTAATATTTACTACAATAATTAAAACAAAAACTGTGATATGAAAAAAATAAAATATTAAATTGTCATATAGTCGATACCACAGGGAGCAGCCCCGTGATATCGTGCCAAGAACGCTGGCTGCCTTTTCTCGCTAAATGGCTATACTTAGCCTTTGAGCGAGGAAAGAACCAGCCCTCTTATCACCAGCAGTGACAACCAGTCGTGGATACAGTTCCTTTAAGAACTTCACTGCACGTGGACCCCGCGTACCGATAGTCTCTACAGCAAATGGCACAAATATGTAGTCATTTAATTAAACGTAATTTAATAAGATCTCACTCTTGATATAGATTCTGTAGAATATTTGTTCGTCGTAAACCTATTTTTTATAATCATTTACATAGCTTGCTTCCTTTTAACATAGTTAACGGATTATCAGTCTAAAATATAATTAACCGTGTCCAGGCATACTATTTTCTTAATTATTCTGAAGTGGAAAACAAACTTACAATCTACCTGATGGTAAACACTTAATAAGGAAGGGTACAGATGTGTTATCACTTCTAAGGACTATACATTTCCGACCGGAACACAGCAGTGCAGGCACTGCTGCTTGGGGCCAAAATAGACAAGACAGTGGGTACCTGACGAATTCCTAGGCAATAAAGTAGGCCTACCGTCTATTATATTTTTTACCTAATTAATTCGGGGGTGGGGGGGATTGAGATGTTTGACCTCCCGATGTCATAGTTAACCGCGGTTACCCACGGATTAAAATTATTAATTTTTGTTACGATCTATACCACCAGGTCGAACACCTAAGCCCCCCCCCCCCCGTGCGTGACCATGGGTGCTGTAAAGTGCTTGAAACACTGACCTCTATATATACAAGTACGCTGGACTGGCTATACACCGTGACATGATGAAGCGATTTGATTTCCGCCATTTTGGCGCTGACAGCAGAAGTGCACGTCCACGGAACTAATAATAGGGATGAGACTGTACCAAATTATATCGGTAAAATTCTATACCCTACCTATACCTAAATAGAATGGACTCTATGTATAGATGGACTCTACCCGTAACGTCCATTCTATTTATGTATCATATCAATGTAATGCCATTATCATTCATCATCCTAAAGCATTCACAAGTCCACTGCTGAACATTATTAGGCTTCCCCCAAGAAATGCCACAAAGCACGGTCCTGAGCCACCTGCATCCATCAACTTCCTGTATGTCTTACCAGGTTTTGACTTCATCTAGTGGGGGAACGTCCTACACTTCACCTGCCGGTACTAGGCTGCCACTTGAGAACCTTTTTTCCCCATCGGTATTCGGTTCTTCGAGCTATATGGCCGGTCAATTGCCACTTCAGCTAACTAATCCATTGGGTGATGCCTGTCACTCTGGTTCTGCTGCAGATATCCTCATTCCTAAGTTTGAACCCCTGAGCATAGCCCTTTTCATAGCTCGCTGAGCGACTTCGAGCTTCCTCATACGGCCAGCAGTGAAAGACCTCGTCTTAGATCCATAGGTCATCACTGACAATGACTGACGAGAAGATGTGTTGTAATCTCCCGAACGCTGCCCAGCCGAGTTGAATCCGTCGATTGACCTGTCGGTCGAAGTTGAACTTTCCTAGTTGGACTATTTATCCCAAGTAAAAATACTCAGCAACAACTTTAGCTAAGTGCTCCCAAAAACCACCGGCATAGGTGTGACATGGACATTACACATGACTTTTTTTGTCCATGTTCATCTTAAGACCTATCCGTTGGGAGACACTATTGAGGTCATTGAACATAGTGCGTAGGTCCTCCAGCGATTCTGCCGTAAGGACTATATTATCGGCAAATCGAAGGCGAGTGACGTACACGCCATTGACGTTCATACCGTATCCTTTCCAGTCCAGTAGCTAGCTGAAAAGGTCTTCCAATGCAGTGGTAAAGTATTTCGGGGATGTTACGTTACCCTGTCTTACACATCTCTACAGTTGGATTAGTTTTGTATTCTGGTTCTCTCGTATTCTAGTACTCGGATAGCCATCGTAGCCCTTAGACCATTCAACTAAAAATTATTAAGATTAAACTAACTACACAAAATAAAAATAAAAACATAATTTCTAAAATAATTTATTGTCAACCGTTCATTTAGTTCTAGTATTATAAAAAACAAATCAGCTGCTATAATAACGCCTATTCTAATCAACTACAGGTCTGTCTATAGACAGTAAAATATTTTCTACTATATAAAAATTTATGTTTGCTCTTACTTTCTACAATGCTATACCGTTCATCAGATTACGGTAACTTACTTTGTCAACTTATTGGTTGCACTTGTGCGAAGGTTATATGCATGGTACAATTAACTGACAATTGGTGGCGTGCGTATTATACCGACTATTTATTTGAAAGTTATAGAAAGTTATATATCATTCTATTTCAATGATTGTATTATCATTCCTAATTATACAATATAACCACAATTACTTCTTCTGCGGCAGTAATGCACCGGGTACGAGCTAGCAAAATAATATAAAAAAAATATAGGCTTTGAATTACATAGTTATCAGTTATTTACAACGTCATTTTCGAAATTAAAATAACAATATTAAAAAAAAATAACAGAAATTATCATACAGTCCTACTTTCTGTGGTATCTTCCCAATAATGCTGGCTACGTGTCCTCTCTTAATGGCTATACTTAGCCTTTAAGCGAGGAAACAATAAACTAAACAACTTCTTATTACCAGCAGCGAAAATCAGTCGCAGATACAGTTTTTTTAGGAACTACATCGCATGTGCACCCTACGGACCAATAGTCTCTACAGCAAATTGCTCAAATATCTACTCATCTTCTAGATATTTTGGGCTATTTACTTAGTTCAGTTGCCTCTAATGCCACCTCTGCTTTAGACAAGGTACCCCTGAGATGGGATGCTGTCAAAGTGTTCGCAAGTAGTATCCCACACTAAAGCGTTATCTCTCTATCTCTCTCTCTCTCTCTCCCCCTCAAGCAACCTGTTGAGTTCCTGGTATCGTCTCTAAATAACAAAGCTTAAACCGAGGAAACATTTATAGAGGCTCTTCGGGTGACATTGTCCAAGAACTAAGGACAACATTATATTAAAGAATACCATAACATTATTACACGGTTATTTAACGACCAAACGAGATTCGACCAAATACTATGTTAAACCAGAGTAACTAACCCTCGAATAATTTTACTCTTTGGTCTTATACCAAGATAACTTCATTTTGCGTTTTGTAACACAAAGGTAGAGAAGCTAATACTGGCTATTGTTACTCCAGAGTTGGTAGTTAGTGGTAGAGTTTATTCATTCAAACAAGTAAACCAACTTAAACAACAACTGTTGCAAAGCGCAATCCAAGATTTGAGGTCCACATAATTTGCCGTAAGTGTAAATAATGCCGCCCAATGGCAGCCTTTCCTTAGTTGCTGACTTCTCCCCCCGTTTTCATTCTCAGATAAGGCGCACCAGAAACAAGCCAAACTGCCCTTCGCGTCCTCTAACTCCACCTGCACTATGGACTCCCCGAGCCCGATATGTGAATGGAGCCAGGGAAAACTATCACTTGGAAGCATCAAGTGGTGCAGCCTCACCAAAGTCGCGAAAGATAGTCGAGTGGCGCATTGCCAATCGCCATACCAACACTCCTCTTCCCTTACGACTCCACCTCGACTACAGCGGTACAGGGAGAGGAATCTCCTCTAGCCACAGCCCAATAATACACATCCAACGTGGCTCGACATCATCAGGCGACCTTTCGACACTTGGCTATGACCCTTGAGTTTGGTGAAAAATGAGGAAAGAAGAAATAAAAAAAAAACATTCGAAATAATAACCTAATACTTTTATACTTACTGGTACTGGTACTACCAGAAAATATTGTCGGTATACTGCACTTTTTCAAAGTGGTGCAGTTCTCATGTCTAATAAAACAGTCGCCTGTGAAATGTTTGGAACAAACATGATCATTTTGTTTCGGACGCCAATTCACAATATTTATGTTTTTAGGCTATAATTTTAATCTAGGTTCCCTTGGAAACCAGTTAATGAATAAACATTTGATAATCGACTTTGGCGATTTGTTAACAGATATGGGTAGGAAAGAACATCGATAACTATTATAGGCAAGTAACTCGACAACTCTATTGAATTTTATTGTTTATCAATACTCAGTAATATACAGCCAAAGATGTTGGTATATATGATATTAAGATTAGTCACCAATTTTTAAGTACTTATAATATCAAATAGTTTCAATTTGTTTCATATTTGCTGTAAATTCCACTTACTTGTGAAATGTTATACCACTTCCCTTTTGGTAACGAGTTTTATAGATTACGCACACTCATTATTAATAAAAATAATTCTTATTATGTAACTAATATTATACACAATCAAACTACATAAAATACTTTCGTTTTTTTAGTTTAAAAGTTGAAAATACAGATTTATTAAATAAGACAATTTAAATATGACAACAGACTTTGGCACGTTATGTCAATTTTATTTTTCAAGACATCCTTTAGCGGCGCTTCAAATTGGCACAGTCATTTTCTATGGTATAGCCAATCCAGCGTACTTGTATATATAGAGGTCAGTGGCTCGAAACGTCGGAAATATAAAAAAGTTAATATACACGATAAAATCCGTAGAAACTAGTTTTATTTAAAAGTGTAGTGTTCGCATAAATAAAGAAAATTATATTACGTGTTGTTTTGCTACGTGCTCGGTGATGAAGGAAAACATCGTAAAGAAACTTGCATGTCTATATAAAATATATCAAAGAATTTTGGAGTTTGACAACACGCATTTTATCAGCGCGGCGGACTAATCGCTCCATAATGTTCTTATAGAAATAACAGGAGGTCTTTGCTCAGCTGTGGGCATATGTAGGCTGTAATTTTATTATTATTTTAATTTTCGTGTTCGCCGACAGGTTGATGTTGCGTGCTCAGCCTTCAATCAGGAACACGCGATGGACACGGAATCTGATTCAGAAGACGACACTCCCGTTCAGGGCGTGTCTCCGAAAGAAGTTAGTATTTTCTTAGTCCTAACCGGAATATAGAGCTGTGCAAAGAATGTTAGTTGACTTACTGTTGCTATCTCATATTTATTTATATGTTGCTGATATTGTGTACTTTTGTGCACACTTATAATTTCAATTTAAGATAAACTCCTTTACCAAAATTTTATTCGGAAGAAATAGCTGTGTTGTTGTTATCAGTGTACCTAAAAGAGATTGTTACTTATAGCATTGCTTTGGTACACATACATACCATAAAAATAACTAAGAGTATATTACAATAATATTTATAGGCACTATTAAACTCTACTTAAGACGCCTTGACAATGCCGCTACAACTATATATAAATACTGACACTGATTGCCACGTTAGCCTAGTGGTATAAACGTGATTGCTGATCATGAGGTCCCGGGTTCGAATCCGGGTCAGGCCAACATCAGTTATAGGGTTATAGGTAGTTATTAGGTTATCAATTATTGGGTTTTCTGTCCAGAAATTCTCAGTAGCAGCGCGGAGTAAAAAAAAAAGTGGGCGGTGTTTAACCCCCGTGCCTCGGAAAGCACGTAAAGCTGTTGGTCTTGTGCCTTGTTGGCCTGATCTCACTCCGGTTGTGTAAAATTACAGTGCCATCGAACTATGAGAGTGAGGGAATAGAGTGCAACTGTGCTTGCACATACACTTGTTCACTATAATCCTGTTGTAAGTCAACGGTTAGTCTCGAATTCTTGAATAAAATAAACAATACTTCGATATGTAGACTGTATAAGTAATTTAATAGGCAGATATAAAAGAGGTAGCAGAAATACGTGCGTTCGCGACCGGGTGGTACAGAGCTAGTGGTGTGCATAGTGGGGTTGCGCTGTATACACAATGGTAGTGGGGTGGCGGAACGCTCTCACAAACGGGTTGAGGTTAGCTGCTAGGCAATACAGAATGTTGCAACAACATTCTGTACAAATAAACGCTTTCAATTTGAAAAAAAATGTATTTGTTTTGCAGGTGGGCCACAACATCTACATCCTGTGCCACCAGCTGGCCGGGCACAACAAGGAGCTGGCAGCGCTGGTGCGCGCATCGCCCGGCGCGCCCGCCGGCACGGCCGGCACCAACGCGCCCGCGCTGCGCTACTACCGCACACACACCGCGCAGATCGAGGCAAGCGCACCTCACCCTCTGCTACTCCTTCTCCTTAGTCCCGGCGTGCCCGCACCAACGCGCCCGCGCTGCCCTACTACCGCACCCACACACCGCGCAGATCGAGGCAAGCGCACCTCACCCTCTGCTACTCCTTCTCCTTAGTCCCGGCGTGCCCGCACCAACGCGCCCGCGCTGCGCTACTACCGCACACACACCGCGCAGATCGAGGCAAGCGCACCTCACCCTCTGCTACTCCTTCTCCTTAGTCCCGGCGTGTCCGCAGCAACGCGCCCGCGCTGCCCTACTACCGCACGCACACCGCGCAGATCGAGGCAAGCGCACCTCACCCTCTGCTACTCCTTCTCCTTAGTCCCGGCGTGCCCGCACCAACGCGCCCGCGCTGCCCTACTACCGCACACACACCGCGCAGATCGAGGCAAGCGCACCTCACCCTCTGCTACTCCTTCTCCTTAGTCCCGGCGTGCCCGCACCAACGCGCCCGCGCTGCGCTACTACCGCACGCCCACCGCGCAGATCGAGGCAAGCGCACCTCACCCTCTGCTACTCCTTCTGCTTAGTCCCGGCGTGCTTGCACCAACGCGCCCGCGCTGCGCTACTACCGCACGCACACCGCGCAGATCGAGGCAAGCGCACCTCACCCTCTGCTACTCCTTCTCCTTAGTCCCGGCGTGCCCGCACCAACGCGCCCGCGCTGCCCTACTACCGCACACACACCGCGCAGATCGAGGCAAGCGCATCTCACCCTCTGCTACTCCTTCTGCTTAGTCCCGGCGTGCCCGCACCAACGCGCCCGCGCTGCCCTACTACCGCACACACACTGCGCAGATCGAGGCAAGCGCACCTCACCCTCTGCTACTCCTTCTGCTTAGTCCCGGCGTGCCCGCACCAACGCACCCGCGCTGCGCTACTACCGCACACACACCGCGCAGATCGAGGCAAGCGCACCTCACCCTCTGCTACTTCTTCTCCTTAGTCCCGGCGTGCCCGCACCAACGCGCCCGCGCTGCCCTACTACCGCATACCACACCGCGCAGATCGAGGCAAGCGCACCTCACCCTCTGCTACTCCTTCTCCTTAGTCCCGGCGTGCCCGCACCAACGCGCCCGCGCTGCGCTACTACCGCACACACACCGCGCAGATCGAGGCAAGCGCACCTCACCCTCTGCTACTCCTTCTCCTTAGTCCCGGCGTGCCCGCACCAACGCGCCCGCGCTGCGCTACTACCGCACACACACCGCGCACATCGAGGCAAGCGCACCTCACCCTCTGCTACTCCTTCTCCTTAGTCCCGGCGTGCCCGCACCAACGCGCCCGCGCTGCGCTACTACCGCACACACACCGCGCACATCGTGGCAAGCGCACCTCACCCTCTGCTACTCCTTCTCCTTAGTCCCGGCGTGCCCGCACCAACGCGCCCGCACTGCGCTACTACCGCACACACACCGCGCACATCGTGGCAAGCGCACCTCACCCTCTGCTACTCCTTCTCCTTAGTCCCGGCGTGCCCGCACCAACGCGCCCGCGCTGCGCTACTACCGCACACACACCGCGCAGATCGAGGCAAGCGCACCTCACCCTCTGCTACTCCTTCTCCTTAGTCCCGGCGTGCCCGCACCAACGCGCCCGCGCTGCCCTACCACCGCACACACACCGCGCAGATCGAGGCAAGCGCACCTCACCCTCTGCTACTCCTTCTCCTTAGTCCCGGCGTGCCCGCACCACGCGCCCGCGCTGCGCTACTACCGCACACACACCGCGCAGATCGAGGCAAGCGCACCTCACCCTCTGCTACTCCTTCTCCTTAGTCCCGGCGTGCCCGCACCAACGCGCCCGCGCTGCCCTACTACCGCACGCACACCGCTCAGTTCGAGGTAAGCGCACCTCACCCTCTGCTACTCCTTCTGCTTGGTCCCGGCGTGCCCGCACCAACGCGCCCGCGCTGCGCTACTACCGCACGCACACCGCGCAGATCGATGCAAGCGCACCTCACCCTCTGCTACTCCTTCTCCTTAGTCCCGGCGTGCCCGCACCAACGCACCCGCGCTGCGCTACTACCGCACACACACCGCGCAGATCGAGGCAAGCGCACCTCACCCTCTGCTACTCCTTCTCCTTAGTCCCGGCGTGCCCGCACCAACGCGCCCGCGCTGCCCTACCACCGCACACACACCGCGCAGATCGAGGCAAGCGCACCTCACCCTCTGCTACTCCTTCTCCTTAGTCCCGGCGTGCCCGCACCAACGCGCCCGCGCTGCCCTACTACCGCACACACACCGCGCAGACCGAGGCAAGCGCACCTCACCCTCTGCTACTCCTTCTCCTTAGTCCCGGCGTGCCCGCACCAACGCGCCCGCGCTGCCCTACTACCGCACACACGCGCACATCGAGGCAAGCGCACCTCACCCTCTGCTACTCCTTCTCCTTAGTCCCGGCGTGCCCGCACCAACGCGCCCGCGCTGCGCTACTACCGCACACACACCGCGCAGATCGAGGCAAGCGCACCTCACCCTCTGCTACTCCTTCTCCTTAGTCCCGGCGTGCCCGCACCAACGCGCCCGCGCTGCCTCTACTACCGCACACACACGGCGCAGATCGAGGCAAGCGCACCTCACCCTCTGCTACTCCTTCTCCTTAGTCCCGGCGTGCCCGCACCAACGCGCCCGCGCTACGCTACTACCGCACACACACCGCGCAGATCGAGGCAAGCGCACCTCACCCTCTGCTACTCCTTCTCCTTAGTCCCGGCGTGCCCGCACCAACGCGCCCGCGCTGCGCTACTACCGCACACACACCGCGCACATCGAGGCAAGCGCACCTCACCCTCTGCTACTCCTTCTCCTTAGTCCCGGCGTGCCCGCACCAACGCGCCCGCGCTGCGCTACTACCGCACACACACCGCGCAGATCGAGGCAAGCGCACCTCACCCTCTGCTACTCCTTCTCCTTAGTCCCGGCGTGCCCGCACCAACGCGCCCGCGCTGCCCTACTACCGCACACACACCGCGCAGATCGAGGCAAGCGCACCTCACCCTCTGCTACTCCTTCTCCTTAGTCCCGGCGTGCCCGCACCAACGCGCCTGCGCTGCCCTACTACCGCACACACACCGCGCAGATCGAGGCAAGCGCACCTCACCCTCTGCTACTCCTTCTCCTTAGTCCCGGCGTGCCCGCACCAACGCGCCCGCGCTGCGCTACTACCGCGCACACACCGCGCAGATCGAGGCAAGCGCACCTCACCCTCTGCTACTCCTTCTCCTTAGTCCCGGCGTGCCCGCACCAACGCGCCCGCGCTGCCCTACTACCGCACACACACCGCTCAGATCGAGGCAAGCGCACCTCACCCTCTGCTACTCCTTCAGCTTAGTCCCGGCGTGCCCGCACCAACGCGCCCGCGCTGCGCTACTACCGCACACACACCGCGAGATCGATGCAAGCGCACCTCACCCTCTGCTACTCCTTCTCCTTAGTCCCGGCGTGCCCGCACCAACGCGCCCGCGCTGCCCTACTACCGCACACACACCGCTCAGATCGAGGCAAGCGCACCTCACCCTCTGCTACTCCTTCAGCTTAGTCCCGGCGTGCCAGCACCAACGCGCCTGCGCTGCGCTACTACCGCACACACACCGCGCAGATCGAGGCAAGCGCACCTCACCCTCTGCTACTCCTTCTCCTTAGTCCCGGCGTGCCCGCACCAACGCGCCCGCGCTGCCCTACTACCGCACACACACCGCTCAGATCGAGGCAAGCGCACCTCACCCTCTGCTACTCCTTCTCCTTAGTCCCGGCGTGCCCGCACCAACGCGCCTGCGCTGCGCTACTACCGCACACACACCGCGCAGATCGAGGCAAGCGCACCTCACCCTCTGCTACTCCTTCAGCTTAGTCCCGGCGTGTCCGCACCAACGCGCCCGCGCTGCGCTACTACCGCACGCACACCGCGCAGATCGAGGCAAGCGCACCTCACCCTCTGCTACTCCTTCTCCTTAGTCCCGGCGTGCCCGCACCAACGCGCCCGCGCTGCGCTACTACCGCACACGCACCGCGCAGATCGAGGCAAGCGCACCTCACCCTCTGCTACTCCTTCTGCTTAGTCCCGGCGTGCCCGCACCAACGCACCCGCGCTGCGCTATTATTTGTGCCTGGAGTGGTTTACAATATTAGCGAATGGTTAATCAGAAGATACTATATTTTTTATAGGATAAGGGTGACAAACGAGCACACCGTCCACCTGATGGTAAATGGATTCTGTGGCCCATGGATATCTACAGCTGTTCTTAATTAAGAATCTTTATCTTTTAATCTCAAGACTTTCCAACTTTGGAGTCAGTAGTCTTAACTAGCTAGTATCGGTTGTAGATAGTGCGCACGGACCGCAGCATGGAGCAGATCGTGTTCCCGATCCCGGAGATCTGCGAGTACCTGCCGGCGGATAGCAAGCACCGCGTGCTGCAAAGCGCCGAGCGGGATGACCAGGGCAGCAAGGTCGCCGATTTCTTCTCCCGTCTCGACAACCTCTTCCACGAAATGAAGTGGCAGAAAAAACTACGTGGTTCGTTTTTTTTTTAAATTAACTATATCAACAAAACTGTACAATATATTACAAATTATGGTCTTCCAAACTGTTAGTAAGTTTGTCGTTAGAAACTGTTTAATTCGTTAGTAAAATAAACTGTTTAAACAACAAAACACGGTCATGCGTCACCTGCATCCATAGACTTCCTTAAAATGTGCACTGTGTATGCATTTTACAATGGTAAACCATAAAAAGTGATGAAAATACAATCCTTTTTTTCGTATGTTTTGTAAGAGAAAATAACAGCAAATGTAGTAAAATGTAGCATAATAATCTAAAATTAAGGAATTGGCAGTTAATATACTCCATTATTCCACGATCCCCTGCTAGATTTGATTACAATCAAAGCAAAATTAGTAAAACAATATCAAAATAACGCGCATAATATCAAGTGCATTCTCTGAGAGAGGAAATCTCATGTTGTATCTACACATCAAACCCTCTACTGATTATTATTTTGATACTAACATTGACTTCTCTGTTGGAATTAAATTCAATTACAATAATTTTTATTCAACATAGATTTTATGTAATATTTATTGTATCATTTATGCTGTTACCACTAGTTCGGAAAAACCTCTTCCCTGGGTTGAACCACCAAGACCCAGCGGGACTTTTTTTGAAATTACTTGAATCTATCTAGTCGCTATCTTAGTAAATATTGTGTACAAAATGAAAAATAATTTGTCTCTTTATAACTATATTTTCTTCCTGTAATGTAAAGTAAATTAAATATAATACAGATTTGAGGAATGTTTTTTTGCCACAGGGCAACCTTTCCTGTTCTGGGTGTCGTCCTACATGTCGCTGTGGAGTAACATATTATTCAATTTCGCCGTTCTTATTAATGTCATCGTTGCTTTCTTTTACCCGTTTCAAGAAGAAAATCCAAGTAAGTATGTAATAATATAATTTCTATTTTTTTATAATGAGGATTATAAGATGTTTATTACTTAAATATACCTTTTTTAATTTACTTTAGTGAAGTGACCATGAAACGCAATAGGGCATATACACCCATTTTTAGATAGTGCTTTAGATGAATCCTATAGTGATAATGAACCACTATAATTTTTAAAAACAACTTTTAAGTCGAATAGTGCCATAAAAAACGCTAGTCGCCATGCTTGTGATGTCACTGTCCTAGGACGCAGATTTTGCAAAGGAATAAGATATTTTTGGATGTTTAATAATGAGTCATCGTCTTTATCATTGGTGGGTTGTGCCTGGATGCAAAAATACAAGCATAAGAACGCTGTGGAAATAAATTAATTCAAGTGCCAACTGATTTAAATATGAGAAATACTTGGTTAAAAATAGCAATAAGATACCCGAATACATTATTTACATATAAGACTACATTATTTGATTTGTATAAAAGATATTTAACTAACTTTTATACAAATCAAAATATCATTAGAGTGATCGGTATTGCATTGCAAGTCAAATTTTTAATGACCCGGAATTGTGTTATTGTACAAATAAAAGTTGGCAGTAGGTTCTTACATTGATGTTTTACCATTCTTCAACTCAGCAGAACAAAAATTGGGATTGCGTGTAAAAAAAATTCCACAATAAATATACTGGACGACCTTTTTTACCGTCTGGAAAAAAAACAAGAAGAAGTATTAGAAACAAAAAATTTGTATTAAATAAATAAATTAATTAATAGGTATCTATCGAAATTTAAATCATATCCGCCCTAGCCTGTGGTCCTGCGAAGTTACAAGGTCAAAGATGCCTACTAAATTAATTGTTTTATTGGCGTTCGTAAAGTAGGGTGTATGTATATGATTTAAATTTCGATAGATTTCAATTAATTTATTTATTTAATTAAAAATTTTTGTTTTTATTTTTGTAAAATATTAGTTCCATAGGCTTTGAATTCGTTCACATATTACACCCTATTTTTTTCAGACGGTAAAAAACGTCATTCAGTATTTGTCCTTGGTAGATTAATACTTTCTGAAAACGAATCCGTCTTCTATTACGCCTTTTCAATATAATTCGGAATAAAACTCAACAATCTTAAATATAACTTTTAAAATATCGAAATAACGCACAGCACATTAGATAGTTTACTTAACCAGTGATGTCACGACGGATTCTAATATGGCGGATAGCGTTTTAGAGATTTAGGGCACGGATAAAAAAATATTCTTAAAATTGAATTACAAAATTTATAATGCATTTTTATGAATATAAATCAATATTTCTGGTATACTTTTCACAAAACCTATCATAAATCAAAAAAATAACCACATTGTAACTATAACACGTTTTTTTTCTGTATGATTTTTTCAAGATTTGATATCCATTCCGACTAAAATCTTGTAGCGGTTACTTTAAGAAGTACCTTGTTATTCACTAATCGAATAACTTATGCCAGACGCATTACTCTATAAAGGTGTAATTGTGTCAAATATTTTAATTATTTTACCAAAATCTGGATAGTTGTTCTTTTACACAATTATTATAATTCTACACATAATACTAAAAAGTGTTGTTTTTTTTTTTTCAATGTAATACCTGTCTCTGATGGTTTGGTGCGTGTGTGCGTGTGTAATGTGTATATTGACGCTGTGTGCGGGTGTCGGAGCGAGTAAATTGGTGCGGCTGCAAAGCTGGACTCGCACCTGTCGCTGGTGGTGTTGTGCGTGTGTAGTGTGTATGTTGACGCCGTGGGCGAGTGGTGGAGCGAGTGTATCGGTGCGGTTGCAGAGCTGGGCGCGCACCTGTCGCTGGTGGTGTGGTGCGTGTCACTGTGCGCGGGCGCGCTGGTGACGTGGCTGCCGCGCTCGTCGGGTGCACGCGCGCTGCTCGCCAGTGCCATCGTGCGACTCATCTTCTCCGCCGGACCTGAGCCCACACTCTGGACGCTCGGAATGCTCACCGTCAGTACGCTTTTTGTTATATTTATTCTGTTAATTAATTAAGATTTTCTATTGTTTATTAGGTGATAGCTCCGTAATTGAATCGATCACTCTATTTCGCACTGTAAGATTCGTAATGAGGCTAATAAAGTATATTTGACATTTCAAGATATTATACGTGGTAGTCATGCTGCCCCGGTATATTATTATAGTTGTAGATCGAAGGGGTCGGCTCGACCAAGGAAGAACTACGCTCTCATAGTTATAGGAAATGCCAGAAAAATCGTATGGCTCTCGATAGATGGCGGTTCAACCATCTTGTAGTGCAGCTGTAGCTCACACGACTTAATATTGGATATTGATGTTAATAGTCCTAGACAGTTCAACACGTCTCCTTCTTATTGACACCTTTCCAACATTAGAACCTCCTTGTAGTGTTTCAAAACAATTGTGAAATAAATGTTAGCTCTCAAACCCAATATGCCATCGTTCGCATTTCACGATATGCTTGGCAAGTAACTGGCATTGTCACATTGTTTTTTGTTACGTCCAACATGAACATGGGTCGTAGTCAAGTCTTAGATCAACTAAGGATCATATTTATTTCAATTTTATAAATTACTTTTGGCACTGATACTTGACGCTCCATGCGTCTGTAGAGCAATTTATAAATTTCATTCACTGCCAAAGCGATTCAATCATTTGGCCAGATTTCAGCACTTACCCAACAACTGCGATTCTGACCGGGCGATTCCAACCTTAGTCAAAGTAGAAAAACTAGCCGTTGCATTCGGGTAATTTACACCTTGGGGTAAACTGTGTAGGTTTATAATGACTTCTCTACGATAAAAAATACACATTTTTCAGAAATCGAATCCGACTCGAAGGACCAGAATCTCCTCGAGAAGTTTTTCGAGTTAATCAGAATGTCTTGTTCTTACCGTTGTGTAAGACTAAAAAAAATAACTCTAATTTTATATAACTAGTATAATTGAGGAATAAAAAGTACATGATATACAAATAAAAATTAAAACGTTAGTTAACTTGTCGCTCGACTCGAAATCAGCCGCGGTTAACTACCAGCAGACTGGTTTTCCTGCCTCACTCGCCTCAAGAGTCATTCAGAAATCTGAACAACTGAGATTTTGCCTTTTTAATTTATTACAAAAATATGAGCGCATTTACATTATAATAAATCCACATTAATTACGCGGCAGATAGTAGTGAAGGGCATCCACCTGGTCAGCATTATGGGCAACCAAGGCACGTTGTCCAAGTCGACGCGGTACGTGATCACCGACCCCGAGCTACTCTACCACAGCGTTTACCTCGGATTCTGCTTTCTCGGCATCTGTTGCCATCCATTCTTCTTCTCTGTGCTTGTAAGTAATAACTTATAAGTCTAAATTTTTTCTTGTTTTGCCTACTAAATTCTTGCTGTTATAAATACTGTTAATACGTGAACACCGAACATATATTTTTAACAAAGGATAGATATGTTGTCGTTTGATAACTGAGATGGAATGACTCGTGTACCACCCTCTTAATTCTTTCTGCCGCCAAATAGCAGAGCCTACACTGCTTTCTTGCAGTCGGAATGGTATAGAGAGCCGGTGTAGTTACTGTCAGTTAGACATTCCATCGTAGTCCTCAGAGATGACAACGCATGTCTAGCCTTCTTTGTTTGAAGTCTGCCAAACACACGCGAAGTAAAGTCGCCAAGCCGGCTCGGAGTGGCCACCTTAGGCCAGCTATGTGGGTTACTCTTAGTTCCCGTGGGTGACTAAAAGCCATGACTACTAAGCTAGTCGCCACGACATTCCGGGGGGGTATGGAGGACTATAACAGCCACTTACCCATCAGGTAGTCTGTAAAATCATTTATTATTTCAGTTTTATAAAAATCACTGCAATGTCTGCACTGCTTCTTGACGATAGCGATACAAAGCAAAGTTGGTAATTCTGCCATTTAGTTTAGATATTGGTCAACTGAAAACTAACTGTGTCGGAATGAATGTCAATAGACTGCAATAGAATCATAAAATTCTGCCATAAAATTCACGTAATAGCTATCAAACGCTTTCTCATATTCATATACTGAACGATAAAAAAGAAAAAAGAAGTAATTACTAATATTTGGTTATTTCTGTTCCATGTAGCTGCTAGATATCGTGTACCGCGAAGAGACATTGTTGAACGTGATGCGATCAGTAACACGCAACGGGCGGTCCATCCTCCTGACGGCCGTACTGGCGCTGGTGCTGGTCTACATGTTTTCCATCGTAGGCTACATGTTCTTCCGCGACCATTTCCTTGTCAACGTCGACCGCCTCGATGGTAACCAATTTACTTTTTATCCAACTCTTTCGTAGGCTGATAGTAAGCCATTAAGTAACATCATATCCTATAATATTATGAGTCACAAGAATCTTCTTACTTCCGAGGGGGTTATGGAGGAGGATTAGGAAGGAGTCATAGCGCTGTTCGAGTGGAGAATGTCTGGACTTCACATATTCTAGAAATATTTTTTAATTCCCTCGTATAATATTTTTTCCTGGCGATGTGTTTCGGAACTTCTTTAGAAATTGTAAAGGAATACCTGTAATAACTTTGAACTGAAAGTACCAAACTCAAATTATTTGTACTATTTGATGGGCTCTGCGGCCTTATTACATTGCGCTATTAGTTACCGTCAATTCTCCGTAACCATTTATGTCGACTGCGAGCGTGTGAGAACATTGTGCTACTGTGCACTATACTAATGTTAAAAACTCACTACCCGCGGTGCAATAAAGTGGGGTAATAGGACGTTGCGGCAGGCATATTCTGTGTTCCGAAATAGAAGGTGAACCGTATGCTCTTTTGCTCCCTCTTCTATAAAAAAATAGAACCCAATATACTGGCTAATGCAAATGACGTCATATATCGACGCCATAATGGTGATTCGTTTCAAAACATTGGCCAGTATATGACATTATACATTTGCGCCATATTGGAAAAGTGTTGGCAATTATTTTATGTAATTTTGTGAAGAATGGAGATACCAGTATTATATAAGTGAGTCGTGTTGCTATTGAAATTCATTCTAATTCATTCGATAGTGATACTGATGACGATGATTTAGTGCTTGGCTGTTTAAAAATTGTTTTAATATGGCGGGATATCCGACACAATATGGCGGCGGCACGCCAGTGCAGTAGGGCGTTAATTAATGACGTCATTTGCATTCGCCAGTTTACTGGGTTCTATTTCGAAACTCAGACATAGTGGTGCACTACTGTCGTGTCGAAGTATATATTATGAAAAAGTTGAAAATGCAAAATGAAAAGAAAATTACTCAATAATAACTTTTATTATTGGTCGAAAATACAAAGTAAGACTTAATATAATAAATAAAAATAATACGCGTACAATAATTAATCTTCGTCCCAGTCAGAGTCACTATCGCTATCGTCAGCTACGCTAATGACAGAGCGCTCACATAAATGTGCTTTCTGCAAATGTTCTTCTTGAAGTGGTTTGTTGTGTAGAACACATTTCCACCAATTTTCCACAATAATTATTAAATTACACGCACTTATTAACAAACTACCGCGTGCCAGCGCTCACTATTCCTCATCCTTCTAAGAATTAATAAGCGGTTATCGATAAGTGACGCACCGCACGCGTCTGTCCCTAGCGCACCGATAATCTATGGCACCCCGGGTAGCGAGTGTTTAACATTAGTATAGTTCTACGCTTTGTAAATCGCGAACGTACTTTTGGACAATCTAACACTGATTTAGTTTAATGTCACTAAAAAAAAGCTGTCATTATGACCTCGTATGTGCGCACTTTGTCATTCTGATGTGAAGTTTATTTCAGACAAGTACGTAACTTCATTAAGTATTTACCATTACTTAAAATTGGTAATTATCGTAAATGAAAATACAACCCGGGCGTATCTATCTGTCATACCCGCCGCGTCTACGTCCGTGCGATCCATAACTGTGACAAAGTTTTTGTTTTTTATGGCTGGTATTGTAGTATATATAAGTCTTTGATGTTTGTTATAAGTTGTGTGAAATACTCTTTTATTCATGATCTAATTCTATAACTTAAGGAGGTTAAGAGAAACTTATAAATAAGAGTGCCATGTTTTAAGACAACTTGGCACACTGTTGTAAATTTTAATTACTATCGATGTTTATTTGTGTGATTGTGACTGGTGAGTAGACGACGACGACCCGCGCTTCGAGGAGCGGTGCAACAGCGACTCCGCCGCGAAGTACCAGCGGGCGGCGCGCTTCGTGTCCGTGGGCGGCGCGCTGCGGGAGCGCAGCTGCGACTCGCTCATCATGTGCATCGTCACCACGCTCAACCAGGGGCTGCGGAACGGCGGCGGCATCGGCGACATACTGCGAGCCCCCGCCAGCTTCGTACGTACACACATGCACACGCACGCTGCAATACGCAGCTGCGACTCACTCATCATGTGCGTCGTCACCACGCTCAACCAGGGGCTGCGGAACCAAGAATTGCTTCGTTTATAAACTGCTTACAATTGTTATGGCGGGACTTGTAAATAATATACATGTTTTAAGTTTGAAGATCCATTTATTACCAAACTGCATTAATATGATTTATCTGATTTTGTACTTTTTACTTAATCACTATGCCACACAATATACACAAAGCAGAAGCAGCAACATCGCTCGATCCTAAATATTACGACGAAATTGCCCAATATGACAATTTTCATTATTTAATCGATCTAGAGAGAACCTGAAGCAGTTCAATAGCGGTATATATTATGATTAAAAAAATAGTAAAATATAAGATAGTATTTAAAACGTGTTATTTAAGAATGTGTGATGTGTATGAATTTTCTTATAATATTTATGTTCCAAGACTTAATCAAGACCGGTGACGAGGAATTTAAAATAACTGCACTACTGTGGCGTACTTATAGTAACAAGAAAGTAAAACAGATTTTAAAAAATAAGATGACAATTCAATTTAAAGCAAAATAAGTGTTCCTGATCCGCGAGCGACCGTTCTTCATAAACATGGCTGAAACAGCTTAGGACAATATTTTCTGTTTTCATGCTTACGTTAGCTTTCCCGTTTGTGTTAAAATAACTGCACTACTGTGTCTGAGGGAGTCGTATTTATAGTAACAAGAAAGTAAAACAGATTTAAAATAATAAAAGATGACAATTCAAACTAAACCAAAATAAGTGTTCCTGATCCACGAGCGATAATTAAACGTAAACATGGCTGAAACAGCTTGGGACAATATTTACTATTTTCATGCTAACGTTATTTTTCCCTTTTGTGTACTTTAGAGTTTGTGGCACTCTGTTGTCTTCTGTGCACTTGTTATCTTTTGACGGTATTCAGGAATTTAGTATTGGAAACAATTAGGAGGACATTATTATCATTGTAGCTTCTTTTTTCTGTTATCAGGAGCCATTGTTCGTGGCGCGCGTGGTGTACGATCTACTGTTCTTCTTCGTGGTTATCATCATCGTACTGAACCTCATCTTTGGTGTGATCATCGACACTTTCGCCGACCTTCGTAGCGAGAAGCAGCAGAAAGAACTTATTTTAAAGAACACATGTTTTATATGTGGTACGTGCGTTGAATTCTGTTAAAGTTTTTCCTTAGATGAATAATAATTCTATTTCGGTGTAAAAAAGCAATAAAAAAGAAACAAGTTTTTTTTTTTAATTAATAAATTTATCCAGACGCACTAAATCATACATATTAAACTGACTAAACCAGCAGACATATTAAATATTTTTCTAAATAGTTTTTGAGGGTCATACATAGTTATTCCGAAATCTTCAAATTTAAAACTGCACGCGCTTACTTTTGTATTTTCAGTAAAATCTAAATATGCACGCCCTTTCTATTGTGTTTAGTAAATTATTACTATAATTGACATGATATAAATGATTAAATCTATCAAAAATACAATGCGTGTAGTTTTAAATTAGAGAAAATCTAGGATAGGACTAGGGATTTCCAAACCATTTTGGACAAAAGACCCCTTTTCCAAAATGAACTGATATCTCAGACCTCCGTAGCCAAATTACTTTAAAAATCCTATATCTAGTTTGTTTCCTATTGATACTTGAAAATACTTACAAATTTAAAAACTTTTTGCTAAGTGAGTAAATCTGACATTATTTTAACTCATCAAAATTTTACAAAATAAATAGACATAAAATCCGGTAAATATCAAGTGTAATTAATAATTATTAATACAAATGCTTAAGTAATTAAAAAAAAACGATTAAAATGGCAAAGTAAACAAAATCAGTTTTCGTTTATGTCGACCCCTGAGGAAACCGATTTCAAACCCAAGGGGACTGGGAATCCCTGTTTTATACTATCTACTTTGGCTTTACTAGGTACTTAATAATATTCAGGTTCCTCTTTCAGGGTTGAACAGGTCAGCCTTTGACAACAAGACTGTCTCGTTCGAGGAACACATTAAGAGTGAGCACAACATGTGGCATTACCTCTACTTCATGGTGCTCGTGAGGGTCAAGGACCCCACCGAGTTCACCGGTCCCGAAAGCTACGTGCATTCTATGATAAAGGTAAAAATATACCTACATAAAATTTCAATGGAACGAATTGTTGACACAAAAGTAATTTTGTAAGTGGCACGTTTTTTTTTTTTTTTGGTATCCTTCGATCGTTTTTATCCTTAGCGTTATAGGTAATGGTTTTCTGATTAGCGTTTTAGGTAGTAGATCTTTTTTGTTTTATTTTATTTTAAATCACGTACCGGCCGTTACGGTACGTTGCAGCCGCAGAAGAAATAGTTGTAGAAATATCGTTTTAAATTTGGAAAAGTTATATTGTTTAATTAGGAATTATAATACGTTCACTGAAGTTAAAATTATATATAACTTTTTTAACAAATTTGTTGGTACTACACGCGCACCACCTACTGTAAATTAATTATACTAATGTATTAAATTTCTTGCAATAAGTTGAAAAAACTATACCACAATTTGATGAACGGCATCGCAGCACATAAAATACGAACAAACAAAAATTATTTTTTATAAATTAGATAGTCTTAAACATAAGCAGTATGACGTTAAGTTTAAAAAAAAAATGATAACTCGATCATTACTAGTTCAAGAAAAATATTCCGAAATAGTCAATTTTCTTCTTAGGTAAAATAGTGATTATATACTCATTGATGTCAAAATTAAAATTAAAAAATGTAAACTCTCAAAATGAGTATAACACATACTATTAAAAGTAATCACCTGGTCTTGCCTATAAGAAATTCAACATCGCGGTCACTCGCTCGTTCGCTCATTAGCTTTAAATCCTATAAACGTGGCAGGTTTATAGGATTTATACAGAAGTTATAATGGAATGTAGGAATGGTAACGTCGCTTTTTTTTGAAGGCACATGCCTGCATGGACTCGGTATGCATGGACGCATTTATAAACCTCTATCTACTTTACTATCGGCAGTAAAATAATGAATTTGTAACACACCGCACTCGCCATAGGCCTCTTTGTCTTTTCGCAGGATCGCAGGCGTAAGGACAAGACTGCCTGCACCTATTTCAGTCAGCCTTGAATATCTACGGCGTGACGTCGTATAAATTGTTTATTTTTCCGCGTGTGTGTCGGCGGCCCATTGATAGTTATCGTAAAACCACCATTACTCTAATGTCGAATACCTAGCTACCTAGGAATGGTAAGATTTTATGTCTTGTCTGGTGAAAACTTAGACAGTGCGACAAGTCGATATTTACTCGCGTTTCGAATTTACAACATGCACAATGAGCACTGCTAGAGTTTCTAAAACCCACACAAAATCAAAGAGCGTGCTCATCAAATTCGTTTTAGAGTTAACAATATGGATTAAATAAGTTGATTTCGTTCTTTTAAATACCTTTTAGATGTTGCAGTATACGATAGGCATAAAAATTATTATAACGCAAGATAATTATGTAGTAAAAATTAATATAAAGAAATTTAACATGTAACTAACCCGTAAAAGTATTAAGGAAAGATCGAAATCACAAAACTAAAAGTCTGAAACGAAAGGTTTTTGGTTCCGGCGGCAGGAGTGGCTTCGGTTGTATTCGGTCTGCACGAATGTATGTCGCAGGCAAATAAGAAATAGGACGTATTAATAAACGCCTGTGACTGCAAAAAATGGATTCCCAGCACTTTACGTTACGCCTGTAAGGGGTTTCTTAAACAAGCTGTATTCTAACAGATTCTAGCGAACCTTGCAAGCAGGTTAGAATCCACTTTGTTGCTAATCATGCGTAGGACTCTGTTCAAAACATGCTCAACAGTATATAGCTTACAATGTCTACTAATTATTTTAAACCTCCTGGCTCAGCAGCACCAAGTCGTCAGCAAAGCTAAGGTTATTATATTAAGATAAACTATAATGATTTCTTATATTTACGCGAACACTACACATTGAAATAATACTAGTTTTTACGGAATTTATCGCGTATATTTTAACTTTTTAAATACCCGACGTTTCGAACGCTTTACAGCACTCATGGTCACGGGCAGGACTGAGATGTTCAACGTCCATATGTCATAGTTAACCGCGGTTACCATAGATTAAAATTTAACTTTTGTTCCGATCTATGCAGTATGAACTTATGGTATCTTGAAGTCTTGCAGTTTTATGCTTGGGTTGGGATTTAATTTTATTTATTATAGGATCCCAAGCAGATGGTAGCACCCAGCCATCTTCTCTATTGAAATTAGGATGTTTTTTTATTTCAATAGCCTCGCGAATCATCTTTGGAAGGAGCCTCGCGAATCATCTTTGGAAGGAATCGGTGTTTAGCGAGGATCTGCGGTCTATCAAATCTGATGTAGTGACGGGGGCGATCCTGTACATGTTCACAGACTGCAGACTTCCCGGAGCGTCGATTCTTCACATCAGCTATATGTTCTTTAACGCGGGTTTTTATTGATCTTTTAGTTTCTCCTATGTAGGAGAGACCACATTCACAATCAAGCTTGTACACTCCTGCATCTTGCAGAGGGACATTACACTTGACCGATGGTAAAAACTGACCAATCTTCTTCAGCGCCTTGAAGTATGTTTTGATGGAAGCGCGCTTCAAGATGTAGCCAATCTTGTCAGTGACTCCTCTAACATATGGCAGTACAGCAGGTACACGCTCGACTGTGGCCGGCTTCAGTCGTTCACTGTGACGTAGGCGCGGGACTCGAAGCTTGTTGTCATGCAAAACTTGCTTGACATGGTGGAGCTCTGCAGCCAGGTGTTTACTGTCAAAGATCCCTCGTGCTCTCTGAAACAAAGATTTACCCACGGTAGCTAACTGTGAAGGATGGTGGTGAGAATCACCGTTTAAATATCTATCTGTACGGGTCTTTTTTCTATACACAGTATGGCTCAAGGTGTTATCAGGATTCCGAATTACTAACACATCTAGAAAAGCTAAGGAATTGTTTGCCTCTAACTCCATTGTGAACTGAATTTTAGAATTTATAGAGTTAAGATGGTCTAAAAATGCAGTTACTTTATCTAAAGGTAAAATTGTGAAAGTGTCGTCTACGTACCGCTTGTAGAACCTTGGATTTATGGGAGAACTAAGCAGGGCTTTCTCCTCAAAGTCTTCCATGAATATGTCGGCGACAATGGGAGATACAGGTGAGCCCATCGCCACACCATCTACTTGCTTGTAGAACTCCTCCTTCCACAATAGGTAGCCAGATGTAAGGCAGTGTCTGAGTAATACTGCATATTCTACAGGCATGTTGTTTTCTTCCAGCCTTCTAGTTACAATTGAGATGCAGTCTTCAACAGGTAAGCATGTAAACAATGACTGCACATCAAAACTGACCATAGTTTCATTGTCTGCCAGATGTAGGTCTTTAATGTCGCTGACAAAATGGTAGGAATCCTTTATGTGTGCTCTTGTATGTCTCCTGAGTGGTGAGAGTATTTTCGCTAAGTGTTGAGCCAATCTGTAAGTTGGTGAATCGATTTGGCTCACTATGGGACGTAATGGAGCATTGGGCTTGTGTATTTTTGGTAACCCATACAATTTTGGTGATTTGGCGCACGTAGGTATTATCCATTTTACGTCCAGATTTAATTTTTCGGATAAAGAAACACTCCGAAAAATTAAATTTGGAAATACTCTCACCACTCAGGGGACATACAAGAGCACACATAAAGGATTCCTACCATTTTGTCAGCGAGATTAAAGACCTACATCTGGCAGACAATGAAACTATGGTCAGTTTTGATGTGCAGTCATTGTTTACATGCTTACCTGTTGAAGACTGCATCTCAATTGTAACTAGAAGGCTGGAAGAAAACAACATGCCTGTAGAATATGCAGTATTACTCAGACACTGCCTTACATCTGGCTACCTATTGTGGAAGGAGGAGTTCTACAAGCAAGTAGATGGTGTGGCGACGGGCTCACCTGTATCTCCCATTGTCGCCGACATATTCATGGAAGACTTTGAGGAGAAAGCCCTGCTTAGTTCTCCCATAAATCCAAGGTTCTACAAGCGGTACGTAGACGACACTTTCACAATTTTACCTTTAGATAAAGTAACTGCATTTTTAGACCATCTTAACTCTATAAATTCTAAAATTCAATTCACAATGGAGTTAGAGGCAAACAATTCCTTAGCTTTTCTAGATGTGTTAGTAATTCGGAATCCTGATAACACCTTGAGCCATACTGTGTATAGAAAAAAGACCCGTACAGATAGATATTTAAACGGTGATTCTCACCACCATCCTTCACAGTTAGCTACCGTGGGTAAATCTTTGTTTCAGAGAGCACGAGGGATCTGTGACAGTAAACACCTGGCTGCAGAGCTCCACCATGTCAAGCAAGTTTTGCATGACAACAAGCTTCGAGTCCCGCGCCTACGTCACAGTGAACGACTGAAGCCGGCCACAGTCGAGCGTGTACCTGCTGTACTGCCATATGTTAGAGGAGTCACTGACAAGATTGGCTACATCTTGAAGCGCGCTTCCATCAAAACATACTTCAAGGCGCTGAAGAAGATTGGTCAGTTTTTACCATCGGTCAAGTGTAATGTCCCTCTGCAAGATGCAGGAGTGTACAAGCTTGATTGTGAATGTGGTCTCTCCTACATAGGAGAAACTAAAAGATCAATAAAAACCCGCGTTAAAGAACATATAGCTGATGTGAAGAATCAACGCTCCGGAAAGTCTGCAGTCTGTGAACACGTACAGGATCGCCCCCGTCACTACATCAGATTTGATAGACCGCAGATCCTCGCTAAAGAACACCGATTCCTTCCAAGGATAATTCGCGAGGCTATTGAAATCAAAAAACATCCTAATTTCAATAGAGAAGATGGCTGGGTGCTACCATCTGCTTGGGATCCTATAATAAATAAAATTAAATCCCAACCCAAGCATACAACTGCAAGACTTCAAGATACCATAAGTTCATACTGCATAGATCGGAACAAAAGTTAAATTTTAATCTATGGTAACCGCGGTTAACTATGACATATGGACGTTGAACATCTCAGTCCTGCCCGTGACCATGAGTGCTGTAAAGCGTTCGAAACGTCGGGTATTTAAAAAGTTAAAATATACGCGATAAATTCCGTAAAAACTAGTATTATTTCAAGATAAACTATGTCTATGTGACAATCTGCGTGAATACTGCAGATCTTCTCATACAACTGTCTGACATAAATATTAAAGAACCGACATAAATATTATAGATCGGCCGTTTGGAACTTATTTTGCAGCCACCACGATCTTTCGACCTAAATCCACCAGATTTTTTATTGGGACCGCTTAAAAGAAAAAGTTTACAAAAAAACCAATCGCAACAGTAAAAGAACTGCGTCGACGTGTTTTGGACGTGGCTCAAGAAATTGGAGAGCGTGGATGTACGCGGTTATTAAAAAGGTCGTTTATAAGATGTCGAGCAGTTGTTCCTAACCTTTTTAATATTATTACCACTGTGACCTATGAGGAACACTAACTTTACCCCGACTTTCAAATGTTATCAAAACAAATAATACAAATTAATAAATACAAATATTTTTATTAATCACAAATTACACAGTAATCGTATGTATTAACTGTCTTAATGAATTAGCAACGAATATGAACACGTATTATCAATGAATATGAATGGAAGCAAAACAATACCAGCCCTCACAGATTGGTATCGTTTTGCATCTGTAAGTCTCTCTATCCGAGTACTTTATTCCATATAACACGCTGAGGCTTTTCTCTATCCCTGACAACAATATTCGTGAAACCTCATTGTAAAAATGCTCTTTATAGGAGTGTTTTTCCGGATGTTAAGCCATGCTACTTAAAAGTGTTACTTAATGCTACTTAAAACAATCGTAAATAAATGTCATGGATAGTAAAAAAGTAGAACTCTTGTACGTAAAAATGTTGAAAACAAAAAAATGGCTTATAATATTTGTTCTTGTATGATTGTACGTTGGTTGCACTGTTTTTTTTTTTAAATAAGTAAATACGAAATGTAAAATATTTATAATGCGTTCGTACACAAGTTATCTCTGAGTGAAATGGCGCGGGTCGACACTGGCGCGGGCGGCGTGGCGACGTGGTGGTCCGGCCTTGACCCCCTTCTCGCTCACGACTGCAAGAGATAGTTTAATTTCGCGGCGGGGATCTGTCATATATTTTTAATATCTATACATTCTACGAGTTTTGACGTTAGCTGTCAAATGACATTAGGGTGATTGATTAATTTTTAATGAGGAAATTGAGAATTTGTTATGAATTGATAGGAATATTGTCCATAATCTCGATCATGTATGTACGCGAGCCGTGAACGTGAAAGAAATGGCACAATTATTATCATTATAATAATTATAGTAGAAAGAAAAATAGCTTAAAATTAAAAAAATTAAATAAAACTACTTTTACGGATTTTATCGCGTTTAATTTTAATTTTATTTTTAATTCTCGGCGTTTCGGGTGCTTTCCAGCACCCATGTTCACCAATTAAAATTAAACGCAATAAAATCCGTAAAAGCAGTTTTAATCAATGTGTAAGTGTTCGCGTAAATATAAGAAATCATTAAAAATTAAATAAATTAAGTTAAAGTAATAATGAGATGAAAACTATGAATAAATAAATAAAAGAAGAGTATTTTAAAATATAAATACCTACACAATTTTACTAGTTTGTGGAGAATACCAGTTTGGGTTGAATATCGGTTAATCCTTCTTGCGTATCTTCATGCCAGCTTTACGTCTTTACATCAATGATTTCAAAAGGAAGGATGGGCCCATCTAAATATTTTACTCATAACTTTTTCATACAAGAAAAAGTAGCGCATCTGTCATAATACAAACGTCATATCAAAACACGACCTAACCAGGGTCGGATTTCGTAGTATAATTATCCTGATTGTACCATTATTTCATAGTTTGTAGTACATAGTATCGTAATAATACTAAGCGAAAATACCATAATTTTACCTAAAGGTCGACTTGTATTATTATTGGGTCCTTTTACATTTTAATATTAACCCTACGATATCGAGAATTTCTATATTGTACATGAGTACCGCGTTATTTTAATAAAATTAGATGTTACGGCCCTCAGTTACCCCAACAAAAGTCGACTGGGCTAGGGCCCATAATAACCCAACTCGACGAGCAACTGAGGGGAGGGCCCTAATGGCCTATGGATAATTAATTTATAACGTCTGTATAAGCAAACTTACCGAGCTCCGGAGGTAGTGTCGACCATAAGGCACCGTCAGGGGTAAGTAAATGGTATGTGTGAGTGGTGTAGGAAAGTGTTTAATGTAACCTGACGTCACCGATGTAATCTTTAAGCAGAACCGCATGCGTTGCCACGCTCCACAAGGCGCTCACCGCTATCGGAACTCAAAGTCTAACGTCACTTAGCACAAACTATAATCGAGCGCGATCGCCACCCGGATCACAAAGTTTAGCGTTCAACCGATAAAGCAAGATTCCTTAGCACGATATTAAAACGAAACAAAAGCCACGCGTCGATGCAAATTAATAGCAATCGAAGTTAAAATAGTCACTTAAAACTCAAGAATAAGCCTCGTTGTTACGTATATTACCGAAATAAAATAACACAATGGAGGCCGTCGCAAGGCGACGCAGCAATTCTTACGTAACTCGCGACTCTAATCGACACAGTCGTCGCGTCCAAAGATTCTACCAGACTGGCAGGCACCGCCGTAGGCGCAAGCGAATGACCCCCCCCCCCTCCCGCGCAACGCTAATCGGTTCCCCGCTCTGAACTAGCGCCTTGCAATTTGGCGTAAACATTAGAATTATCACTCGGAGACACTCAGAGAGCCGTGGTAGCTCAGATGGTTAGCGCTCGCTGTAAATTTCACAGTACGCGAGCAAATCGGGTTCGATCCCCGCTGGCACCAATGAAATTGTTAATTGCAATTTTAAGTGCTAATTTACCACGTGCTCGGCGGTGAAGGAAAACATCGTGAGGAAACCTGCATGTCTGAGAAATAAGAAAAAAAATTTCGAAGACTTGTGAAGTCCGCCAACACGCATTGGGGCAGCGCGGTGGACACTTCCTTGCCCTAATACCCTCTCAAAAATGAGAGGAGGCCTGTGCCCAGCAGTGGAACGTATATAGGTTGTAACTTTACTTTACTTTACTATTAGAATTATCTCCCTTTCTGGTCAATCGATGAAACATGAAACATCAAACGTGATATATTTTTTAAAATAGTATAATTTTATTTTCCACGTACAATATTTTTAAAGTTCTGAATCCAACCCTGGCCTAGTCTTGGTAACGTAACTAAACTAACTATAAAATAAAACTTTAAAAATGCGTTTATATAATAATTTAATTGTAACAAAATTAATATAAGGTTATTTACAGATGACACGATATCTCATGTTTCTTTTAAATCTTTGTATCGTAATTTTGCATTCTTTTACCACGCAACTAGACATATTTGTGACAGGCAATCTGTCAAAAATTCAAATCTGTCCTGCGCGCGCACCACTGTCGACCGATTCTTGTTGGCCTTAAACTGTAATTTTAGGGCCAGCACACTGGTCCGTTTTAGTTGTTCAGTCGGCCCGGTCCTTGCGCTAGTAATATACAACACGTAACATAATTAACGCACTTTGAGAAAGTAGTTTGTTCAGAGTCGTTTACTGAATCGATTCCTATCATTTTCAATATAGGTAATTTTTTATCCCAAAAATAATTAAAACTGCGTAAATTAGAGTCACACTAAATCTGTACAGTCAAAACAAACTGAAATGGACCGTAACTTAAGGCAATAAGACTTTTAAGAGTGCAGTTTTATTTGTATTATTATTAATTCTGTCATTCAATAAAATTAAAGGAAAAATTAACTTTATTTCAAGCGTGTTAAAGTCTTTGCGTTCGTGGATTTGTACTGTGACCACAACATTCTTCCGGAATTAGTATAACTAATTTGATAAATAATCAGTGCATAAAAATGTTTAACAAAAATTCAGTGTATGTATTATGATTATAACATAATATACTAATTGGGGTGTCTGAGGGTGTGCGTTAATTACGTTACATATTGTTATAAGTTAATGCTTTACATACCCTCAATTACATTTGAATTTATTTCAAGTCTAAATGTGTGTGTGCAAGGGCTAATGTTTTGTACTTTTTGCTATTGTGTATAGTTTTGGAACAGATTAAGTGTGAGTACAATAATCGTATTATTTCGTGCGTAGTCAAACAATCTGGATTGGTTCCCGCGACTGCGGGCGCTCTCGCTGGTGGGGGGCGGTGAGGGCGAGGGTGGTGAACTGGAGCTGCGTGCACTGCAGGCGCAGCTGGAGCGCGCGCAGCAGGCCGTGCGCACGCTCACCGACCTGCTCACCGAGCTGCGCGACCAGGTACCGTCCCGCAGCCACTGAACTGCATTGCACTGCACTGTACTGCTGGCGCGGATGGAACGCGCGCAGCTGGCCGTGCGCACGCTCACCGAGCTGCGCGACCAGGTACCGTCCCGCAGCCACTGAACTGCATTGCACTGCACTGTACTGCTGGCGCGTGTGGAACGCGCGCAGCTGGCCGTGCGCACGCTCACCGACCTGCTCACCGAGCTGCGCGACCAGGTACCGTCCCGCAGCTACTGAACTGCACTGCACTGCACTGTACTGCTGGCGCGGTTGGAACGCGCGCAGCTGGCCTTGCGCACGCTCACTGAGCTGCGCGACCAGGTACCGTCCCGCAGCCACTGAACTGCATTGCATTGCTGCACTGTACTGCTGGCGCGTGTGGAACGCGCGCAGCTGGCCGTGCGCACGCTCACCGAGCTGCGCGACCAGGTACCGTCCCGCAGCCACTGAACTGCATTGCACTGCACTGTACTGCTGGCGCGGATGGAACGCGCGCAGCTGGCCGTGCGCACGCTCACCGAGCTGCGCGACCAGGTACCGTCCCGCAGCCACTGAACTGCATTGCACTGCACTGTACTGCTGGCGCGTGTGGAACGCGCGCAGCTGGCCGTGCGCACGCTCACCGAGAGCTGCGCGACCAGGTACCGTCACGCAGCCACTGAACTGCATTGCACTGCACTGATGGCGACTCACTGTACTGCTGGCGCGGTTGGAACGCGCGCAGCTGGCCTTGCGCACGCTCACTGAGCTGCTCACCGAGCTGGCGACCAGGTATCGTCCCGCAGCCACTGCACTGCTGGTGCTGGCTGGGGTGGGGTGGGGGTGGGGTTGTAACTTATTTGTTCCGAATAATACAAATTGCGTTAAATGCTGCTATCACATCCTAAAACAATAGAATACCTTATTATTACTACGTGGAACTCAACATTGGGAGCACCAGAAATGTTAATGCTAATGGGATAGTTGATACCTTTGGATATTGACTAATGGGATGAAAAACTTTTTCTTTTCTTTAGATGACTGAACAGAGGAAGCAAAAGCAACGCATCGGCCTCCTCAACTCGACGTCTGCTTATCTGCAGAATCTACAAATGAATTTACCGCCGTGAACCGCTGCCGTCGTCCACTAGCGATGTTAGAAGTACTTCTAACCACTGTTATATGATGTGCTAAGGTGTTTTGTTAAATAAGTAGTAAATTTTTATAAAACACAATTTTGTGTTTTATACTTAGTTAATGCAAACATACCTTCGCGTGAATAAAGTTATTATTTAATATAATCTATTTACAGAATTGGCATAACAAAATATATCCTATATGGATGGACGTAAAGGGTAGTTAATAATTATTTATACATATAAGTGCTGCGGCGTAAATTACATCTAGAACGCACAATCGACTTTATCCCTATAGTTTCACGGTATATTTTCCAAATCATTTCACACAGCAATGACACACGGCAATCGTATAATCCTATTATACGATAGAACTGCAAAAAATACGTAACTAATTTTTGCTCATATTTAGGTTTACAGATTTAAATATAATATTAAAGTTACCAATTTGTATAAATTGAGTGAATGGTTAAGAGGCGGCGAAGGTATTAAGGATTTCTTAGATGCTCAAGATTTAAAATCAAAATTCAAAAATCTTAGTTAATAACTTGATAATGTTAGACCATATGTCCCGCCCTCTAAATACTTCTCCAACCATTTAACATTAAAACATTATAATAATTATACAAATGTCAAACATGTGACATTAGTACATATGTATATCTTAACCGTGAAACATATCTGCATAGTTTTGAACTATGATATATATTTTTACGTTTAAGTAGATAGACTATAATCGATATTATATGTCTATGTGACATTGACAGAATCTCTTTGACAAATTATACGATTATAAAATGTAGAAATCATTGTTTTCATAGAATTGTGTTGCCAACTTTCATACAACCTGCAGATATTCTACGAATAGAGAAATTAGTTACGGAACTTTGAACTAATTGACTAGAATTAGTGAATGTAAATGTAGTAACAGAATAATCAAAGCATGCGATTAGAATATTTAACCATAGATCGCTTATAGCCTCATAGCGATGATATTTATGGCGACCAAATTTTGCGAAATGAGTGTATTGAAGCATAAAAGGCATGTCTGACTATGTCTTACACCTCTACAATAATCTAAATTATTTATCACACAGAACAACGTTGTTCGCAGCATAGTGTTCATAGAGTAGTTATTAAGCTGTTACGGTGGAGTTTTTTCTTTACAATTTTTACTGTATCTTCATACTTTAAAATATATCTTTTAAGTACTTCAAAACTTATTTTTACTATATTGTTATAAATATATCGACTTTTAGATTTTTTATTGTTGATCGTCTATTTACTAAGTCTTTACTGTTACTAAAGATTATTTAGGAATTTATAGTTAAATATTTTCTTATTTCTTATGTAAAACATTTTAAATGTTTTTACAAAAGAAAATATTTCCATTAGTCGAAAGTTTGTAGCTCCTTTTGAAAAACTTAGGACGTGCAATATAAGTTAGCTCAAAACCGTTACCTATTTACTATAGCATTAATAAAAGATCGAATTTCATTAAAAATCTTCTAAAGATCTGAATTCTATCATCGCTGGCTACAGTGCAATGTAAAATCTACTGACCAAAATGATAATCTTAAGAGGTTTGGTTTGAATTCAGCCTCAGCCTCGACAGCCCTAGTGTAGTTACAGGCAAATGGTTTACTGTTAAGTTGTACGACGTGGTAGTACTGGTTGCACGTGTATACTAAATGTTAAGTTAGTATAATATTATGTGACTAGTATTAACATTGGTTGTTCATGTAATGACGTGTTTACGAATATTTCGTTAGGAGAATGTTGACTTCTTACAATTTAAGCGAAGACGTTTTATTTTAAGAAAACCGTTTTTATTCTATATGTATTACAATTTTTATTAAATTATTTTTGAGAAAAGTTTTGGTAATTTCTCGGATATTTTTCTTTTTAATTATGTATTTTAAAATGTTTTGTTACCACATGATTTTTAGTTTAATATTTGTAGGAAAGTTAACAGTGCCATGTTTGTTGCAACAAACAAAAATAAATAATTACGAATCTTAATAAAAAAGAGCTGTGTTTTTATATTTTTGAGTAAATTTAACTTTATTTTGTACTTAAAATATTTTGTCTCGAATGTTCATATACAATATAGTTAGTTATAGTCACATATTGTAATTTGAACTTTACATACATTACACATCATTTTTCTTTTTAACTTTTACCAAAATATCTTCTATCTAAATAATCTAAATAATATTTAATAAAGTTCAAAGTCAAATAACATAATAAATAATAATATGTAATAAGTACCATTCTAGCAATTGTCACATTCCTGCAAAAAAGTAAAAAAAAATTCCAAATACATACAAATTACATTACTGTTTTACATTCGTTTTGGATTGTTATCAAATTAATTATATTTGAAATGCATTAAAACAACGCAGCTAAATATTCCAGGGTTTCTGGTATTTTTTGTTATACTTATATTATTCTACTTTTTCTATTTTTCTACTTATAATTGCACCTTAGCATAATTGAAACATCTTTTTCAGTATAGTATGAGAACACATTTTCCTTTTTCTATTAAATTTTGGTACGAAATTTTCTTTATACATATTTTAAATACATTTCTGATACCATTTTATATAATTATTTAAATCTGGAAAATTTAAGATGCTTAAAAAGATGAATAACTCTTGTGCTGTATTGAATGTTAATCTGATAAATTGTCTGAATCTTTTTTCTAGAATAATTTCTATGTTTCTGGTTTAATGTTTAACTTTTTTCCTTTGTTAGTACTTTTAAGTAGCGGATATTACGATATTGTAACTATTATAGTACTTTATAATGTGATGGACCTCGTTGTGATGGCTGCAATAAAGCGTTTTGTTTTTAAAAAATAAAAAATGGCACAAACTTTTATTTTTTTAACTACCCTTAAAATTCATGCCGTGTAGCGGCGGTTGAGAATATCCACTACCCCATATCTTCCCGTGGGTTTCGTAAGAGGCGACAGAGGGAGACAGGCAGGAGATGGGCAGCAGCATCTTCCTGATAACAACTGTGTTATAATAAAAAACTGCCCCCATGAGCAACGACACAAAAAAACGGCCCCCCAGTCCCCCACGACCCCGCTATTCCTGAATACGGTGGTGACCATGGTAACAGCGGGGCAGGGGGTACTAAGAATCTCCGATGGTGGTTCGGTTGCCATCTAAGATGACTAGACCTGGCAACATATAAATAACACACCCTGAGGACTGACGAAAAGGTCCTGGAACTGGAAAAAGAGGTATACGATTTGCGCTGGCATATTGTAGTATTATCGTAAGTTTGAAGAGGGGAGGACACGGCAATCCTCGAATCCGGCAGCTTGTTCCATTACAGAAAGGGTGACTATCTGTCGCAAGAAGGTGTCTGATTTATCGTCCACAAGTCTTGTCAACAACGTTGGGTGAAAATATTGGGAATATGTCTACGAGGGCTGCGCACCATAATCACCAACCGGTATTCGGTGATAGTCATATAGGTTTGCGCACCGACCTTGCACATCCCGATGAGGAGGTGGAGGAACCGTATGAAGATATCTCTAGAGCCATGCACTCCTCCAAAATTAAATATATACAAAACAAAAATATGGTGTTGATGTAAGACTTCAACGCAAAACCAGGTACAAAAGAAAGCGGTGAGCTCAAGGTAGGGAATAGGGCAACGGAACCCAAAGGGCCAGCAGCTGGCCGACTTCGTGGAGAAAGAGGGACTCTTTATGATAAAATCTTTCTTCCAAAAGCGGTTCCACAGGTGGTAAACATGGTCGAGCTCCAGCGGTTTGACAAAAAATGACTTCATTATGACGACCAGACGCCAACTGTTCAGTGATGTATCAGTGATCGCAAGGGTGAAAACTGGTAGCGATCATCGAATAGCTAGAGGCACACTAACGTTAAGTTGGAGAGGTCTCGTCTAATGAAGTCAACGCTTTGTCCCCCTCGTGCGCTAATCCAGGGCTCCGAAAACTTTCAGCTCGAATTACAAAACCGTTCAGTGCCTAGAAGACTGCATTACTGTGGACGATATGAATGACAAGCTCGTGGAAACTGTCCATGTGGTTGGAGCTAAGTTCTGCAAGACCCGCTGTAGAAGAACACAAAAACTTCGATCACACTCTTAATCTCATGGCTTTTAGACGGGAAATGAAGCTGCAGTCTTCAACAACTTTGACAGCATACAGGCAACTGAACAGACAGATCTCCAAATACATGCATCGGACTTACGCAACTTCAATACAGCTCGTATTGAATGAGCGATTGAGTGAAATCAGGGCTCCAAAGTTAGGTGCACGAAAGTGACGAATGGTATGGCGGGGCGAACGATTAAGTGCACTGTATTACCGTGGTTCAAAAGGAATCAAAACAAAATGGTGGACGTGGCACGTGGCAGACAGATGAGCTGCTGAGGATAAACGCACAACAAATAATACAGCTCATAAATAAGGATGGACGCTTTCTTGGGGAAGCGGCGAGCGGCTTCTCCCTACGGACATGCAGGCACGATGATAATTGCAAACTGTTGTCGGCTTGTAGACAATGGTGGCCCTAGGGCGGTGCGAGCGGTGCGACCGCGTGCTGAAACCAACCGAAGCGCATCGGGTACTTGTCACCGACTCATATCACTAACATTCAGTTTTGTTGACACTAATGAAGAGAAATAAGAAAGAGAGTATTTTGTTGCTTACAAGTCGGTAAAGGACTCTTCGGGATAAAAACCAGTGTTTCACCAAGACATGAATGATGGTCGAGGGCAATAATACGATAATGTAGCGAACATGGCAGGAATAATTAAAGGTATATAGTTAATATATAAATCATAATTCTGAATCATATGTGGTAGTCACTCTTTGAATTTATTGGTAGCTGATGCGGACAGAACTTACGTTAAATCAGCTTCTTTTTTCGGATTTCTCCAAATCTGTTTGTTTTATTCTCTAGATCAACATTGCGATAGAAAGAGATTTTCAAGCATATTGAAAGATTATTGCTGAAAAAGTTTGTGAAACTCGCCGGGAGAGTAGTTTCTAGCCTTTCTGCTGTTCCAGTGTTGTATCTTCAGACTATCTTTAGACTCTTTTAAGTTTTGTCGCTTTATATTTTTAACACTGTCTGCGGCATAATGGTTTAAGTAAAAGTAGTCAAACAAAATTATTTACTGTAAAGTTTTCTCATCTATATAACTAGTCTCCGCAGCAGTGCTAGCACAGTGACGTTTTTTTATATAGAAGTGAGTAAGCAAGCATGCGGCACACCTGATGGTGACTACCACCGCCTATGAACAACTGTGACACCAGGGGAATTGCAGGTGCGTTGCCGGACTTTTAGGAAGAAGTAAGCTCTTTCCTTGAAGGTCGTATCGGCCCGGAAAAATTTCCGGTGGTAAACAATTCCTCAAAAAAATCATGCGAGGGATCATGCATGCAAACACCTAGTAAAACGCACAATGGTTGACCACTAAACATCCAGATGACGATGATTTCGAGCACTCAGAACATGTTCTGATAAAAGCGATAAAAATACAAAGGAATAAAACATTCATTAACAAAGTCAGTGATCAATCAAAGTCGACGATTCGTGCCACTCTGCGCTGTGGTCTAGCGGATAAAGATGACACAGAAGTGGCCCAGAGATGAGAACAGTATTCCATGTGAGGCTGAACTTGCATCTTGTAAAGTTACAAGCAACGTGCTGCCATGAAATACTGTCCCGCTATGCTGAGCGCGTCAAGATTGTTAGAAGCAAACTTTGCCTTCCCTTACAAGTGACGACGAAGCGGCACATATTCGATACGTCGATGATTCGGACTCCAATGCTGAGGCAACAAGGGGAGTGCTCTAAAATTGAAACGATACGCCAAAGTGGTTCTTTTTAGCGGTAAACGCGCAAACCTGTGTCCTCTGAGGGTTATCGAGCGCAACAGAGTAGTGCGAGTGGAATGAATAATATTTTTTAACGCAAATGAGCAGAACAAATGCTACGTCATGAGCTGTGCTTGTCCCGTAGATACACCTGTACTATATTTGGTAGGTCTCGTACTAAAAGGTTGCGGAAATATTTTGTTCGTATTTTATATTTGTATATATATTCAAGACCATTTTTTAAGTTTAATTACATTTATGTATGCCATTTTCTTCGATAACTTGTTGCCAACCTGCAGGTAGTGACATAATCTCGTTTCTGTAGAAATCTTGGGATTATTGATTAAAAAAAATTTTACAAGTGGTTTTCCTCTCTTGATGTTAACCCAACGCTATCCAAACAATTCTGAAGAGACCGAAACTGATGAAAATCTGAGGGTGCAAGGTCACGACTATATGGTGAATGCAACCAATTACTCTTCCCAACCAAGTTCTCTTAATATTTGCTGAATGGCCAAAGATGTGTGTGGTCTGGCGTTATCATGATGCAAGGCCACTTTCACATAGGCCTTTTTCTGTTGATCAGTTCCGGCCGTTTTTTTCTCAATTTTTTTCTTGAGTTTCGTTAATTGTTGGAAGTAGGAATCCGAATCGATGGTTTTGCCCGGCGGTAAAAGCTCATAATGATGCTAGATGCCCTCCCAATCCCACCACATACACCATCAGCTTATTGCGTGTTAATCCGGGTTTCTATCCGGGTTTACTCTTTGACCACGATCTTTTTTACACATTCTTCTCGTAAGATGATCCACTTTTCATCACCAGTGATGAATCTTTTCAAAAATGGTTCGGTTTTATTACGTTTCATTAGAGAATCGCAAATAAGTACACGATGCGTGAGGTTTCTTTCAGTGGTGGTAGTAACCAAATATCGCGCTTTTTTGTTTAGCCAGACTTTTTCAAACGGGTTAAAACTGTTTAGTGATTAATTCTCAATTTTTCGGCTATGTGGTAACTACTAATATGCATATCTCGCTCCACTTTTTCAAAAATGGCATCGACTTTATCCTTATAGGGCGACCAAAGCGAGCTGCGTCTTTGACATGAAAATTTCCGGATCAAAAACGCTTGAAACAAAAAGTTGTTTCAAGCGTTTTTGATCCGGAAAGAGTAGCACAAAGGTGCTACTCTTGCTGACACTGCATTAGGTCCATAAACGTCACATTTTTTTATAGCGGGTTGAGCCGCATTTGCATGCATGTTTCGCATGCAGGTTTGATGATTTCCTTCACCGCCGAGCACGTGATAAACCGGCCTTAAAATTGTAATGAACAATTTCATTGGTGCCGACGGGGATCGAACCCGGGTTCCTCGCGTTCTGTTTAGTGTTGCCCAAATGCAAGAACAAGACGAGACTTAGCCAGTCTTGGTCTTGGTCTTGCGCCAATACACCTGGTCTTGTTCTTGGTCTTGGTATTGCGCTCTCAGTCTTGTTCTTGGTCTTGGTCTTGCAGCAAGAGTCTCGCAAGTCTCGCAATTACCTATTAGCCTATTGTTATATTAAACGTTACTTTAGATCTTAGAACAACTTAACAGAGTAGACACATTTTGAGCTTGAATTAACATAGCCTTAGAAAGACCAACCAAATTAATAAATGTCTAAACATTTAATGAGAAATTCGAAAAATCAACTAATACCGGGTGGGGTTTGAACCCACGACCTAAGCGATCCGTGCCGATGCTCTAACCAACTGAGCTGTCTACCAAGTCTCACGGCTACGGGAGTTAGTCTGTTTCTTAATAAACGTTTACATTTAATAAGCTTACATGTGCTAAAACTTAGTCAAAACATATAAAAAACAAATTAATGACATTAACTTGACTGTATTATAAAGAACATTATCTGTCTAGAAAGAGATTGATAGACCCTTATATGAAATGGATTAAAAGAGTTATACAATTTACCATATTTATAAGAAAATAAAATACAATAAAAATTAAATTACATAACAGTACACAACAGCTTTGACATTACTGTTACTTTATATTAATTCTTTTGACCAAGAATTAATACAAAGTAATCATCTGGCTGACTCATCACTTAACCTATTTCTATGTTTTCTAATTACTAATGATGCTTTAGAAAATAATCTCTCAGCAGGTACTGAAGTTGAAGTATTGAAAGAAAATCACGGGCCATCTTCGATAAAGTCGGATATTCTGTCTCACGCGTCCTCCACCACTCTAAAATATCTTCCGAACTGGCGGCTCTGGGTTTACTTAGGTACTCCTCCAACTCGTCTATAACTAAGCCTTGATGAAAAGATCCAGATCCAGATGACGTCGAGGGACATGCATACAATTTCTCAACGTCTATTACGTCTTCATCTTCATCATATTCACATACTTTCTTTTCATTTCTTGGTGATTCTAGAGATGTATTCACTGAGTGTAGACTTTTATATTCTTTATAAAGTTCATTAAATTTACGCAGGCTTTCTGTTTTAATTTGCTTCCCCCATAATGTCATGTCAAAAGTCTGAGTCTTATGCCTTGGGACTAAAATTAAAGAGGTTCAATAAATACAGTTGCTCTTTTTATAATGTTTAAGCATTTTGTCTCGAGCTGCTTGAAAACCCAGAATGAGCCTTTCAATTCAATTTTATCGAGCAAGAGATTGAATGATACAATGACTAGCGGTAATGTAACATATTTTTCTCCACCAAGTTTCGTTGATAGAAGTTTAAAGTTTATTAGAAACTTATGTATTTTTTCGAGTATTTGCCATTCACTATCTGTGTGTTTGAAAATCATTCAATTCGGTGACAGAAGTGCACAATATGTTAATGCCAGTTCTCACTTTTAAACCAAATCCAATCATATCATGTGTGGAATTCCATCTCGTTGGACAGTTGAGTATGGGGTTCAGCTTTGATGGTACGCCAGCTGCTTCACAAGCAGACTGAAACTTCCTCTTCAATATCTCACTTCTTTTCATTTTACTGGAAATACTGCGTAATTTTGTTATAGCTGTACGTGAGTCAGCAATATTTGGCGCATATTCTTCATCTTCCTCAGTTTCGTCTTCATTATCTTCATACTGCTGTTCTTGTCCGTTATTATCGGTTTCACTGTGTAATGCTAAGGTCTTTAATAAATCTTGTACACCAAGGTTCAAAATGTTGATTGTCTGAATCAAAGTGTGGCAGCTGTTTGTCCAATTCATAAATAAATTTGGTATTTGCAGTTGCGTTGTCGACCGTGATACCCTGTATTTTATCAATTATGTCATATTCCAATAAACATTCGTGGAAAATCGTTGCAATATCTTCCCCAGTATGTCGACCGCGTGATGGTATAAAATCAAGGACTACAGATCGATACTTCCATTCGTTGTCTATATAATGAATAGTGACCCCGTAGTAACTCCTACCAGCAATTGACGTCCATCCATCAATGGTAAATGACATTTTAGATGAAAATTGTTGTAGTCGTTTCTTAAGATTCAATTGAAGCTCTTCAAACCGTTCTTTGACCTTCCTTCTAAGTGTGGACCTTTTAGGAAACACCATATTTGGGCAAATTGATCGAAAATATACTTGTGTAGCTTCGTCATCGAAAAATGAGAAGGGAAGATATTTTTTAACCATCCAATCAACTATAATTGTCGTGACGTTGTCACTCCTATTTTCAAACTGAAATAAAACAGTAAATCATGTGTCACGCCGATTATAAAAACAAATGAAAATATGAGTGAATTAGATAGATTATAGGATTATAGTGTTAAATATGTATTTAGAACATATTTAACACTATAATCTATATACACACACTATACACTATAACATATATATAACTACCACTCACTGACTGACTATAACGATATCTCAGGAACTATAAAACATACAAACTTGAAGTTTGTAAGGTAGGTTCCTTTTATGGCATAGAGATCAGTTAAGAAACCGTTTTGAGAAAATCTATCCCTTTTTTTTTTTTTTTGCGGATGGAAAATCATCTAATGACGCCTTTCGCTCTGAGTGGAGCGTAAGGGAGTGTCAGACTTTTACTGACTAAAAACCATCCGTGTTCCTTCAGTGCCCTTACGTTCCGGAGCCGCGGTATCTCTTTCGAACAGCCCGCAGCCCCGGCAGGCGTCGGCCCTTGCGGGCCCCTTCACGCTGCTGACAGCTCTTTGAGGCGCGCGTGGAACAAAACGCGCCGTCGACACGGCCTGTCGTCGTTAGACGGACGGACGGCGAGCTACCCATTGCTCGCCGTCCACAGGCCCGCGCCTACGGTGGCCGGGGGCCACGACGTAGCCCCCGACGCCCGGTGCGTCTCCCGCGGCGGCCGGGGAGGAAAGCTGCTGCTCTCTCCTTCTCCCGCTCCGTCACCTCCTTCGCTAGCATCACTGCTTCGCAGAAGGTGGTGACGGCATCCCATTCCGTCTCGCTCCGGACCATGGCCTCGACCAGGGCCGGACGCGAGAGGTCGCCGCCGCCTATCGCCGCTACGAGGACACGGCGGTGCTTCGCCCAAGCAGGGCACACCTCTACGGTGTGTTCCACCGTGTCCTCCGGTCCATCCTCGCAGTGGGAGCACCCGGGCGTTTCCTCCCGCCCGATTCGGTGCAGGAACCTCCCGAACACACCGTGTCCGGTGAGGACCTGCGTCAGGCGGAAGGTGAGGATGCCGTGGCGTCTCTCAAGCCACTCCTCAAAGAGGGGTCTTATCGCCGCTATAGTGGCGTGCCCAGCACGGGGTTGCGACAGTCGCTGTCTCCATGTCGCCATGAGATCGTGCCGGAAGTCTGTCCGCTGCGCGACAACTTGCCGCGGCAGCGGGGTTTCCCCACGGCACAGTGCCTCCGCGGGCCATTCGTGCAGGCGCGCGAGGACTATCGCCTCCAGATCCCACGGCGGCAATCCGGCAAGGAGGCTCGCCGCCTCGCGGGAGATCGTGCGGTAGCCGCGAACAATTTTCACGGCAATCACCCTTTGGGGCGCGTTCAGGTGGTGGACGGCAAGCCGCGCCAAACCACGCGCCCACACCGGGGCCCCGTAAAGGGCCATGGACCGCACGATCCCCGCGTAGAGCCTCCGGCAGGAGGCGTTTGGCCCTCCCAGGTTCGGCAGGAGCCGCCTGAAGGCAGCCCCGGTCCGTTCCAGTTTGGGAGCCAAACGTCGGAAGTGCTCAACGAAGTTCCATCGGCCGTCGAGGACGAGTCCTAGGTACTTCAGCGTCGACTCGACGCCGATGGATACCCCTCCTACCATCACTGAGGATACCGGTGGTGGCCTGTTCCGAGGACCATGGAAGTGCATGGCCTCGGACTTGTGCAGAGCCACCTCGAGACCCAGTTGCCGAATCCTCTCAACGACTATCGCAACCCCGCGTGTCATAGTTTCCGCCGCCGCCTCGTACGACCCCCCCTTGTGCCAGTACCAGCGTGTCGTCAGCGTAACGAACTACGCTGACGCCGGTAGGGAGGTCGGCGCGCAGCACCCAATCGTAACCGATGTGCCACAGAGGTGGCCCCAGAACCGACCCCTGTGGGACACCGCACGACAGCTCTCGCCGGTTCCACTCACCGTTGCGACCGGGGTAGATGACGACCCTGTCCGTCAGGTAGTCCCCGACTATACGACGGAGATAGGTCGGCACCCGGTGATACCGGAGTGCCTCCCTAATGCAGCTCCAGGGCGTGGAGTCGAAGGAGTTGGGTGCACACCGCCAAGACAACCCCCCTCTGGCCACTGCATCCCCCCGTCGTGAGAGCTCTTACGCGCATGATGGCGTCCACCGTGGAGCGCCTCTTGCGGAAACCAAGCGAGTGTTGAGACGTTACAACTAGTAAACATTAGCTCCCTTATTTTTGATTAATTTAATTAGTAAAAGGGATTGTTAAGTGTATCTAGCATAAGAAATGTGTAAAGTGTCGGCCAAATAACGTGTGCAATTGTTATTTCTAAAAAATTGTAAAAAATTGAGTGGAAAATTGATAAAAATATTCTATTATCAGTGTTTTTGGAAAACAATCCAAGAAACAACAAATATTCGCAAGTATACAAATACACTTTAGTAAAGTAACTATTCTTTCTACCTAGTAATTAAAATATAATCTATAAAGTTGCAAAAGGTTGCAAAAGAATAGTAAAAATTAAAATTTAAAAACTAATACACAAATATGACGGTTAACATTATTTGAATTAGATGCGGTGTTATATAACATTATCAACCGTGTGTCGAGGTGATAGTGACTTGTTGATTGTTCATTGCCATCTAGCGTCATACATAAGATTAATGATCTATAAACTCTTTGTGATGTGTTGTTTTTTTTGGCTAAAGTGACATCTATTACTAGCAACAATAGTCAGTTACATGAAAGCGTATATACAAACTCATAATTTCGTCAAAAGTAAGAAGGTGTTCGCGGCGAATTGGTACATTCGTCGCATTATAGCATGTAGTCAAGAGTTCGGGCATTCAAGTCCCTGTAACTCCCCCCACTCGAGAATTACTTTTTTTAAATTATTTTAATGAGCAAACGACAATAAAATATCATTTCAAAATATTACAATAAAATATCACCTCAAAATGTCACTAGTATGTTTTAAATGCAAAAATAAAATATTGGATAAGGATAATTTAACTTGTTCACTATGCAAAGAAAAATTTCATTTAACTTGCACCATAGTTTCTGAAAAAAGATTTCGCTGGATGTCAATAGAAACCAAAAATGCCTGGAAGTGTACAACTTGTACACAGAAAAAAAAATAAGACAAAAAATAGAAATATGTCATCAGAAAAATCTCCTAATTTGGACAGCAGTATATCTAGCTGTCACGAAAGGGCAAATGATAATATAACATTGCGAAAAAAAACTCAATCCCCCTATAAGCGATAGCAGCCCGCAATCAATTTCCCACATTGACGACTTAGGTGAAACGTTGATTTCTGTAGACGCCGCTTTAAATCGAGTGAAAATAACTATTTAGATGGAGGATGGAGGATGAGATCAAACTACAAAATTTGGAAACAAAGCTCGAAAGTGCTGACCTGGAAGTGGAAAGATTGTAATAAATTGTTTAGAAAACAATTTATTGAAAGAGGAAATATCAAAAAGAGATAAACCAATTATCTCGCATCTGTCGCTCAACTACAAAAAAGAAGGTCGTAAGTCCCTCCCAGAACAATACCTGCGAAAATAATATAAAGAAATATACTACTAATGTATTATTTAGTACTCCCAAAGCAAGTGCCCCATCAACGATAACAAATATAGCATTGTGTCACAGCCCCAGTGAGACTAATGAAAGCAAGCGGCAAAATAATAATAATAATTATAATATTAACAGTATGAACAAATCACCATTACGCGACGTAACAAGCCAACAAGAGAACACATTAAATAATTCTAAAATATCTCAAGAGAACAAAAAGAAGATATGTATGCTAAGTACTAACAAGTTTACTAAAACAAGATCCATCGCGCAACGATTTTTGCATGGAGATTTTGATATCTGCCATTATCTTCTGACTGGATACGGAATAAAACCACTTATGATGGGACTAAAGACCAAACTTATGGATTATACAATGGAAGACTACTGCATATTACTAATAGGTGATCAAGATTTCAAATCCACTATAAATTACTTTGAATTAATAACATATATTCGACATACTTTATCAGAAATTACACACACAAACATCATTTTGTGTCTACCTACCTTTAGATACTGTAGATTCCGAAATTTATTTAACTGGCGAGTAGAAGTTTTTAATAATTTACTACATCTGGATGTAATGACACATGAGTATGCACACCTTATTGATTCCAACCTGAATCTAGAATATGATTATACGATGTTTAAAAAACACACAGGTATCATAAATAACTACGGAATGCAAACCATATTCAAAGACATTAATGCACTTATGTGTGAAATTGAAGATTATGGTTATAATATAATATTAGAACCCATGACCGAATTGCAGAATGATCTAAATGAACCAATACCTGCCTCGCCACCTCTAAAAAATATGTTTTTTCGATAATAAAATAAGGATTATTTACCAAAACATACAAAGTTTTAATAACAAACGGCATTTGTTGGAAGCTTGGACAGATGAAGATAAAAATGTACACGCTATATGTCTATCTGAAACCTGGATCAGTGCTCCAAAACTTGACCTACTCAAAGTACAGGGTTATATGCTGGCATCCCATTTCAGTCGATCTAATTCAGTAGGAGGAGGTGTTTGTATACTAGTTAAAGATGATATAGATTATATTGAACGAAACGATTTAAACGCTATGTCCATAGAACCTATAATTGAAATATGTGGAATAGAAATACCAGTTTCAAATTTATTAGTCATAAATGTATACTGGCCAAATAGTAACAGAATGCCTGATACCTTTTACAGTGTATTAGAAAAGCTCTTACAACGAATTCAGCAAAAAAAATTCTAAAACAAACGTTGTAATAGGTGGAGACTTTAACGTAGATGTGTTAAAACAAAGTATATTGACTGTAAGACTTTTAAATTTAATGCGTAGTTATAATTTCTATCAACATGTTCAAGAACCAACGAGGGTAACAGAGACTACATCCTCATGCCTAGATTTAACATTCACAAATTTTGATGTCGAACAAGTCGTAATTAATGTTGTAGAGTTGAGTCTCTCTGACCACAAAGGAGTTATAGTAAATATACCAATAAAAGAAAGAAACATACTCGTGCGTAATACGTGGATTCTAGAAAAAAGAATCTTTAGTGAAAAAAATATCCAACATTTCAAAGCTAAATTAAGAGAAGTAAAGATTTCTTATATTTACGCGAACACTATACGTGATTAAAACTACTGTTACGGATTTTATCGCGTTTATTTTTACTTTTTATTTACTTTTATTTTTAATTCCCGACGTTTCGATTCGAGTTTGTATAATCAATAAAATTAAAACTAAACACAAGCATACCACTGCAAGACCTCAGAACATAATCAGGTCATTTTGCATAGATCGGACCATAAACAATAATTAAAAAAGCTGAAGGTACTCCGGGTTTAACAATGACATCGGGACGTCAGTCATCTCAGTCCCTCGTGACCATGGGTGCTGGAAAGCACCCGAAACGTCGGGAATTAAAAATAAAAGTAAATAAAAAGTAAAAATAAACGCGATAAAATCCGTAAAAGTAGTTTTAATCAAGAGAAGTAAACTTTAGCAAAATAATTACTATCGATAAAAACATTAATGAAAATTATAACACATTTTGTAATAAAATTAATCATATATTAAATGAAACTATACCAAAAATTCTCATAAAAATAAGAAGCATAAAGAAAAAGCTATGGTTAACCAAAGGAATAAAAACATCGTGCAAAAATAAAAGACTCTTAAAAAAATATTATCTCAAACAAAAAATCCAGTACTAAACAAGTATTATAAAAATTAAAAATACTTAAAAAAACTGTAAATATTTCAAAAAGGAACTATAATATTAAAAGAATAAAGAATTCTGATAATGTAATAAAATCAATGTGGAATGTTGTAAAGGAACAAACTAATAAGCTTACACAAAATAAAAAGAACATAGAACTGAATGTCCAAAGTAGTATCACTGCGGACCCTGTTCAAATAGTTGAGTGTTTCAATAATTTCTTTTTGTCCGTTGGTAATGATAACAATACTTTTGGCACAACAGGTGCAATCGTTCAGCCTGTCCTTCATCCCGTAAAGAATTCATTCTTTTTACAACCCGCTACTAATCAAGAAATTATAAAATGTATACGTAATTTAAAAAACAAGCGTAGCTTCGGTCATGATGACTTACCGCCTTGTCTAATTAGGAAATGCGCCGAAGAACTAGCCCCAGTTATGACATTCCTGATAAATCAATCGTTTACAGAAAGTAAAGTTCCAGACCAATTAAAAATTTCAATAATTAAACCACTCTATAAAAAAGGCTCTAAAACTGACTGTAGCAACTATCGCCCTATTGCTATTCTTCCAACGTTTTCAAAAATATTTGAATCCGTTATGGCTAATAGACTATACTGTTACTGCGAAAAGTTCAATATATTAAATGACAATCAATATGGCTTTCGCAAAAACAGAACAACAACTACAGCAGTATACAAATATGTCAATGAAATATTAAATTTATTTAATAAAAAGAAATACGCGATCTGTATTTTACTGGACATGACCAAAGCCTATGATCGAGTTCGATTTGACATACTTTTACGGAAGTTACACGGAATAGGAGTAAGAGGCCCAACATACAACTGGTTCGAATCATACCTGACCAATCGAAAGCAGTGTGTAGAGATAGAACACCATAACCTAGCCAGTGGAAATGTGATTAAAGTCAGGTCTCAATTTGCACCGGTCACAACCTAAATACAGAATACCACAGGGTAGTGTTCTCGGTTGTTTATTATTTTTAATTTATATTAATGATTTGCCAAAAATAGTCACAGCCCCCTGTACCTTGTTTGCCGACGATCTTTCTGTAGTCATACCTTTCGACAATAATACTAACAACAATCTTAACAACTGTCTAGATAGTGTACTTACAGATATCTCTAAATGGTTAAAAAATCACAATCTCGTCATAAATTACACAAAAACTAAGATAATACAATTTAAGCCGTATCAAAAATGCCCCCTATCTATAAATTATTCTTACAAAGATATTAAACTAGAATGTGTTGATTCATATACATTATTAGGTATAAACATAGATTCAGGTATAAATTGGAAAGAACACATAAAGAAAGTAACATCTAAACTTTCCCGTTTCTCGTATGCACTATACGAACTTAAAAAAGTTACAGATTCAAGAACAGCCACGTGTGCATACTATGCGTTGAATGTCGTCTACAATGTCCGGGGACAATGCAGGTATCGGGCCTCGGGGTAACCCCCATTGCCCGGGTGTCCTCATATCCCATTACTATGGGACAGTCCTTTACCCTATTTTAGGCTCGATAGCATACACGGGTTTTTTCCGTGGTGGCGGTAAATTGTTTTTCCGTAGTTATCCAACTACGGAAAAAGGTGGTTATTTGGTAAGTCTGAGTTGGCCTTTTTGCGGCATTGTGGGTTGTTACTCAACTCTCTAATCACATATAGAGAGGAGTTCTCTTGGAAGAGGTCGCCCGTCCGGTGGCCGGGTGTGTAACGGCGCAAAGCCGTTAAGGTGTTCGTGTGGCCCGTTATCGGCACGGTCAAACATGCCGCGCGCTAGCCGGGCCACGAAGTCGGTGATGTTCTCGATCTTCAAGTCGGCCGCTATCACGTCGTTCCGGACGTAGCGACCTGCTCCGACGATCGTCCTTAATGTCAGATTCTGCTGGGCCTGTAGTCGCCGCCTCAGAGGGTCGCTCAGAAGTGCGTACCAGGCCGGTGCAGCGTAGGTGATGATGGTCCGGATATACATCTTGTATATCCGGAGCTTGGTTCGTATGGGCAGCTTGGATGCCAGGACCGGCAAGAGCGTCGCCCGCGCACATCGGGCCCGGCGGACGTCGAAGTCGACGTGCGCGGTCATGCACAGCGTCCTGTCGATCCTGCACCCAAGGTAGGTTACAGCCTTCTGGTACGCAATCTTCTGGCCGTTGAGGGTCAGCGGAGGTGGAAACTTCCTGAGACGGCGAGTGAGCAGAGCGGTCGTCTTACCAACGTTGACGACCATCCTCGACTCTTCCAGCCATGGTGGCAGCAGGTCCAGCAGACGCTGCATCTTGGCAGTGGCTATTGGGCTCTTCTGGACGAGGTGAAATAGGCGCTATCGTCCGCGAATGGCGCCAGCTCAACGTCGTCCTCCCACTCTTGAAGCCTGCCTGCCAGTGTAGGTATGTCGTTGGTGTAAGCCGCGTACAGGACTGGAGACAAACAGCTGCCCTGCGGGACGCCGGCTTGGATGGTTCTCGTTGCGGATTCGGCGTCCTCTACGCAGACGTAGAACTTCCTGTCTTCCAGGAAAGACGCTATTAACCGCAATATAGCAAGAGGGACACTGGTCTGTTCTTTCAGTTTATATAATAGTCCTGCGTGCCACACCCGGTCGAACGCCTTCTCGATATCGAGAAAGACGCCCAACGATATGCGGCCACGATTGTACTCTGCCGCAAGCAGGTGCAGCACTCTAGTCAGTTGCGTGACTGTGGAGTGACCCCTCCTGAATCCGTGCTGCTCCGCCCGAAGTTGGATGCACGGACGGAGACGTCTTAGCAGCAATCTTTCAAACAGTTTAGCTATATGTGGCAATAGCGTGATCGGCCTGTAGTTGGCAGCTCTACGCCTATCCTTCCCGGGTTTCGGCAAGACGATGATTTTGCCTTTTTTCCAGTCCTCCGGGAAGTGGGATGTCCGCAGTATCCCATTGTAGAGTCGACCAAGCTCTACTATGACTCTATTGGGCAGCTGTCGGAGTGCAGCGTTGGTAATCCCGTCGTGCCCCGGCGCCTTCCTCGGTTGCAGGCAGGTTACTGTCCTCCGCAATTCTGCGGGGGGAGATGAACCAATCTCCTGCAAGAGGCGGCGCGGGCGACGACAGGAACTCCTGTACGCGACTTTCCTTCCGGGCATGAAGCTCCATAAACTCCGCACTTGCTGTATTCGGCATAAATTGCTCCTCGAAGTGCTCGACTAGGATATCCGCTCTGCCCTTGGCATCATAGCATCGTTTGCCCGTATTATCAGTCAGCGGGCAAACGGGAGGTTTGGATTTGGTCAACTGCCGGTTCAGTCTATAGAGCGACGCATCATGCTCTTCCGCCTTCTGGATGCGCCGATCCTAGGCCTCTCCTCTGAAGGCCTGGACTGCAACCGACAGTTCCTCCGATAAGGTGTTCAGCTGTGTCTTAATTCTGGGACAGCGAGTACGCGCCCAGAGCTTTCTTTTGCGATTGATCTGCACGCATATTTCACGCAGCAGATCGTCTCGCCTTGCTGTAATCGGGACGACCGTAGAAGCCGCGTGGAGGGCTTCCTTGATGTTGTTGGTAATTCTAGTAGCAGCGGCCTCTACGTCGTCCGCTGTGCTTATAGGATGGTGTGCTGGAGGTCTCTGCTGAAGATGTTGACAGTAGAGCCTCCAGTCGACACGGGTTTTAAAAGCTCTAGGTGGCGTAGTCACTGCCTTTAGGCCAAAGGTTATCAGTAACGGGAGGTGCTGTGAAGGAAGGTCGTACAGCACTTCTACCACTATCGGATAGTTGACGTTCCTAGTGAGCACGATGTCTAATACATCCGGATGCCTCCGTGGGTCAGTAGGAACGTGAGTTGGTTCCTCGGGACCTAGAACGTCGTACTGGTCTTTTCTGCATCTTCGTATAGCTCAAGGCCCGGCGGGGTGATCACTCTGGACCCCCACGCCGGGTGTTTGGCGTTCAGGTCCCCGGCGATGATTGTTGGTGTATCGCCTTCCATCACCGTCCGGATGTCTGAGGAGCAGAATGGAGTCCCTGGCGGGCGGTATGCTGCATATATCCTTAGTTCCTCGCCCGCCGCCTCCATTCTTATGCCGATTGAACGCATTGTCTGGTAGGATGGTAGATCCAGCTCTTGGTGGACGATGTCCCTCCTCACTAGAACCGCCGTCCCTCTGTAGGCGGCCCCTTGAGAAGTGACCTCGTCCCTTCTGTAGATGTGAAAATTTGGCAGCTTTATTTGCGTCTTTGGATTCAATATTGTTTCGCCCAGCAGTATGATATGTATGTCCTGTTGCTGGGCGACAGTGCGGAGTTCATGCAGCTTCTGCCGTATACCGTCCGGGTTCCAGTACATTAGGCGCAGGTTATTGCCTGGTTTGCCGCCTTTGATCGCTGTACGGGGTCGTTCTTGTGTGGAATCGAGTGGTTCGGTCGGTGGTCTCCTATGTGAAGGCGTTGGTGCTGGTCTCGGGCGTTGGTCTTCTTGCTTTTGGGTAGAGCGCGCTCTGTGTGTGGGTCGGGCTCTCTCTACGAGTGGGGCCCTCTCCTGCACTCTACCCACGCCCTTTTTGGTGGTCTCCTCTGTAACCTGCGTCTGAGAGGCTATTATATAGTATAAATTTAGCTCCACCTATCACAAAATTACAAACAGTTAAATCAGGACCCCATGGTATGTGTGTAAAAATTTATAATAAAATTCCCAAATGTCTTGCTTGCTTGAATGCTTAAAAAATATTTAATTGAAAAAAGTTTCTATTCGTTGTCAGAGTTTTTTCTTCCGGGATGTCGTCGTCGTCGTCCTGGTGGTCCGCTTCCGGCACCGCAGGTGGCGGAGCCATAGGCGGGGGCGGATGTTCCCCTCGCGCAGGGAACAGAGCCCTCACTACGTCCTCCACGAGCTGGGGCCGGAGACTTTGCGTTAGCGGGGGGGCCCAGGTGCGGAGTTTATCCCGCACCATCTTGTAGGGGCGCCCCCCACGGATCTCTGTTGAGAGTCTCCAGCATCTCCTCACGGGCCCGATCCCGGGCCCGCAGGACAGCCTTCCGGAGAGCGGTCTTCGCCGCTCTGTATCCCTCGTACAGCTCCGCCTCAATGGCTGCCGCATTCGGTGGACGAATGCGGAGCCTGCGATGCCTGGCGTACAGGTGCCGCGCGGCGACACACGCCTCGCGCAGAGACGTCAGCTCACGCGACCACCAATACACCTGACGCCGGGCGCTTCCTGGCCGGACGCGGGGCATTGCCACGTCACATATCTCGGACATGGCCTCCTGGAACCACTCTGCCTCATCATTGACGTCGGCAGGCCTGTCCGGTGATGACACCCAGGCCTGCACGATCGAGGCTTCCAGGAGGAGCTCCCGGTCCAGCTGCTTCAGCGCCCAACGCGGACCACTCGGGGCCTGTAGGACTGGCGCGCTCGAGGGCTGGGTGGAGACATCAAACTGGATGTACCGGTGGTCGGAGTAGGTCTCCACCCCCTCCATGACACGCCAGTCAATGGCACGCGGCGACAGAGCGGGGCTAGCGTACGAGATGTCCACCACCGACTCGCCCCGCATCCGCACACACGTGGGGACAGAACCCCAATTTAGGACGACCAGGCCTGTCTCCAGAGCCCAGTCTTCCACCATCCTACCCCGCACATCTGTACGACGAGAACCCCAAGCCAAGTTCTTGGCATTGAAGTCCCCGAGGACAAGTACGGGGAGGGGATAACTTCCGACGACGACCGCTCTCAGCTCTGCAAGAGAGTTGTGGAGCTCGGCGAGAGATCGGTTCGGGGAGAAGTACACCCCCACAACGACGAACTCTCCGAACCGTGCTGCTACGCACCCCTGACCCCTCCTGACACCTTCAAGGGTCGGGGTACCGGCGGCGGCCGAAGAGATGATGGCCAGGGGTGCCACCCAGTCCTCCCTAGGCCAGACAAAATACGGCTTAGCGAACACAGCGATGTTAGTCGACCACTGCGCCATGCTCTGGAGCAACAGATCCTGAGCGCAGGCGCAGTGGTTGATATTCGCATGGAGGAAGCTTAATGGGGCCGTTATAGGCATTCCATTTCAGCTTCCTCCACGGGGGGCCCCTCTGCGGGCGTCGGTGTCGCGGCGGAGGCGGCGGCGACAGTGACAGCGGTGGCAGTGGCAGTTGCGGCTGCGGCGGAGGCCACAGAGGCGGTGGCGGCTTTGGCCCCTACCCTACCCGCGGCCTTGGCCTTGGCGGGTGGCACGCAGGCCTTGCTTCCGGCCCGGTGATCGGCTGGCTTGCCGGTCGCCGCACATGCATCACAGTGCGGCGTGGCGCAGCAGGTCGCCGATATGTGTCCGGGCTGACAGCAGCGTAAGCAAAGGCCACTGCGGTCAACCTCCGAGGCGCATCTCACTGATACGTGGTGCCCCACGAGACAGCGATAGCACCTCAGAGGTCTGGGTTCCAGCAGCTTAACCTGCGCTGAGACCCAGCCCACCAGAAGCCTTCGGCCCTCCACTATGGTTTTGGTCGCCGTAACAGGGCAGCGCACCGTGGCGGCATGCATACCCTGTTGGTCCGGGCGTATGGCGCCTGACCTGACCTGGTCAGTAGTGCCTGGCGACGGCGGCCACCAACTCCTCCTCCGATACCGAGTCGTCCAGACCCATGATGCGCAGGTCTGCGCATCTGACGGGCCTGGACACTCGGGCCTCGTCCGCGTCCAGAGACGCTCTGAGCTTCGCAGCCAGAGCGTCCGCGGTCGCGCCACTGGATTCCCCGGGGACCTGACCACGGCATACGGGCCCCCGTCTGGGTGACTTTGAGCCGGAGGCCCCCGGTGATCCCGAGCTCCCCGAGATCCACCGCCTCCTTCGCCTTCGCGAGCAGATCGCGGTAGGTAACGCCCTTCTTTTCCGCGTCCGGCTGTAGTGTAATCACTACAGCTGCGGTCTTCGGGGCGCGGAGCCTAGCCGCGATCTTGCGCGCCCTGAACTGGCGCTGCCGCTCCTGCTCTTTTGCCTTTTTGGCTGCCTTCTTCCCCTTCTTTTTGTCCCCGACCACCTGCCAACCGGCTTCAGCCGCGGGAGGTGTAGGGAGCTGGGGGCGGGGTGACGGCGGCGGCAGCTGGCTTGCCGCTGGCGCTGGCACATTCGCCGCAGGCACTGGGGCTGGTGCAGCCACCACCTGTGCTGCCGCCTTGCCCTTTTTCGCCTTCGTCTTGCCTCTCTTTCCCGTCGCCGGCTTAGCCGGAGCCGGTTCAGCCGGTACCGGTTTGCCGGAGCCGGCTTTTCAGGGGGGGAGGGGCAACTGCAGCCCCGCCCGAGGGCTGGCTGGACGTTGCCGGACTCGCCGCCGTCTTGTTTGCCCCTAGGGGGGGGGGGGGGCGCAGGACGATGCCCTCCAGCACGGAGAACCGGTGCTGGAAGGCAGCCAGCTCCTGCCGGACCAGGTTCAGAACCTGGTTCTCCACCGGCACGGGCTGGCTTGGGCGCTGCGTCTGGGGCGCCGCGCGAGAGGCAGGCTCACGTAGACTGGCCAGGTCTGCGCGGAGCTGCTCGTTCTCCTTCTGGAGAGTCTCCATGGCAGACGTCAGGCGGGCCACGTCCGCCCGCAGCTTCGCCACCTCATCCGCATTAGGCCCGGCCCCAACAAAGTTGGCCTCCGCAGCCGCCATGATGGAGGCGGAGGCCCCTTTTGCTTGTAAGCCACGACCTTGATCGCGACCTCCACCTCCTTTACGAATCTGGCCTTACGCTCCACCTCGGAGCCGCCAGTCGCACTCGTCTCTTCGCCTGATACCCGAGCCGTATCGCCCGGGTGGCGCCCATCCTCGGCAAGCTTTGCCGCTCGTTCGGCCATCTGATTGTCAGAGAGCCCCCTCCCCTTGCCTCTCAGCCCGCCCCGCCTGTTGGTGGGGATTTTCCGGGCCGATACCTCCTCTTCACCGGATGACGGCCCCTGGTCGCCATCCCGCCTGGACCGCTTGCGGAAGAACTTACTGGTCTCCGCGGTCCCAGGCCCCACGTGTCGGGAGCTCTCTGAGCCTCCCACGCTGCTCGATGCGGCGTCGGACTCTGTCCCCGCATCGTTTCTCCTCTCCTCTACGTTGCCGTTGCCGGCGGTTTTGTGTTTTTTTGTTTTTGTTTGTTTTCCATTTTTTGTACCCACGAGAATGGGGGAATTAAAGGTCCACCTTGGCAGAGACCCCTGTACCAAGGTAAGCAGATTTAGAGGATTTATTACTCGCCAGGGGGTCTGCAGGTACCCTGGCGAGGAGCGCACTTGCGGCTGATTTGTTCATAGAACCCCGTCAGCCATCCATCCCCCTCGCGGTGCGTCGCCGCTTGGGATTCGGGGTAACTTTTTATAGAGGTTTTCTCCCTCGCGGTCCGGGCGATTAAGCCAAGACCCTCGGTCCTTATCAAAGCCGCGAGACATGATCCACGACACTTCGATACTGGGATTACGAGACCGGCGGTGACAGCAAAGGATGAATCCTTCACTGTTTGCCCGGAGGCAGGGTAAGTGCACACCGAGCCCGCCCTCGCTCCTCTGCTATGCCCTCTGCTGATCAGAGGGTCACGCAGAGGAACGCACTGTTGGTCCGAGACGGACCCCCCCATGTCAGAATAATTAGCCGCGGCAGCAACATTCCCCAAGGAATAAGAATTTCTTCTCATTTCTCGAGGAAGATTACCGCCGCGCCCAGGGTGCACCGGCCCAGTTGCTGCTCTTCCCTCCAGACGTATCGAGAGGGACCCGCAACTACCAGGCACACGTGGAGGACTTCTGACTTCGCACCCCTCTGACTTCCTTCTAAGTGTGGACCTTTTAGGAAACACAATATTTGGGCAAATTGATCGAAAATATACTTGTGTAGCTTCGTCATCGAAAAATGAGAAGGGAAGATATTTTTTAACCATCCAATCAACTATAGTTGTCGTGATGTTGTCACTGCTATTTTCAAACTGAAATAAAACAGTAAATCATGTGTCACGCCGATTATAAAAACAAATGAAAATATGAGTGAATTAGATAGATTATAGGATTATAGTGTTAAATATGTATTTAGAACATATTTAACACTATAATCTATATACACACACTATACACTATAACATATATATAACTACCACTCACTGACTGACTATAACGATATCTCAGGAACTATAAAACATACAAACTTGAAGTTTGTAAGGTAGGTTCCTTTTATGGCATAGAGATCAGTTAAGAAACCGTTTTGAGAAAATCTATCCCTAAGGGAGTGAAATGGGAGTTGGAAGTTTGTATGAAAGTCCTACGTTTTTCAAGTTAGAGGCACGAAAATCGGCATTAGTTAAGTTTTCAATAATAAAATCCTAAATAAGCTGTTTTACGAAATCCTAACCATAAGGGGGGTGAAATTGGGGTTAAATGGTTACATGCAAGTATTTTTAAAGTATAGATATGAAGATCGACATTTACTTTATTAGTTTTAAATAATAAATACTTGCATAGTTAAGCTTTACCTATATAGCCTCTTTATACTTAGGTAAGACTTTTGCAGCCAGAAAATTTCAAAATCTCATAGGAAATCAGATATTGTACGCGGACGAAGTCGCAGGCGGCCGCTAGTTACATAATATATGTGTTATGTAATTGTGTGATAAGTATTTTTTTTTCTTACCTGTCCACTTTTTCCGGTGGTTATTAAAAAGCTTGTGATATCTCCACTTAATTTTGGTTTTTCGGGAAGAAATATTTGTGATTTTGTGTATAAAGATATTAGATGCTTCCTTAAGCCCGAAGTGTTTCTGTTTTTCATGTTTTTATGTTGGCATAATTTACACAAAGCAATTTGGGATGCATGAATTATGTCGAAAAACTCATCAAATTTACTTTTAGGTCTTTTAGATCTATAACTCCAACTCTCATTACTCCGACTAGAACTATTCGACACTTCGTCACTCATGTCAAATTGTAAACTTATCACTCCGAGAACAACAAGGATTAGAGTAAAAACAATGGCAAAGCTCAATTGGGAATGACTGGAATTAAAATAAATACTACTATTTGTAAGTACACGCCGAAAGACCGACAAAGGAAAGTTCGGCATCCTTTGATATAATTAATGATTCTTCAGAAGATTAATAAAGTAGATGCGTTGCCAGATAGGTATAGTGTGCCTACGTAAAAATGAAATGTAAATATGTAAATAAAATTGTGTATTATGTTCTTCTTGTGATTGAATTAATCTTAAATTAAATTTGCCTTCACTCGTTTGAAATTCAAAATTAAAATATGTTTTATTCAAGTAGGCATTAAAAATACACTTTTGAATAGTCATATAATCACTGTTTTCCCCAATTTTTTCTTTTCCATGTCCAGGGGTTCTGATTCTACTGAGAAGAACCATGGAAGAAAGTAAGAAACTCAGTAGTTGCTCTTTTCAAAATATTTTTACAATAGCTCTATAAGTATGTAAAGCGATAAGTCAAACATAAAATGTCAAATGTATATGTAGATACCAAATCGGTTTAGAAATTTCTAGTTAGTCCTGTGTAGTACGAGAGGTCAGTTCCAAGCATTTTTGTCTGACTTAAATTGAAAAGGTGAAAGATCTAACATTTCTTTTGGAATCTACCCAAGAACGCATTATATTCTTTGTGTAATCGGAAAGCAGGTATCGTGATTTTATTTTTATTTCTACTATTAAAATTGTGCAAATCACTATTATTTACATCATTTCGATGCAATCAATTTCTTTAAGCGGTTCTCTAAGAGATACTCGGGCTCCTAAAAAGTACATAGATCTTATTTTACGCTTTTTATTTAATATGCACACTTTTTATATTATTCTATTAGCATTGTACAAAATGTTTACACGTTTCAAGTGTGTTAAAAGTGTCTACAATATTTATCAAATGGGTGACGACATATTCGTTTGTTCAAAAACACACACTTCCAAAAATCGAGATTTGCAGTGAACTTATTGAACATGTTTATCTATTAGGTAATAATAATAATAGTAAGTAATTATTATAAACCCATATAGTATAATATAGCCCTGCAGTGGCGGTTAAGAATATCCACTACCCCATATCTTCCCGTGGGTGTCGTAAAAGGCGACAGAGGGAGACAGGCAGGAGATGGGCAGCAGCATCTTCCTGATAACAGCAACTGTACGACAAAAAAAAACTGCGGTTGCCAACCCGCTCGCCAAGCGTGGCAACTATGGCAAATACCCCCCATGAAAAATTACACAAATAGACGGCCCCCAGTCCCCGGCGGCCCCGCTATTCCTGGCTACGGTGGCGACCATGGTAACGGCGGGGCAGGGGGTGCTAAGAATCTCCGGTGGAGGTTCGGTTGCCACCTACGACGACTCGACCTGGCAACATTTAACGCACGCACCCTGAGGACTGACGAGAAGATCCTGGAGCTGGAAGAAGAGATAGACAAGTTGCGCTGGAATATTACAGGATTATCCGAGGTCCGAAGAGAGGGGGAGGACACGGTGATTCTCGAATCCGGCAACTTGTATCACCGAGAGAGCGACCATCTGTCCCAAGGAGGTGTCGGATTTATCGTCGACAAGTCTGTCGTCAACAACGTTGTAAAGATTGGGAGTGTGTCGACGAGGGTCGCGTACCTGATACTTAGAATCACCAAACGGTATTCGCTGAAGGTCATACAGGTTTACGCACCAACCTCGCCACATCCCGATGAGGAGGTGGAGGAAATTTATGAGGATATTTCCAAAGCCATGCATTCCTCCAAAACCCACTACACGGTGTTGATGAGAGACTTCAACGCAAAACTAGGCACAAGAGAAAACGGTGAGCTGAAGATAGGGAAATTTGGAGTAGGGCAACGGAACCGAAGGGGCCAGCAGCTGGCCGACTTTATGGAGAAAGAGGGACTCTTTATGATGAACTCTTTCTTCCAGAAGCGGCCTCACAGGAAGTGGACCTGGTCGAGCCCCGACGGTTCGACAAAAAATGAGATTGACTTCATTATGACGACCAGACGCCGACTGTTCAGTGATGTCTCAGTGATCGCAAGGGTGAAAACTGGCAGCGATCACCGAATGGTTAGAGGCACACTGAACCTAAACGTTAAGTTGGAGAGGTCTCGTCTAATGAAGTCAACGCTCCGTCCCCCTCGTGTTCTACTCCAGAATCCCGAAAACATTCAGCTCGAGTTACGTAACCGCATTCAGTGCCTACAAGATTGCAATGCAGTGGACGGTATGAATGACAAGCTCGTGGAAACTGTCCATGCGGTCTAAGTTCTGCAAGACCCGCCGCAGAAGAACACAAAAACTCTCCGATCACACTCTAAATCTCATGGCTGTTAGACGGGAGATGAGGCTGCAATCGTCAACAGATTTGACAGCATACAGGCAACTAAACAGACAGATCTCCAAATGCATGCGGCGAGACTTACGCAACTTTAATACTGCTCGTATTAAAGAAGCCATCGAGCGGAACCAGGGCTCCAAAGTCTTTGCCAGAGATCTGTCTGCCAGTAAGAGCCAACTGTCAAAGCTGAAGACTGAGTGTGGCAGCATCGTTTCCGGGACACCTGAGATTTTGAGTGCGATTGAGAGGTTCTATGGGCAGCTGTACACATCATCGTTGGAGCCACACGCAAGTGTGAGTAACGATCCAAGAGCAAGTCTTATCCGATACTATTCCGATGATATCCCGGACGTCAGTCTAAGCGAGATTAGAATGGCTCTCCAGCACCTTAAAAACGGCAGGCCCCCCGGCGAGATGGAATTACAGCGGAGCTTCTGAAAGCGGGTGGAACACCGGTACTTGAAGTCCTTCAGAAGCTCTTCAATTCCGTCCTCCATGGTGGCACTACTCCAGAGGCGTGGAGCAGAAGTGCGGTGGTCTTGTTCTTTAAGAAAGGCGACAACGCTCTCTTGAAGAACTACAGACCGATTTCCCTTCTGAGCCGAGTCTATGTGCTGTTTTCGAGAGTCATTACGAATCGTCTCGCACGCGGACTCGACGACTTCCAGCCTCCCGAACAAGCCGGTTTGCCGGTAAAAGGCTTCAGTACCGTAAACCACATACATACCCTGCGGCAGATTGTACAGAAGACTGAAGAGTACAATCTGCCACTTTGCCTGGCGTATGTGGACTATGAGAAAGCCTTTGATTCCATCGAAATTTGGGCGGTGCTACAGTCCCTTCAGCGGTGCCAAGTTGACTGTCGTTATATCGAAGTGCTAAAGTGTTTGTACAGTAGGGCTACGATGGCTATCCGAGTACAGAACCAGAGTTCGAAACCTATCCATCTGCAGAGAGGTGTAAGACAGGGTGACGTTATATCCCCGAAACTCTTCACCGCTGCATTGGAAGACGTTTTCAAGCTACTGGTCTGGAAAGGATACGGTATTAACATCAATGGCGAGTAAATCACTCACCTTCGATTTGCCGTCGATATAGTCCTTACGGCAGAATCGCTGGAGGACTTAAGCACTATGCTCAATGACCTCAATAGTGCCTCCCAACGGATAGGTCTTGATGAGATGAACATGGACAAAACAAAGATCATGTTTAATGTCCATGTCACACCTATGCCGGTAGTTGTTGGGAGCACTATGCTCGAAGTTGTTGACGAGTACGTTTACCTGGGACAAATAGTCCGACTAGGTAAGTCCAACTTCGACCGAGAGGTCAATCGACGGATTCAATTCGGCTGGGCAGCGTTCGGGAAATTACGACATATCTTCTCGTCAGGTATATCTCAATCTCTAAAAACTAGATTGTACAACTAGTGCGTGTTGCCAGTGATGACTTACGGATCTGAGACGTGGTCCTTCACTGCTGGCCGTATGAGGACGCTCAAGGTCGCTCAGCGAGCTCTGGAGAGGGCTATGCTCGGAGTTTCTCTGCGTGATAGACTCAGAAATGAGGATATCCGCAGTAAAACTAGAGTGACCGACATAGCCCAACGGATTAGTAAGCTGAAGTGGCAATGGGCCGGCCATATAGCTCGAAGAACCGATAACCGATGGGGAAGAAAGGTTCTCGAGTGGCAGCCTCGTACCGGTGGGCGTAGTGTAGGGCGACCCCCCACTAGATGGAGTGACGACCTGATAAGATATGTTGGAATTCGATGGATGCAGGTGGCTCAGGACCGTGCTTTGTGGCATTACTTGGGGGAGGCCTATGTTCAGCAGTGGACTTGTGAAGGGCTGTAATGATGATGATGATGATGATAGTTAATATTATAATAATTACTTACTAGAATAAATTATTATGGTATCTACCTATCCTTACCATTATCTAATTACAATATTCCTTGCGAGATCAGCATAACGTATTCGTGTCCATTGTGAGCACCCGGAAACTTATTTTATTCTTTGGAACATGTACTCTGTGGCGGCATTCAAACAGTGTCAAATGTAGTGCGTGCGGCGCGGCGGCGACGTTTGAATGCGATATCAATAGAAGCCGCCGGCGCGTGTATCTTGTACTTCCGAATAGCTGCAAAATTTCTTTGACAGGTCGGTATTCGACCTTTGATGATGTCGACAACAAGACGCCGCGCACTACCAAAGTGCCGATGGTCAAAACTAGGGATGCACTGTTTTTTCTTTTAATGGATATTTTCATACGCTATGTATGTTTATGGTATTGTTCGTAATGCGCATAAGTCCAATTTTCCAAATTTTTTTTATATATTTTTTGCGTCTCATGGAGTCCCTAAGCGTATACCCGTACTCCTATACTCCCTGAAACGACACTCATTCCTAACTGCAAGACACAAGAGTCTCGCAGGCTTAGTCTTATTCTTGCTCAAATCTTGCACGGTCAGTCTTCGTCTTGCTAAAATTAGGCGGTCTTTTTCTTGCAAAAATGCAAGAACAAGACCAAGACTGCAAGACCAAGACCGATTTTGGGCAACACTAGTTCTGTTATATTTACAGTGAGCGTTAACCATCTGAGCTACCACGGAATTGTGTGAGTACAGTGCCTTATTCTTCAAATGATAAAATTTGATCTCCGATTACGCGATATAAATGACTCTTTAGACTTTTAATATTGATTTGGTCTCCCAATTTCCCCCAAAATTACTTGCGGCGGGGACTTTAAGTGACCACTCGATGCGGTTTTCGGCTAAAACATGTGCGAACTCCGAATTATATATAATATTTAGAAGTTAAAAACTCGTGTAACTCTGATAAAATACGTTTTGCTCCGACGTAATTTGTACCATTATCATAATACACTCTACCTATGGGGCTGCGGCGAGAAATAAATCTTTTAAATGCACCCATGAAGCTAGCTGTGCTTAGACCACCGGCGAGCTCTATGTGTACAGCGCGAGTAGTCAAACATACGAAAATACAAACATACGCCTTCATGGATCTTACACCACGTCCACGAGCAAGCGTAACTTTATACTAGCCAGCGTGACAATTCAATTTGTGGTGATAATCGACTAATAAATTCAATATGTGATCCTTACGCGGTAAAACAATAGGGTGTCGTTGAGCGAAACTTAAATGCGAATTAGATAAACGACTACCCACTCTAATAATCCCATTCTCTAAAAATGGTTTTAGGCGTTGAAATGTCCGACTACAAACCTTGTCTGATTGCAACTCTCGACTTAATGCCCGCCTTGCCGATACATAGCTAGTATTAAACAAATCAAAATCATGCTTTTTGCATAGATTATTAAAAATATTACTAGACCGATATAAAAAAGTATTTCTTCCATAATTAATTGATGAAGCTGGTACGTAGAATAATACATTCGTTCTAAGGTTCACTGTAGACGTTCTCAGTGATATTTGTGACAGCAAATCTAAGCAGTCAACATTACCAGAACAAATTTTCAATAAAAATACAATTTCAGCAATCTCCCGACGCTTTATCAGAGGTAACAGATGATGCTGTTTGCATAAGGATATATAGTCTTCTGAACGGTATTTTCTATGGGTACGATAGCAAAGATATCGTATGAATTTACGTTGAATACTTTCAATCCGTGAAATGTATGTATCATATCATACATTGGATTCCAGACTTGCGAAGCGTATTCAAGCGTACTGCGGACGTAAGTGCGGTACAATATTTTAATTGTTTTAATGTTATTAAACTCCTTAGCAGTACGCATGACAAAACCTAACGCCTTAGATGCCCTAGCTATGATATTGTCATCATGGTTGTTGAATAATAACTTAGAGTCGTAGAAAATCCCTAGATCACGTACAACTGATTGTTTTTGTAGCTTCTGATCTTTAAGGTGATAGCCGAAATGAATTAAGTTTCGCTTGCGTGAATATGTAATGAGGGTACATTTTGATGGATTTAGTTCAAGCTTATTAATAGTACAGTATTCCTCCAATCTTAGTAGATCTTCCTGCATTAATTCAGCGTCAGCCTGCAATGAGATTGTGGAAAATATTTTCATATCATCAGCAAAACACAGTAGGTGTGATGATTTAAAACAGGTTTCAATATCGTTAACAAATATCAGAAATAGCAACGGTCCCAGCAAGGACCCCTGTGGTACGCCACTTGGTATTGACACCCAACCTGATATATAATTGTTAACAACTACAGCTTGCGAGCGATTGTCGATATAAGAGGAGAACCACCGGTAGGTTTCCACTGATATCAACATACTGAAGTTTTTTTAAAAGCAAATTATGTTCAATCCGGTCGAAAGCCTTACTATAATCTGTATAAACAACGTCAACTTAATGACCATCATCCACGGCTTTAGTCAAGAATGAATTAAGAAGCACCAAGTTGGAAACGGTGGATCTATCCTTGAAGAAACCATGTTGAGACTGGCTTATGCTTTGTTTGAGTAACGGATACACCTGCTCATAAACCAACTTTTCAAAGACTGGAAATAATGCACAACTTAGAAATTGGCCTATAATTAGTGACATCAGTCCTAAGACCCTTCTTGTGCACAGGGGTGATATATGCACGTTTCCAAATATCAGGAACTGAGCATTCATCCAACGATTTACGAAATCGATTACGTAAATTTTGTCCACTATAAAGAATGTCGTAAGAGAGAGGCGGGTGCTAGTTTCAACGCTAGCATCAAGTACCACACGTAGGTTAAATGTAAGTTTGTCTTCCCTAATGACATCATGATGCGGTATAAAATATGACATCTTAGGAGGCGCAAGCGATATATAACCCCTTTTTATGTACACGTTAATAACATTGTCATAAGCTTCCTTTAATTTGGGCAAAGCGGGCATTTTGCGCTCCAAACAATAAAAACGTTTTTCTGCCGCGAACGGTCGTGCGGTCGTATTAATTTCCTCGCATAATCTATCATCCGGGATAAGTATAAGCGAAACGTTCACTTCCTCAATTCGCGAACTAATTCAAGAGGTTCAGTAGCGATGCAACAATAAGAAACTGCCGAAATATTATCAACAGTAGGAGCGGCACTAACAATAACATAACCTAAAACAATTTTCAATGCGTAACGTGCGATATCAAGAGGAGGAGGATAACAAGAGGTGAGGGAAAATAGATGCCCCTATGAGCATATCAATGTCCCAGGGACGGAGTAAGTGTTATCTGCTTAAGCCAAATTATTGAAATTGCTCATTGCGGAGGCGTCGACCGAAACAGGTTCTAATTACGTTATCATATTCTTAGTTGCTCACGGCTCACAGAGAATAGCGTTCGAATAAAATCACGGGTTGCACTCTGGGTGCCGGCAGATGTGAGAACTTGAATATTACCGTTGTGCGTTTTTGATATTTTGGAATGGTTAGGGAATAATTTTGCACAAATTACTTTAATTATCAGTATAAAATTACTATCATTTATGTGGTAGAATACAATATTTATTTATTGCGCTATTACACAAACATGACAATTTATATTGCATTAAAAAATATTCTCCTACGCCGCGCCGGCTGTCTACTCTCCATCCGTCTTACGAATTTTCGATCAGATCACGTGTCTTGACGCGAGTTTAACATTTTTTACCCATTACACAAAGTGTACAACGCGTAAAGAAGTTTTCGTCTAGAATTTTAAGTTCCTGATGTGGTTAAATTTTTACCCATTACAAAAAAGTTTACAACGCCGCTAAAGAAGTTTTCACTTCAACAATTGCTTTTTATGTAATTACTAACATTGGTCTGAAATAAACTTTTTCTAATACGTATTGTTTCTCGTTGCATTTAACGTCAACTGTCTATAACGTCAAAATATGCACAGTCCCTTGAGTGTCCGACATATATTTTTTTCTTTATTAACTGGCTTTACGGCTCTGGTTTCTAGACCTTCTGAGCCTATCCTTTCTTTGGGAATCTTCATTTTATGTTCTTTTTCTTCACAATATGCTGATGCGTCACATTGTGAAGCCCATGGGAGATTTTGACGACAGCTCAACCCAGCGGACAGTTGATGACGACAGCCACTCAAGTTCATAAGGCGCCCAAGCGATCAAAATAACTTGAGGTTTATATCGACATCAAAGCACTTGTTTCGTCGTTTTCTCTAATAGTTCACACGCGAGGACACTTAATTCACAAAATCGCATCACTTTTACGAATCAAAATCCACTTCAAACCATTATTCAAGCGACAATCCGTCGACGGCCAAGTTCCCGCCAAAACTCTCTCCGTCGTATACACTTTACACTGTACATAGTGTAATAATAATAAAATGTATGTGTACTATTATGAATTTAGCGTATAGATGCGGTTTAATAATATCCACTACCCCATATTGTTCCGTGGGGTGTCGTAAGAGGCGACAGAGGGAAACTGAAACAGGAAATAGGCAGCAGCATGTTTCTGCTATTAACTCAAAGTTGTAAAAACTGCGGTTGCCAACCCACCTGGCAAACGTGGCAACTGAAAAAATATACTGTATGAGACAATCCATGGGGCAGACCCATGTTCAGCAGTGGACTCTTATTGGCTGTAATGGATGTACATATTTACCGAAACCGAAGGGGAAACAGTTTTATTGTAAACGGCCTCCTTTCCCTTTGGCACAGAATTTTAATCTCTCATATCACGAACCTATAGATTAACGCAATGTCTCCATGGGGAATTTAGCCACGGCTAACTCGTAAAGATCGTGCAAGCAGCTACGGTACTAGCGTATTTGAGCAGCGTGTTTTTTGGTTGATCCACTCTATAAACTAAAGGAACTAATTTGGGGCACGTCCTTTGTATCAACGATAAGCACAACATTTGCTTCAAGTCTTGCTTGATTTTCGACTTGCAAGAATTGCAAACAGTTTTTACTTTTAAGCGGTATAGACACTTAGCAAAAATGACATTACTACCAATTATTAGGCGGCTCGGTGGCATTGAGTTTGTGTGCGTAACGTGTTCGAATCCTACACTGAACAAGTATGTGTATGTCTGGATGTTCTTTGGAAGTAACGTTTTTTTAAAAATTAATATTTTACTAGTATTTAAAACATTTGTTTTTTTAATAACGTAAGCTTATTAAAAATTCCATCTTTCTCAATTCAATTCTCGTTTTCGTTAATATTTTTAACAGGGGCGTAGCTACCGCCGCGCCGTTACGTAGTACTATTATTTATTCTGTGCCGCCTTATCAGTCTTATCAATAAATGATACGGGGACGCCGGGTTATAAGGGCCCCGAACGTGTGTAAGCAAAAATTGTAAAGACTTCTATATGAAAGCAAAGGCTAACAAAATATCGCTATTGTCTATAGAGGCAGAAAATTTAGAAAAACTAAAATCGTCTTCAGCTGTGAATTATTTAATAAATAAGTTCGCCGAACAAAGGCAAGAAAACTGTATATTTGATTTGAATTTTTTGGCTAGCTTAGTTCCTAAGAGTATTAATTGTAAGTAATATAATTATTTTAATATTCATTGCGAGCATTTTGTTCCTTTTGTGAAGAATATTTACCCCCAACAAATTTTGATACAGCGCTCGTTACGCCACTCACTTTGAACAAATGTCCTTTTCGTTAGCAATATTAATTAATAGGCTAATATGCAAAACTTTTCTATGTACTTGTTTTCTATTGATTAATATTTGTCTTCTTAAGCTCCAGTGGACACATTACCACCCAAAACAACCACTCGACAGACGAAAACATGAAAAATACTCAGTTTTAAAAGAGAATCTTAGTGTCGCTTGACATAAAAGAGCTGTGAGAGCATCAATACTCTGTTATCCCACTTCACTCGCTTATATTATAAGATTACATTGAAAAGCTTTAAAAAGCTGATAGCGATAGTGCTATCTATCGATAATAATATTATCGGTGTTATTTGGTTCATAGCGTCTTAATGCGGCCGGCAGACATGTGGTTTCCGATATTTTACATTTGTAGCGTCGCTTGTGAGTAGTTTTCACGTCTATTCTTTTTTATAACGTTAAAAAAAACTAGTGCATAGTGTTGTGCTGTTGAACTGGTTCTATACGTGTCCTATACTAGCGTCGAAATAAATTTAAAATGGATTACAAGGGTATCTTTCTATTATACATTGACCTAGAAAAAATTTGGGTTGCAATCAAATTTTAGATCTATAAAAGTTTATTTGTACGTACGCCTTATTTTTACATAAATAATTGTAACGAATTTTAATATTTTAAACAAACTTGGGAAAGCGAAATAAATATGTCTCTTAAAATTTCCGGTCTAAATGTACAACATTTCCAGAACGTTCTACATTTTATCTAGACCAGCATCATGTGTGAGATGGGTCTCACACTCTCACATTAAGCTTCCACAAGTAGGGCCATATTTATAATATCAGTATTTGAAAGAACCGTTGATCTTAAGTTAGCCAGTTATAACATACGAGTAGGTTTAGAGATTCTGTTACCCAATTTGATCCCGTGGATGTCGTATGAGGTGACAATCAGATATGGCAGAATGGTGTAATGGTTTCCATAAATTCTGGTAGAACCATCGCGTTTTCGCTATGGTCAAACTGACGACGACAACAGCGTCAAAGGCCAAAGTTCCAGCGATCATCAAATAGGCCTGCTATGTCCAACAGTGGACATTAACGAGCTAATGAAGGATGTTAGGTTTAGTGATAAGAGAACTTAGCTGAACTGGTCACAGTGCGCTAGTGTTTATGAACCCCGTGGTAGCAGTGACAGTAAACGTGATTGTGGGTGGGAGAGAGATACAGCAGCATCAAAGATGCGAGACGCCTGGAACTAAAATTGTCAAACCACCTGATGATTAAGACAGATTCGTTCCACAACGGAAGGAGGCCATGTAAGGAAGCAAACTTTGACGAAAAGTAAACTTAGATGATGAAGAAGAACATTATATATGAAAGTTAACAAAAATACAAAACGACAACTGAAAGTCTTCTAAACTTCCTTGAAAAATATTGTGATTATTTTTAATAGAATCAAGGTGGCAAACGAGCACACAGTCCACCTAATAATGAGTGAATGCTCTGGCCCATAGGCATCTACATTTTATCCTCAATTAAGAAACAAAATGCAGATGCCTTGTCACCACTGAGGACAGAGGTGGAATGCCTCGTTTCGTGTAAAAACGGTCGCAGGTTTTCTAGACTCACCATACGATACACAGCAGCATTAAGCTGCTATTTTACGCCGGTACTCTGTGAAAGCGTGGTCCTTCCCCGGTCGAGCCGACCCATTAGTGCTACAACCATAATGTAGCTGCAGCGTGGCGGCTATCTTGTATCGTGTAAGTCTTAGTGGTAGAGCCACAGCATCCACTTACCATCAGGTGAACTGTGTGCTTGTTTGTCACTCTTATTCTATTAAAAAAAACATTCCTTGTATATGAGTAACACAACACACTCCTAGAATAGCGTTAACAAAGACAAGCAAGAAACAGTCATCAGTTACTTTATCAGGCTATCTGTTGTTGTTACATATTGCTATTTGTAGATAAATGGTGAACAAAAGACATAAACGTCTAAAAAATTACCATCTATAAATATATATAGATTGTTTATTACGATAAGTTAATCTATATGATACATATAATTTATTTTCAGTAGGTTTTCCCGATGACTGTTTGAAAATAAAGATTAAATGTCGGTTTAGTTGAATTTGGATATAAGTAATATATATAAATATGACTATTTATATATTTCTTATTTCCAGATACAAATTTTACCTATTCAATTTCATTTTAAATTATCGAAAATGGACTGAGAGGGCTGTGGCGCCTTTTTATACGCGTTTATGTACAGATAAAGCTCAAATAAATAATAGTATAAATCTCAACTGTAGACATTTTCTCTCCCGAAGGCTTGTTGCGCTGTGCCTTCTTCGACTGCATCATCACTTACCATAAGGTGAGCCACCAAGCACTGGCCGATAATAGAAAAAATCAGGCGAGCTTCTTGTAACATGATGAGTAGAAACCATAGAATACTATAATACACAATAGAATGGCTGTCAACCTTATTTTGTACCGAGGTTCGGCGTCGCCGGGAGCACACATACAAGCAAATACGTCGTATTATCAGTTAATCACTACTACAAACCCGATTCGCTGTGTTGACAGATGGATTTTAATACATATTTATTTCCAAATAGCGTGCAATTTGGCTCTTTCTAAATAATTATAATGCAACAATATTCTAATCGCTTAGAGTATGGATTGCTAAATAAACGTTGCAGGTAAACGCGAATACGCGCTTCGGCTTCTATCATGAACCACTTCAAAAACAAACCACTTACTATTTTTTAAACGTTTATCTACAGCCGTTGCGGAGGAATTCTACATTAGTACAGCCGATCCGGCCAAAAATGTAGCCGACACTCGCATCATTGGGGGTAGCCCTACCACTATAGAAAGGTACCCCTATACTGTACAGGTAAAATAAATTTAGTGTTCTCATAAATATGAGAAATCATTAAAATAAATTTCTTTAAAATATTATACATCATATTCGACAATTAAAGGTATGTCCGTCCCAATGAATTGAACCCAATTCTCTCAGACTGATTATGTAGAGTAATTAAACTCTTCCAGTGCGAAGGTTCTACGTTCATCAAACTGCCTGACTAACGTGCAATGGGAAATCTATCTTGTGCTTAAAATCTAGCAGTAAATTAAGAAAATCTAATCTAATAAAGGAAAATTGCTGATTCCGATAGATGACGGAATACCATCTCGTTTACGTTAGGCGTAAAGTATCCAGAGTGTCGACGGCTAACAGCCTCAAATGTGTAAAACGTCTGATACTGTAATCTACATCTCATCATCATCATCACTAATACATTTGCCATGGTCCATGAACATATACATATACACTTTTGCGGTCTGAAGAAAAAGGTAACGTTAAGGGAAGGATATTAGATAATAAATATTCCTGCACAATATTTCTTTGAAAATTCAAAAAAATGTAATTTTTAGAATGATGTTAGTGGTGTTATCCAGTTGGCTTTAACAGCTTCATTAAACTGCAGCCATGTAGAAGCCGCAAGCTTGTTGAACACCACGAGCTGTTCTAAGAGCTGGGTGGTGAAGAAGTCATAAAGAAAATATTTGAAGGCATTGGCAGTTCGCCAAATCGCACTGGAACAGCACGACTGGTTCTTACTGCTGTAACATTGAAATGTTACTTAGATTTATTTTGTCTTTCCTACGATTCTCCGTAGCTTTAATCAGTTTATCTGTTCGTCACCTAAAAAGTAAACTACAAATATATACAGGTTATTATATATACTATCCAAAATTTGCAGGTTATTATAACCGAGTTTTTATACGAACTAAAGTGTAAAAAGTACTTATTTTAATATTTGTAGATTCTGTATGGCACCCAATTGACATGCGCCGGGTCCCTCATAACACGTCGGCATGTGCTTTCTGCAGCGCATTGTTTTGTCAACGAGTAAGTACATCTAAGTACAATAGTTTTAATATTTGTTATTTATAGTACACATAAATCAAGTTTACAAAATAATAAGAATTTTTAATATTAATTATTGAAACAGGAATGGCATCGTCATAAGCCCAACCTATTATAGCATACGAGTCGGCTCCACTTATTTAAACACGGGTAAGTTAAGTAAGCTTTTTATTAGCAAGTATATAATTTTATTTCAGAATAATGTGCCTTTTACGCACGATACTAGTGGCCTTATTAATACAACATGAAAAATTGTAATTGTTTTAGCTAGATGTTCTCTACATAGAACCTAACCAATGATAGTGACATTGTTTGTCATTTCCTTCATCGGTCTAAACAGCCCACTGTTGGACCAAGGTCTCTCAACTCTTAGGAAGGATTTGTCATAATCACTACGGTGGACAGATTTATGGTAACAGTACTTGATTGACATTTGGCATCAAAAAGATACTGGCCCCCGCCATCTATTGGTGGCCATGAGATCTTCTGGCTTCGTCCGTAGTCTCTCACGACACCCGAGGGACGAAATTGTGCGAATGATTCTCTAACTTAAACCACTACCACGATTCACAACTACAATAAGTAAATAACGTTATTTACAGAGACGTGGTAGACCAGGGCCCTTAGTAGTCGCTATAAATTTCACAGTAGGCGAGCAACCCGGGTTCGATCCCCGATCCCCGCCGGCACCAATAAAATTGTTAACTGCAATTTTATGTGCTGATTTACCACGTGCTCTACGGTGAAAGAAAATATCGTTAACCGCAATCTGAGGAACGGTATTGCCATACCGTTTGCCATTGCCATGCCATACATACCGTTGCCGTTTGTTTGTTCTTACTTTACGCGAGGCAGCACATTAAAGCATAAAACAAACATTAATTTTGTATATTAGATTTGTCACTAACAATTATTTAATAAACAAATTTTGACATTTATTATTAGAGATGGGCCGAATATTCGTTTTATATTCGGTATTCGGCATATTCGGCAGGTTTACCGAATATTCGGCTAAACCACCGAAAATTCGTTAAAGTGGTAGTCAAAGTATCCACTGTATGGAAATGTACGAATTGAGTAATGCCATGTCTTTCATCATTTTACTGTTGAAAGTATATTCATTTATGGGTTTAATCTACTTGTATAACGATACGTTTTTGAGGCACTGTAGATTTATTTCCAATTATAGCAAATAGAAAAGTTGATAAAATTTTGTTTGGAATCAAACAAAGAAACATTACGTTACAGTCGTCAGTTTCTCTAAAATTGATCCAAATAGGCCACCTCCTGCCACTTATTTTCATCACATACTTATCAATTTTCACTTAGAATACTTTTTTTCTCACAAAAATAGTCAAAACATAAGCATGTGCCGGCAATTTGCTCAGTACTAGATGATGCAAGAACATGTCAGGTGTGGCGGGGGAGCAAGGGGAAGGCTCTGGCGGTAATCCGCGCGCTTTACGGTAACAAGTTTCGACATAAATTGGTTAGGTACCTCGGTAATCCTGCCGAATAATGTTCGGCCGAATATTCGGTTCGGTAAAAATTTTACCGAACGTTCGGCCGAATATTCGTATTCGGTGAAATCCATATTCGGCCCATCCCTATTTATTATTCTTTACATCAGCCTTAGTTTGAGCACTGGCCGAGCCGGTTTAAAGCAGTTTCTCTCTGTACACAACGAACCGCCAGTGCTCACGCTCAGCTTGTAGTAGTGTAACAACTATCGTAGAGCGGAAGTTGTATGAAGCTTTGTCTCCGTAAGGTACGGTTTCTTTAACCATGTTGATGTTGACCAGATGAGTCACTATGAGTGGCAGCTTTGAATCCCGCAATAATATTTCAACGACAAGTCCGCAAACGCACACTGCGACAGCGCGGCGAATACTATCTTGCTCTAAAACCCTCTCATAAGCCTATAGGGCATTTAGGCAGTAACTTTACTTTACTTTACCAACCAAATCCTTCAACCCTGTATCATGGCAAAATACTAAAGTGACATGGAGGACGGATTTGAGGTGACATCGGCAGATTATTCCGTAACTAGTTACTATGTCCGAAAGATGTAACGATCTGCTAAGTTGGGCTAATAAATGAATCTTAGAGACAGGCATTCAATACAGGGCACCGTCACAGATCATAAAACAAGAGAGTAGGTATAATATAGTTGATATCACAGCCAAGTAGAACGCTGTGTAGTGGAGATTTGTATTTTGTATGCGCAAAGCATGTCTTTGATCTATGTGTTATTATACAGGATGACAGTATGAGCGTTTTATTTTGTCTATAATTCAAGAACCGTTAAAGGTAGGGGGCGCGGGGGGGTGTCGTTAGACGCGCCATTTTGTGGAATTTTTAGTCGCCATGGACGCGTTATCGGGAGCACAGCGTGCGTTTTGTGTTCGCACGTATTATGTCAACAATTCTGTGACTGTTGCTAGGCGAATGTACCGCGTTCACTTCGGCTTACATGACATCAGAGAAGCACCATGCGCAAATTCTATTCGGAAATGGGTTAAGATGTTCGAAGAAACCGGATGTACAGTAAAAATAAATAATGCGGGCCGCCCGAAGTCAATACGGACGCCGGAGATTATTCAATGTGTTCATGAATCGATTAGAGAAAATCCTCGACAATCGAGTCGCAAAAGAAGCGAAATCTTGAACATCAAGAGGACTACTTTGCGCAGGATTTTGCACCGTGATTGGCATTTAAAAGCGTACAAAATTCAGTTAACACAAGAGTTGAATCCTAATGATGCCAATCTTCGACTTAACTTTGCTAATGTTATGATGGAACGTTTTAACAATTTTTCCAACATAATCTTCAGTGATGAGGCAAACTTTCATGTCAACGGACATGTTAATAAGCAAAATTGCCGCTTTTGGTCCGAATCTAATCCCCGCGAGATGCATCAAAGACCTCTGCATAGCCCTAAGGTCATTGTATGGGCTGGAATATCGGCTAGTGGAATAATTGGGCCATACTTCTTTGAAAACCAAAGAGGAGTTGCTGTGACAGTGAGATCTGAGAATTATTGTCAGATGTTGCAAGAGTTTCTGGTTCCAGCTCTTCAAGAATTTCAAGGGTACAATTCTAGGACGTGGTATCAACAGTATGGAGCCACTTGCCACACTTCTACAGTCTCAATAGACATGCTGAAGAAAATATTTCCAAGAAAACTCATATCGCGAAGAGGAGACATTGAGTGGCCTCCAAGGAGTCCAGATCTTTCTCCTAATGATTATTTTTTGTGGGGTTACCTAAAAGCAAGAGTCTGAAAATAACCCAACAACAGTTGAAGAGTTAAAGCAAAACATTGTGCAAGAAATTAACGCTATTCCACGAGCAATTTGTCAACGTGTTTTTCAAAATCTGCTAGTGCGACTACAAGAATGTCAAAAAGCTGGTGGCGGTCACTTAAATAACATTATCTTTAAAAATTAGATTTCACTGAAATTTCAATTTCCTGTACTATTTAAATGTATAAATAAAAAGACAATAAGATTTATAGTTATTTTTTATTGCACATTCAAACCACTCGTACAGTTAAGGCCCACCTGTATAGATATATTATTTATATTATAACCAGTATATATTTTAATGTTCAAACTATACTATAATTTTAAGTTTAAATAAATGAATATTTTAAGATGTAACACGTGTGTAATTTCAATGATTGAAATATTTCCATTAGGTGGTAAAATCCATACTATATCTGCAATAATCATTCATGAGTCCTACAACTCTCCACCGCGCGACAACGACGTGGCGGTACTGGTGATGACAGTTGCCGTGGATCTGGGGGCCAGTGTCAATACCGCGTTCATCCCTCTCCAGGGCGCTGTGGTACCAGACAACGCAACCGTCGTGCACGTCGGTTGGGGCAGAACAAACGTAAGATCTACGTAATATACCTTCCTACTCCATTTTCAACTTAATTTTATTCTACCCCACGAATCTGTAACTATGAATATTTACACTCCTGGTATCTATGGCACGGCGTTTTCAGTCTAAGGAACAGAGACAATGCAATTATTTAGTTTTAAGACTACAGAACCCTATAATTAAAATTCCTTAAAAAAATATTAATTAAAAATTTAAGCTATAACACGTATTCCAACCGCAGGTTGCAATACCCCAAGCTTCCGATGTCCTCAACGAGGTAGAAGTTCACAAAGTTAACAGAAATGTTTGTCAACAACGCTACCAGTACCTTCAGGCAGCGACCGGCGACCCCTACCCCGTCACCGAGAACATGATCTGCGCTGGACTACTCGATATTGGAGGTTAATTATTCCTATCTGAGAAGATAAAAAATAATCTCCTTGAGTACAATTAGGCCTACAAGACCCGGCGGGCCAGGTCTATCAGAGCCCTGACGCGTCATAGACTCACAAACATAAAAGTAAAACTCAACACTTTACTGTTGTATTGTATTGTTGACCTTTGACATTTGAAAAACGAAACTTTAATTTCTTAAGGTGAACGCACATTTGTCAGCACTGTATGCGCCGCACGCGCCGTACACACCGCATTTACTGATGATGGCCTCGCACGTTGGCACGTACGCGCCGTACGCAATTCTTTAGTATTGCCAATAACTTTTGCAGTTTTTTCTAACCACTGCTGGTGTGATATAGTACAGTGACATTGCTTGGCATAGGAAGAAGAAAATAAAATTCGAAGAAAAAGAAGATTCTGGATTCACAATATTAATTGAAAAAGGCAATGGGTATGGAGAATATTATACGTTATATAAAAACTTATTAGATGAATACGAACGATTTTTCAGATATTTGTATTTGATAGATGGATCGCATGTCTTGTCTGGCGACTCATTGTTGCCTACGCAGTTAAATGTAATACTCCCGAAATAAAGTAAAAATATATATCGTAACGTGTAGGTGGGTTAGTAGAGGAGTGATCATCTTCCCACTAATTGAAAAATAATTCTACTGAACCACTAGAAAAAACACTAACCACTGTAAACAATATTTCTCCACTAGAAGGCTCGAAACTAATAGTTTTAATGGAAAATCGACTAAGTTGGCAACATTAGGCAACACTGAGCATGGAGGTTAGAGAACAAGAGAACGATCGCTACGTATTAAAGCATAGCCCGCATGGCCTTGTTTGTATGCCTTTTTTCAAATCCATACTATTTACCTAGACACTTCGACACACTACACTAGAAACTTAAAAAAGATATTTACATACAATAAAATTATACAATACATGAACAAAAGAAAAGCATGAACAAAGTACAAACTATGTACAAAATTAAAAAACAAATTATTTATATTCTAAGTCGAATCGTCTCTCTTTCTTAAGGAAAGATTTAATTAAGTCTGCGTAAAATGTTGGTGAATTTTTTAATTGTACCAATAACTGTTTTTCAATTGCAATAATTGATAAGTCTGAAAGACGCTCTTGACCTTCTGTATTTTCTCAACAAAGTTTAAAGATTTTACCTTTTCCTTGCCGATTACCACTTTAACACACTTCAATTCATCACAAGGAACACTATTATCCTCCATTTTCACTAAAAATCTTTAAAAAGCATAAATTTTCAACTCGCAATATTCATTCACTTAAGTAAGCAAACAGAGTAAACATTGAAATGTGAAGTGAACTTGCAAACATATCGCCCGCGCGCCCCCACACTCGACAACTTCACACCAAAGTCAGGCTTTTTGGTCCTTTTACACATTCTGTCATACATTAGTTAAAAACCTGTCAAACCCTGCCAAATTCTGTAGTGAAAAATGCCTAAATACTGCCTACTTTATTTACCATTGTATTAAATATTCCATCACATTAAGCAATACGGCAAATTGTGTTCTACCAAAAAACCAGATTATTAATTGCTATAGTACGTTTCTAGGGCAGGCGGAAAAAAGTACATTGACCTCAAGTATTATGTTAGCATCGAAACAAAACGACAGTTAATACTTCCATACATTTGTTTATAGATTACGTATCATGCGCTAAGCGTGTCTCATGGTACGGGGTAGGATGAAGGAAGCGGTCATTCAGAGATAATAAACCTGTTTCGACGCGATTTGCATAGGTCTCACGCCGTGCGTATTTAAGAAAGCGGATAGAGCAGAACTCATTCCTCATTCTAATTTGGGATGCGCTTACGTGTAGATAGTTTGAGATTTAAAATTTTCGGTTATAGTAGTTGTTTTAATTTTTATTAAGTTTGTTTAGTTAGTTGTATTCTACGTTTTGTATTAAAGTTTTTGTTATTGCTTTGTGACGTTTTGTATATTATCACTAGTATGAAATCTAGTCCATCGAAATGAAAATCTCATAAAGACGTTACGTCACCACGAAAGAAGCGGAAAGTGTTGCATATTTCGGAAACCGAAAAAATAATGATTGTAAACATCTATAAATATGTAAAAGAAACGTGGTCTAGTGACGTATATCCATCCAAAACGGATATGAAAAAGAAAACTGCCGATATTTTAGGTTCATAATCATAAAATGATTCTGAAATTGATACAGATGTCTGTCAAGTGTCTCTGACAATCTATTATGAGAAGTTTTATGCATGCTTCAAGGTTGGCTGCTTAAGAATGCTTAGCATTAAAAGTTTATCTTTTTACCTGACTGCCAAGAAGTGGTTATGTTTTATACAACTACCTACCTACCTACTTATTAAAGTACTCACCTACTATTAACGTAATAATGAAAATTGTAATAACTCATGATTTATAAATAATAAAAGTAAATTAATATTAACTTGCTTTTTAATTCATTTAGGTACAGGATAATCTTCTTTCTTTATTATATAATAATAGACATAGGGCCTGTAAAGAACTTCGCACTCGGCACCCTTATCTTTCACTCTGATGATGTATGTAATGATAAAAGGTTAAAAAAATGAACCTAAACAAAAAAAGATTGCCTACCCCGATGATATCGTCAAAGGTCAATGTACTTTTTTCCGCCTGCCCTAGAATCGTACTATATATAGACATTTCGTAATTATATTTCATTATAGAACATTTTGCCACAGGTTAGAAAGGGAGCGATCGTCTTCTCGAAAGCCCGGTAAAAAGCTCACGCGTCCGAGAGAGACGACTAATCGTTCAACTCAACTCATCCTTTTTATGACAGCAGCATGCTGAGGCTACTAGGTCATGACCTGTGTTGAACAGAGAAGTGCGCTGGAAATTGGAAATACCTAGTTTGAAACAGTTTACGAATTATTTTATTAATTGATATTATTGATTTAGCAGTTAGATAGGGCAAACCCAGCTTTTCGGCTTCTATGGAGGCTTCGCCACTGGTGTCAAATTATTGTAAAATGAAGTATTGTTCTTATAGCCTTTTTATATAAACGTATTAATGAGAAATTATGCGAGTATTAACAGAAATGTGCGAGATTTCATATGATTTCATACAACATATTCTAAAATACCGCGCGTACGGCGCGTGCGGCGCGCACGATGCTAATAAATCTTTAAGGTGAAAAAAAAATACATTTTTAATTTTATTTCGTAATAGGGAAGGACGCATGCCAAGGCGACAGCGGCGGTCCGCTGATCTACAACGGGGTGGTGGTAGGCGTGACGTCATGGGGCTACGGCTGTGCGCAACCCTTCTTTCCCGGCGTCAGCGCTCGTGTCTCATCCTACACCAATTGGATTAACAGTACCGTGAGCATCTACTGATATCTATCTTCGTCTTTATTAGTCCGTATAGGTTCACATTAGTAGAGATAATTTGAAACCGTCTAATATCGGTATAAGAATATACACTACTGTATCATCTCGTGGGCGACAGAGAGACTGAAACAGAAGTACCTACAGCGGCAAACCCAATTGCCAAGCGTGGCAACTATGGCAAAACCAAGGTTGTTTTGCAATAGTTGTGAGGCAATGAACGTTTATAAGCTATAATCGATGGATGGATCGATGAAATGTATCCATTTACATGAGATAGAAATAAATATAATTCACTAAGAAAAATCTTCAACTTTCATAATAAATTAATAAAAATGTGAATTCGTAGTTTTTAATTTTTTAATTTTTGGCGCCCACATCACCTTAAGCCTTTAAGCTCGTTTACGTATGGCGTAAACGCGCTGGTAACGCAATCCACCAGCAATGGGATATTGGTCTCTCATAAGTCGATAAAATACGGAATGATGAAATTTACGCTTTATATACCTATTGACTACTACGTAACCTAGTGGTCAGTGGCAACTACGCTGCAGGTTTTGTTTTCTTTTTTTATACATTTAAATCTTAAACGGATTCAACATGTTTTATCGTTTTGGTTTGTAGGTGCTGAGATATAACGATGGAACACGGTCAGGTGTGAGTTGGATATTGCTTTCTGTGTCAATCATATTGGTAAGATTCGAACTTATATTTTTCACAAATATATATTTATCATTTTATTTTTGTTAGAATTTCACTTAAGTCGGCTGTACTATTTTGTACCTTAAAGGCAATGTTTCACGGATTTGTGAATTGTATTAGGAACGTTGGTTTTGAATATTAAGTTTATAAGCCAGAACTTAGTCGATCAAATGTAATTAAAGTCATCGTTGAATAAAACTAATTTTCGGGGAATAGTAGCAGGAATTTTAAAATTATAATAATCACTAGAATAATCCATTATAATATACCTTCATAATATAACAAATGCGAGTGTATTTGCTGGTCCGCCTATCTTTGACGCGACAAAAGGTAGAGTCAACGGGGGCAAGAGAGCCGTGAATTTAATTTACTAGTTAAAACTTTTAAACAAAAATGCTCGAAGGACCAAATATAATCAACCCACGGGGCGAGAGGACCTGAATTTAATTTACTGGTCAAAACTTTAAAAAAATGCTCGTAGGACTAAATACAGAGTTTACTCGCTATCGAAAGTGTAATAGTATGGGTACTAGTGGGTGTCTAATAAAATCACTCGTAGGACCTAATACAGAGTTGACTATAGTCAACCAAATCTGAGTAATACCTTTTGACGTTTCACATTAATCATTCAGCAATAACTTTGCACAAGCGTAATCACACGATTTAAAATAACCTTTTACGTAAATCCGAAGAATTATAACGCTATCTATATTTCATTACAACGTGTATAATTTTTTATCACTAATTTAAATTTGAATCTTTTAAAAAAGGAAAATATTAAAAAATAACCAGTATCAACTTTTTATACTTGACGTCGTGTCAATGATATGTCGCTATGTACATTACCGTAGTGTTTGAATGATTAAAATTAATTGTTACGCGAATAATCAGCAAAAATATTCCAATAATCGGTAAAAATATTCAAATAATCGAATCATTAATTTTTTATGTATTATTTTTATGTTCAAAATTTCTTAATTACATGAATCATGAATAAAACAAGTTTATTTATTTTTTTAATTTGTTAACGTAAATTTGTGTAGGCAAAAAAACTCGTGTACAAAGCCGCGATATAAAAACCACTACGTAATTTCAATATCCCACCATTTCGGGAGCTTACTGTGCGTAATTTTGTGATATTGTGTTTGCCTTCTTATTTCGTGACTCGGCTTTAACTTTTTGAACTGTTTCTTCAATATTCGTTGAAGCATGTGCCCATTTCACAAAGGATAATTGGGCAAAAGTGGTAGAAAAAACAAAAAAAATATTATGGATGACTATGAAAGAGACATAAATTTTGACTACATTATTGAAAATCAAACAATGACAGCTCAACTAATTGTACCGATAGTGATTGAATAAATTTATTTTTAATTTAGTTATAATCATAGATTACTGTATACGTTATAATCTTACATTTTTATAACTGTGCCTATAAAAATAATCAGTACCTAACAACAAATACGTAGAAACTGATAAATCTAGTGTTTTAAATTATCCGCATTTAATTTATTGGTATTATTAAAACCAAATAGTAAATGATTACCAACTCTAAATAATCGATATCGATATTTTTAAGAATCGAATATTGTACGTTCCCATTTTTTGGTTGGCATGCCTGGTGCAATAAGTCTGACAGCTGTCAAAATGTATTTCTTAGATTTGGTTGACTATAGCTATCGAAAGTGTATTAGTATGTGTACTAGTGGGTGTCTAATAAAATCACTCGTAGGACCAAATACAGAGTTTACTAGCTATCGAAAGTGTATTAGTATGGGTACTAGTGGGTGTCTAATAAAATCACTCGTAGGAACAAATACAGAGTTTACTAGCTATCGAAAGTGTATTAGTATGGGTACAAGTGGGTGTCTAATAAAATCACTCGTAGGACCAAATACAGAGTTTACTAGCTACCGAAAGTGTATTAGTATGGGTACTAGTGGGTGTCTAATAAAATCACTCATAGGACCTAATACAAGGTTTACTAGCTACGGAAAGTGTATTAGTATGGGTACTAGTGGGTGTCTAATAAAATCACTTGTAGGACCTAATACAGAGTTTACTAGCTATCTAAAGTGTATTAGTAATCGATGGTGTATTAGTATGGGTACCAGTAGGTGTCTAATAAAATCACTTGTAGGACCAAATACAGAGTTTACTAGCTACAGAAAGTGTATTAGTATGGGCACTAGTGGGTGTCTAATAAAATCACTCGTAGGACCAAATACAGAGTTTACTAGCTACGGAAAGTGTATTAGTATGGGTACTAGTGGGTGTCTAATAAAATCGCTCATAGGACCTAATACAAGGTTTACTAGCTACGGAAAGTGTATTAGTATGGGTACTAGTGGGTGTCTAATAAAATCACTTGTAGGACCTAATACAGAGTTTACTAGCTATCTAAAGTGTATTAGTATGGGTACCAGGTGTCTAATAAAATCACTTGTAGGACCAAATACAGAGTATACTAGCTACAGAAAGTGTATTAGTATGGGTACTAGTGGGTGTCTAATAAAATCACTCGTAGGACCAAATACAGAGTTTACTAGCTACCGAAAGTGTATTAGTATGGGTACTAGTGGGTGTCTAATAAAATCACTCGTAGGACCTAATACAGAGTTTACTAGCTATCGAAAGTGTATTAGTAATCGAAGGTGTATTAGTATGGGTACTAGTTGGTGTCTAATAAAATCACTCGTAGGACCTAATACAGAGTTTACTAGCTATTGAAAGTGTATTAGTAATCGAAGGTGTATTAGTATGGGTATCAGTGGATGTCTAATAAAATCACTTGTAGGACCAAATACAGAGTTTACTAGCTACAGAAAGTGTATTAGTATGGGTACTAGTGGGTGTCTAATAAAATCACTCGTAGGAACTAATACAGAGTTTACTAGCTATCTAAAGTGTATTAGTAATCGACGGTGTATGTATGGGTACTAGTAGATGTCTAATAAAATCACTCGTAGGACCAAATACAGAGTTTACTAGCTACCGAAAGTGTATTAGTATGGGTACTAGTGGGTGTCTAATAAAATCACTCGTAGGACCTAATACAGAGTTTACTAGCTATCGAAAGTGTATTAGTAATAAGGTGTATTAGTATGGGTACTAGTTGGTGTCTAATAAAATCACTCGTAGGACCTAATACAGAGTTTACTAGCTATCGAAAGTGTACTAGTAATCGAAGGTGTATTAGTATAGGTACCAGTGGATGTCTAATAAAATCACTCGTAGGACCAAATACAGAGTTTACTAGCTACAGAAAGTGTATTAGTATGGGTACTAGTGGGTGTCTAATAAAATCACTCGTAGGACCTAATACAGAGTTTACTAGCTATCTAAAGTGTATTAGTAATCGACGGTGTATTAGTATGGGTACTAGTAGGTGTCTAATAAAATCACTCGTAGGACCAAATACAGAGTTTACTAGCTCCGGAAAGTGTATTAGTATGGGTACTAGTGGGTGTCTAATAAAATCACTCTCAGGGCCAAATACAGAGTTTACTAGCTATCGAAAATGTATTAATGTGGGTACTAGTCGGTGTCTAATAAAATCAGTCGTAGGAACAAATACAAAGTTTACTAGCTATCGAAAGTGTATTAGTATGGTTACAACAAATACGAGTAATGATTAACCAAACCTTTACCGCATCTTTGGTTCTTGCACCCACTATACGAAACACAGCGGTATTATAATATTTTTAGGCTGGTATTCTCTGTGAGACAAATACAGTGGCAGTCATATGTTTTACTTTTGTAGCTAATATCTTTTGTGCAGTTATTAACTCCAGATAAAGTTCGGAAATTGTAATGGCAAAATGTGTAGGACACAGATTTTGTGAAATAAAAGTTCCATGTGAGATATCACATATGAATATTATTTTATTTAGGAGTAATGATATAGATATAGTATATGTTACACGGTACAATAAATATTATAAGGTACAAGGTGAATCGCTACACATGTCATAACTGTGGCGCCGCGCGCAACGACACCAACACCATCTGCCGGCACAGCACTGCAACACAATACAATGTGATGTCAGTTGTGGCAAATTAAGTAAAATAAGTTAATATAAATAAGCAACAAGTTAAGTTGTTAAGTGTTCAGCTTCTAGTTTTTAGGGTAGGTAAAAAATGTGGTGACAAGAATATCCGCTACACCATATGGTCCCTTGGGTGTCGTGTGGGTGACGTAATAGGCGACAGAGAGAAACAAACCAGGAGATGGGCAGCAGAGTCTTCCTAATAACAACTAGAAATAAATGCTGCAGTTGCCAACTCGCCTGCCAAGCATGGCAACTATGGCAAATATCCCCTCTATGAGGCATCTATGGATAAGGCAAATGTTCAACAGTTGACCTTTGGTTGGCTATAATAACGGTCTAGGCAGTGTAACGCCGTCTTGAATTTGTTAACACTGTGACAATCCTCCAATCTTTACTCCCATTTTGGGGTGATAAGCGTTTGCTGCACCCTATCTTTTCTATAGAATACCTTTTCTATAGAAGTAAGAGTAACAAATACACTGGCTCTCTTAATCTTTAAACCGTAACACAGCGGTGGGCGTAATACTGCTTGTCGGCAGATATGCTTGTGAGAGTGGTACACACCTATACAAATTTCATTACACTACTATGAATAAAATCATTGCTGTATTATTTTTTGTAGAGTAATAAACTCATACTGGACTACCATTGTAAACTGTCAGAGTGTGAACTGGTATGTTTATCGATTGTTTTCTAATTGCTATTATTCTTCATGTATGCAACATGTAACAAAATCAATACATAGTATAATTTAACTAAAACTGGAAAATTGACCAAGTTTTAAGACATTACTTCGTCTTATTTCTTATCAGTTCACAAAAGTCGTTGTTGAACATGGGCTTTTTTTGATAGGAAGTGGATTGACGATAGCAATGTCAGACGTGTTACACCTTCGACGCTGTTCAAAGGCACAAATTTCAAATTATATGATTGTGTGAAAAAATATATAGTGAATTTAGTTTGCAGAGTAGTGGCGGTGTGAGAGAATTTAAGACAGGAGTGTAGGGTAGCCGCAATATATTAACTTTTTAATATATATTAACTTTAACCCATGGGTGTCGTGAGGGACAACGGAGATAAATAAAACAGCAGCATTTTTCTGAAAATAACTTTAAACATTTTTTTAAACCGCTTGTCAGGTTAACCTAAGGCAAATTAAAAAAATCACCCTTTGAGTCGATATTTGGGGAAAGCCTATGTTCAGCATTGGGTTTTATGGTTTGTAAGGGCAGGATGGCTAAAACGTGTATGTTAAATTTTAAAACTTTTAGTCCTTAAAATTACGTGGTACATCACTACTATTATTTTACCATAGCGCTGTTCGCTCTGCGGAACCAGCAAGACCTACTAGGCTCTTAAATATCTATGGGAAAGGTCTATCTTTATCGGCGGACTTTTAATAGGCTGCTATGTATGGACAGATGGGTGAAGATGGGATGAATTGTGTAGCACGTGGTGTGAGTACGTGTGGTGCCCGCAGGCGGTGCGCGCGTGTGCAGCGAGTCACCTCTGTCGGTGAGCACGTCGTCCAGCAGCACGTCGGCCTGCAGCGCGCCACCCGGCCCGCCAGCCACGCCCGCCACGTAGCGCGCGCCGCTGCCCGCCGCGCTCGACACCGTGTCGCCCTCCCGCCACGGCTGCCCCTCGATGACGACCGTCCGCCATTTGTTCAGCTCCTCTGTCGTTGATATACTATCCGTTGTTTCCTGCTTTACCAACAGTATAACAATATTAATTGTTCATTTTACAAGTCAGTTATAATAACGTTTGCACCTGTATTGGGATTGTGCTGAGGGTAGCATTGATATTACACTTGCATTCATCTTTTACATTAGTACGGTCAGCAAATTCTTAATTAAACTGTGTCACTTTTTTCCGCAAATATTCATTGATTATTTCTGTTCTTTAGAAAATATGTTTTGGTTATTTTAATCGTTGTTTTTTTTTTGGTTCTGCAATAAATTGTTATTGTGCAGCAAGTAAATAACGTAGCTTTCATTCTTAATCAGAATCTACTTGATTATCTAAAGAAAACAAATCGACAATGAAAAAATGCTTGAGTATTGTCATCGGTATGATAATAAAACCAATATTTTTATGAATATAATATAATGTAAAATTATTCATTTTTCATCTGCCCACGTATTTTACAATTTTTAACAAAAATATCAATAACAGGTACCTCATGATAATTTATTTGTAGCGATAGGAAATACAATTTAGTTCATAGAATTTGTTATTAACTATAATTAATAAATATACTAAAGTATTAATTGTTAAAAAAAGTATTTTAATATCATATTTTGTAGAAAAATTTGTTTTTATTTTTAAAATTATGACTTTTTAAGAATATGGCCTACACAAATTGATTAATAAGTAAAACTATGTTCATATAATCAAACATCTATCTTATAATATCATTGTATTAATAACAACTTTATACAATTAATATGTAGCTGCTTGAAAATTTTGTAGTTTTTGACCTATTCTGGATGACCATCAGAAATTGTCGATCTATTATCGTAGACAAATATTATAGGTATCCATACAATCATGGAGGTACTCTCCAACTTCCTCACTATTCTAATCTAAAAAAGCAAGTCTTAAGCCTTACGGCCATACGGAGAAATTGTGGTTTGTATACATGCAATACCTTTTTATGACTTAGCATCTTATTAATTGACCCGTGATTACATGTCTCTGTCACTCGCGCATAAATGTGTTACCGCCGCATGTACGTGGGACACTCAATAAGTTTTGAGATATACGAAAAGTATTCTAGATACTATTAATATTTATTTTACGTCTTTTCAAAATATTCTCCATCATGCTCTATACAAAGTTCCATTCGGCTAAACCAACTTTGAAAACACTTTTGCCAGTCTTGATCTAACAGGTCGGAAATCGCTTCTTCGTAGGCAGCCACGGTTTCTTCGGCGCTTGAAAAAAACTTGCCTTTTATTTTTTCTTTGACTCTTGGGAACAATACGAAACCACAAGGAGCTAAGTCAGGGCTGTAGGGTGGATGACTTAGAGTTTCAACACCAGATTCCTCAATAAATGCTTTTGTTGAAGAGGCGTTATCGTGATGCAGCATGATTCCCCGAAGCTCGGTCTTTGGTCTTCTCTCCCGCACAGCTTGAAAAGCTTTCGGTAATGCAAGTGTAGTATACCATTCAGAGTTAACTGACTTCCGCGAAATAAACTAGCCACCATTTTTTTTTTGCTGACGTTGCGAGGTCTTTGCAGTTTTGTCGGTAACTGTCCTTCTGAGTACTTACACCAACGATTGCCTTCTATTTTCCGGATCATACTGATAGAACCATATCTCTTCACCAGTAACGATTTTTGAAACACGCCTAGATGCATCGTTTCCAAAACGTAGACGCATTTCATGGCACCAATCCATATAAGTCTGTTTTTCACTTTCGGGGAGCAAACAAGGGATCCATCGAAAACAAAGCTTCCTCACTCCAAGATGTTTATGTAGGATGGTATTAATGCTCCCCGAACTAATGCCTACAATCTGTTTGATGTCCGTATTTGTGATTCGTGGGTCTTCTCGCACCAATATTTCCGTAGTCTATACATTTTCTTTGCGGCGCCCCGGTTCTTTGGTCAGCTTTATGGCACCCCTTTTGAATTCAGCAAACCACCTAAAAATTGTTGCGCGTGATACCGCTGAGTCCCCTAATGCTGACTGTAACCGTTTTAAACTTAATTGTTCGGTTAAATCAAATTTAAAATCACAATAGACCATAGCGCGCAAATGTTTACGGTTAAGATTCATCGTTTTAAATTTACGCGGGACATAAAATCAATTTATTAAGTTTTTCAGTCAAGAAATTCTCAGTAGCTGTCTGGAGTCAGGAAGTTGGCAATGTCTCACCCCTATGTGTCGGAAAACACGTAAAGCCGTTGGTTGGTGGTGGTTTTTTCGCCTATAATGTCAATGACCTTAAAACGTCCAGTGCAAGTAGACCTTCCAGTACTAGTTACTGGCTACTAATGCAATATCAGCATATATTGGTAAATAGTAAAATACTTGGTCGGTAAAAGAAAGATTTAAAATACCAACACTTCTCATTGCCACTCTTTTATTAATAACACCATTGCGTGTCGCATGTTTGTAAATAGCAAAAAATGTGAAAAAGAAAATGGTAAGTAGGTCAATTACCTTTAGTTTCACATTATTATTTTTGTGATTTCGATCTTCCCTTCATACTTTTACGGGATTGGGACCGTCTAATATGCTGTATTTGAGTAGAATTACGTGTCAAATTTTATCTTACATTATAATGAATTGATACCTAAATAGTTTCTAATAATATTTTTATGCCTACCTTATACTGCAACATCTTGGCGTATTTAAAAGATCGATATTAGAAAGACGAAATCAACTTATTTACAAACTACACTGATTCTTATATTTACAAAATTATACTACATTATTGATATTTACAAATAACAATTACCTTTTTAGCGATATCACAGTAATTGTTCAAAATGTCCACCGATTCTTTCTAACACAAATTAAAACGTTTTTTAAAATTATTTATAAGGCGTACATTACACGCTCATTCAGGCTGTCAGTTTTACAACAATCACGGTTGTGATTGACGAATAAACTACCGTGTAATGCAGTGATTGACGCCTGCATGAGCGCATAATGTACGCTTATCAATCACCATCCGTTTTTTATCAATCATGATTGATGGAATTGGTTGGCGCCTGCATGAGCATGTAATGTACGCCTTAAACTTTCACTTACAATTTGTGTTTCTTCTATGTCTACTACCTAGGCTGCACTAAAAGTATCGGGAATGGAATATTTCCACTGTTCCTGTCATATTAAAATCTTTTTAATTGAAAACTCCTTGGTTTTAAAAATCGAATACCATTTATTCATTTAAAAAAAGATTCTCGGTCTTGTCACAAGGTTTTGTCAAACTTGTTTAGTCGTTGAGAAAATGGAATTGATTCGAGAAAATTCAAGAGCGATGGTTTATTATGACTTTCGAAGTGGTTTAACACAAAAACAGTGTGTTGACCGGATGATTTCTGCATTTGGTGATGAAGCCCCATCCAAAACCACAATTTATCGCTGGTTTGCTGAATTTCAACGTGGACGTGTCAAGCTCAGTGATGATCCCCGTCAAGGTCGTCCAAAAACTGCAGTCACCCAAGAAAACGTTGATGCTGTGCGTAAGCTGATTGAGGAAGATCGACATGTGACATACCGCGAAATTCAAGCAACTTTAGACATTGGCATGAGTTAAATACAAATAATCTTGCATGAACAATTAGGTGTAAAAAAGTTGTTTTTCCGATGGATACCGCATTCGCTCTGTGAAGAGCAAAAAGCGGCTCGCGTTACTTGGTGCGTCAGAACTCTCGAAAGATTCCACGCAGGATTCTCAAATGCTGTATACAACATCGTATCAAGTGACGAATCCTGGATATACGCGTATGAACCCGAAACAAAAAACCAGTCACGAGTTTGGGTGTTCGAAAATGAGTTAAAGCCAACAAAAATTGTTCGTTCACGGAGTGTTGCAAAAAAAAATGGTGGCCACGTTTGTCTCCAAAACCGGCCATGTTACGACTATTCTTCTTGAGGGACAAAGAACGGTTAATGCAGAATGGTATGCTAGCACTTGTTTGCCACAGGTCGTTTCTGAACTCCGTAAAGAGAACTGCAACCGCCGCATCATCCTCCATCACGACAATGCGAGTTCTCACACCGCACACAGAACAAAAGAGTTTTTAGAGCAAGAAAACATAGAATTATTAGACCATACGCCGTAGAGCCCCGACCTAAGCCCTAATGATTTCTATACTTTCCCTAAAATAAAGAATAAATTGCGTGGACAGAGATTTTCATCACCTGAAGAAGCTGTGGACGCCTACAAAACGGCCATTTTGGAGACCCCAACTTCCGAATGGAATGGTTGCTTCAATGATTGGTTCCATCGTATTGAAAAATGTGTCAAATTTCGCGGAGAATACTTCGAAAAGCGATAAAACATTTTTAAATAGTGATGTTGTGTCACTTCCTTGATTCCCGAAATTTTCAGTGCCGCCCTCGTAATCGTTTTAGTTCGGTCCACAAATACAAGTCTAGAGGTTCTTGGTCTGTATGTCTGGTCTGTCGATGACGGAACGTATCATTTACAGACTATACGTTCCAACACGGGTAAATATCGATTCGTCGCACCGTCTATGTTTTCACCAGACAAGACACAAAAACTTGTCATTGTTAGATAATTGACATTAGGGTATTGGTTTATATTTACGAAACACACGCGGAAACATAAACAATACACAGTGACGCGACGTCACGCCGTGGCTAACTACCAGGCCCGGTCAACTCTGTATGGACGGAATGAAATACCTACGGGGGCTGAATTTTATTATTGCCATTTGTCAGATAAATGTCTTGTTTCATAATTAGTAAGATTTTGCTAAAGATAAATTACACTCAAAAATTTTGAATACAGAAATAATAATCCATAGGAAGATAATGTTATGCCTGTCGTGTTTTTCTACATTATTATATTAGCATATCCTTGACAGTAAAAGAAAAATAAATGTTTTCTTTTTTATTTTGATTTTCAATGAGTAGAAAATTATATTTTTTACTGGTAGCACCAAAATACCTAAATGAGTATATAATTCTCATTTCTCATAATATGGCGCCGCCGTATAAATTATTGTTGTTCATGATTGGTTTTTTTATTGTTGTTCATATGTTTGTTTTGCTTGTGTCTTTTTCTAAGATTTTGCAAGTATACGATTTTGAGTTGAGATTAATGTCCTTCGTTTATATGATGTGCAATGTGTTAGTCAATGATTCGTAGTGAAATACGAAATAGTGACTCTTAGAAACTACGCTGCAATGGCGGATAAAGAAAATAGACAAAGTGTTCTAAGTGCAACAGCATACCAACCATTGACAACATTAATTATTTAGGTTTCCGAAATTTGCAGTAAAGTATATTTTGCGGTACGTATACAATATACATATACACTATTTAATAAGTTCTAACCTTAAAGTAAATCTCTTGGCCAACTTATTATTTCTCTTTTACCATTTAAAAACAAATTATTGGTTTGTAAACCATTGAACCTACTTTGATAATACTTGTATTTAATAATTATATCTTTTGTTTTCAGCTGTAAATTATGGGCGATATATTATATTCCTTCCCAAGAACAGTATACTACCTTAGCTTTCCAGACAAAGCTATATAATAAGCCCAGAATGCTGTGTGAGAAACATTTTCATGATGGTTAATTTAATGATGCAACCAAGAAAAAGCTCTTAAGAACTGCAGTCCCAAGTGATGTATGTAAAGTGTATAATGTATATGGTAATATGGTATGTATATAGTTTTCTTTAAGGATTACTCAGATATTTTATATGGGGATTACTGTATTCAGGAGTGGACTTTGATAGACTGTAATGAAGATGATGATGATTATTCATATGACCATCATCTGGATCTAACATGGATGGACAGACCACATACAGTAGTTTGAATCCTGTTAATTCTTTCAACTAATTTATAATAATTGGATCGGACAAGGCATCCAAAGGATTGAAGTCTATAAAGTTAGCACAAGCCTTTCCTTACATTATTAAAAGTGCAACACACTGCATATTATTTTTAACAATCAAATTTTATTTTAAAACAACAACAAACTTAAGGTGAAACCTACGGACTGTTCCCAGCCATTCTCCCGCAAGATGGCACTGAAGTCAACATTTTTAGTTTATTTAGAGTTTTGTGTAATTGGAAAATTATTAAGTCGTAGGAGTAGACTTAGCGGTTATCGGATATTACATTTTATTGGAATGGGTCATATCATTGCCTCAAAATCAACCCAATTCGACATTAATTTTGATTATAACATCTGTCATTGAATATAGGGTCGTTTACACACACATAGACGTATCCCTACGTTTACGAAGCTAGACCACTAGATGGCATGTATATAAAAAAACAAGTTTTAATTTTTCTGTATGTGTAGATTGGGTAGGCAGAACTACAAAACGCTATGTACGATTGTTATAAAAATAAAATTTATATTTGTTGGCGTAAACTATTTAATTGATTTATAACTTTGGGAAATAAATTATGTCAACATTGATTACAATATAACGCAGTTTTATTTTATTACATTACACCATTGAATTTTTTATCAAAACAGAAGTACCTATTTGAAGCAACATAATTATACTGATACATGCCTATTCACTCAAAACTAATAACACTGATGATTTGTAACAGTACCAATTATTACAATAATTAGACATTTCATAACCAACACGTAAGAAACTATAATTCACAAACAAGAGATAACAAGAAATCTATAACACGATTTATTTTGTGATAATAACCAGGAAGTTTGAAAATAATATTTCCTAATTTCGAAGCACTCAACAAAAGCTTTTAGTAAAACAAAAATATAAATCTTATACCTACGAGCAATTCTTGTATATATATAATCGGAATCTCGGAAACGGCTCCAACGATTTTCATAAAATGTCGTTTTATCCCCGTTTTCAGGCAATGAAAAACTGCTACAATATAAGAAGGTAAATTTTAACACAATAATAATGGTCGTAATAGCTCAAGTGGATAACGCACTGTCGCGAAATCGTAGTTCCGTGGTTCGCGTCCTGTCTTCGGTCCGACTTTTTTCTTTTTTTTTCAAGTTCCCTTCTTTTGTGAGAAAATCTATTATTTCGAGCCCTTTTTGTAGTATTTTTTTAAAAATACGAAAATTTTATTGCACTCATGATTTTTCATTTTAATAACCAGTTCAGTTTTTTTCTATTATGTCAGTAAGATCAAAAAATATTCTTCATAATATTTTATCAGTATGTATTTTTAATCTAAATATAACTTCCAAAACACACGATTTCCAAAAAAAAAAATACCGAGAAATGCTCGGTCATCCAGGTAACAATATAATATATAAAAATCTTCCTTCAATTCTAGGTATATGAATAGGGTTGCGTTCGGAACACAAGATCTAGAACACTAAAATGTACAAAAATTTACTTATCTTTTTATTTCAATGTTATCTTTATATTCCTGGTAGAATTGGCCGACGAATAAGAAAAATATAACTCAGATTAGAATAAGCTATTTATTTATAAACAATAAAGCACGGAACAGAAAAAAGGATTTTATGTAACTGAATTATATTTGTTTCTGAACGCATCATAAGGTGTGACGTAGTGACGAGTGAACTTGGGCTCTACAAAATATAACAAACTAATAATGTGTGTCTGTTTGAAACTGTTTGCAAAATGCGTAAAGGGTGTTTAATGTAACCCGGCAAAACCATATTTAGCAAATGTTTGCAAGTTTAATTTTGTGACTACTTTGGTAGTTTACCGATTTATAATAATTGTATTTATTGTTGACCAAAAACATATTCAAACACATTCATATATGAAACACTGACAAGTATGACGTAGGTAATCAGTATTGTGACGATATTTCAGAAAAATCACGGGCCAGCCTGCTGTTAATAATACTATCGAAAACATAATTGCGTTTTAAAAATAATTAATTACTATACCTACGATAAATTACAATATAGTCTCAAATATATACTAGAGAAATATTGCAATTCGAATCAATGAAAACATACATGCAAAATATGTATAATACACAAGAAATTCCGCGCGCAAATCATAGCGCGTGACAACCGAAATCAGAATATTATATTTTATGTCGCCTGTACACTTTGGCCAACACAGTGGCGAATGTAGTGGCAATGTAGTGGCCAATAGCATTGGCCAACGTGTAGACGGGGTATTTGGGCTTCATTGGTATGTATTGGAACGATGGCCCGCAAGTTGGCGCGAGATCCGTGTGGTGTCGGTTTTTTACAAAAGATCAAAGGAGTGTTGGCAGAGTTTGGTCGCCGCATCCACACGTTGGCCGCGAGTTTAGTTTGCTACAAGCTCCCAGAGTGATTACACGCATCTGATTAAAATTTTATATTCACGCTTTGTAGGGTGGATGACCCAATTACCAGTCTTTTAGTGGCAATTTCAACTTTAAACATTCCTACTACTTTAATTAGCGCGATTTAAATATTTTTAAACATTTGTTTTAATCGATAAGCTATTTATAAAAAAAAAAGTGAACATTTATTTACAATCAGATTATTACGAGAACAATTTTAAAATGAAAAAAAAAATGAAGCACGTCGTTTATACGTGGTAGAACCATGCAGTTATATTAGAAGTATAGTTGTAGCACGAATGGGTCGGTTCGACCGGGGAAGGACCACGCTCTCACAGAATGTCAATGTAAAATAGTAGCTTAATAATGCTGTGCTTCGTATAGTGAGTGTAGAGAACCAGAGACACTTTTTAAAGGAAACGAGGCATTTCATCTTAGTCCTCACGGGTGACAACGCATCTGCATTTTGATTCGTAATCGAGGATAGATGTAGATGTCTGTGGGCCACAGCAACCACTTACCAGCAGGTGAACTGTGTGCTCGTTTGTCACCCTATCCTATATAAAAAAGCGTCGATTTCTTATAATTTAATCGTGCAAGTTTTCGAATCATCATCATCATTACAGCTCTTCACAAGTCCACTACTGAACATCCTCCTCCAAAGAATGCCGCAAAGCATGGTCCTGAGCCACTTTGCTTGTCATGAGTTTTTCATTTATGTTCTAAGTTATAATTAGTACCTATCATTAAGTCAGTGTTAATTATATTTATTGCCATTGTTTTTGTCTTTCTCAAAAAATAATTAAATTACCAAATAAATTATAAGGTGTTTTTAAATAGATCAAATGTCTGATAGAAAAGCAAGTACATGTTTTGCTAAACTTTAAAAACAAAACCCAATTTTAAAACATAGACTAATCGATTATAACTCCTTTAACTTTAAAATAAGTTAAGTTCTAATTAATGTATTTATTCCAGTTTCTGATGCATGTAAAGAATAAATAAAGCTAATCGTATATCGTATATCTATTTACAGCCCCATAAATATCAACTATTCTTTTATAATTTTTTTATAAAAAGGTTATCCCACACTTGGATTTTCTCCTGTATCGCGGAGGCAGTTTACAAACATAAATTGCACAAGGACACACATCCAGACCCGGAACAATTAGTTGTAGGACATACAAATACTTGTTCCGTGCGGGATTCAAACCCGCGGCCCCCGGCACAGCCACTCATTGCTAAGCCACTGCCCCACGGAGCCGTCGTCCGTCCGCACTCCGCACATTGGCCCGAACCGAAGTAAACTGAACGACCTTCCAACGTGTGGACGCCGTCACCAACTCTCGGCCAATATATTCGCCACTACATTCGTCACTGTGTTGGCCAACGTGTAGAGGCGACATTATACAAGTCAAACAAGTGAACGTACGTAACTTTGGCAACGCTTTTGTTCCGTCTTGCTTTGTTCTTTAGTACCGTAGACTTCTCTGTCTACGGCAGTTTGTTGAAGGACGGCAACGTCGCTTTACCTACGACTTTTGGTATGCCACAAAACAATAATAAGTAATAAAATAGTTTACAAAAAAAACATAGGTGTCTAAGGTCATTAGTTTTATGTTATTTTATACTGTTTTTTTAACGGTTGGAAAGGAAATTAACCAATTATTGAACTTAAGATATTGATTTATCAGAATTATTTAAGATCAATTGGATGCCATCTAGCGTGCCAATGTTTAAACGTGCCTTTCGTTTGCTTGTCAAAAGTCACGCACACTACTAAAGAAGTGTCAAATTTTTCCGGGATTTCACTATTGTTTTTCTCGGTATATAATGTAAGTTATTGTCTATAAAGGTCAGAGGCGTACACATTTCATTGTAGAGAAGTGATAAAATGATTTGTTTTAAAGAAAGAGTGTCTGTGTTTAGTGTATATTTTGGTTAAAAAATGTATGGGCGGACGGTCGACGCATCCACCTTAAGAAAGTTCCGGCATCACAATATATGAATAATTACATTTGGTCCTAAACCTATCAAATTTAAAGGCACAACTTGTACAACACAGTAGAAATACATGCATCAAATGGTTCTCAAACAATAGATAAACACAAGATTTCTTTTCACATAGTTATTGTATTTACTATTTTATTTTGTTATATTAATTGTAATAGTGTGTGTATTATAGAGCAAGTTGGATGAACAAGATCCATTCATTTATTTTGTATTGGTTGAAGGGTAATGTAGTGCCATGAGTAGGGACTGGTTTACTATGAAAGTAATGTCAATGAAAATAATGTTAATTTAATTTTTATAATATTTATGATACTATAATTTATTTAGTTTTTATTTATTTACTAACAAAGTGTATTCCCATTTTATTTTCTGGAATCACAAGCTGGTCCCTCGCAAATTATTGCTGCAAAACCACAAGCAGGATCTTCAAAAAGGACAACATTATATCCACTAAAGAACAACCACAAACATCAAAGCATAACACATAATGTTGAACCTGAAAAAGAAAGTACTCTATATGAAAATTTTTAAAATGAAATAAGGAATATTTTTGTAATCTAATATTTAATATGTTTTATAATTTTGAATTAAAATTATTCTATTTATAAGCTGCATTCAATACTTAATATATTGCATATAATATAGAGACAAAATTTTTAGTGTCAATTCAGGGAAATAGATAGACAACCAAATATTATCAATTCAAAATTATTATTTGTGAATGTTGCACTTTGCACTTGTATGTAGGAGCGTATTTATTAATTAACTTGTTTTTGATTAAAATATTGATATTTTGCTTATTGTAGACATTCTGTGATTTCTGATTGTGCGTATTATCAATTCATCCATGATTGTAAATCTTATTTAAATTGTTTAACATTGTTTACTTAAGTAATTGAAATGTTGTAATCAATATTGATTTTCTTTTCATGTTTAAGCCCATCAAAGGTCTTTATAGAAAGAACTAAGCTGCTGGAGAAATTTTGTTTCTTAAGTTATGTATGTTTTTTATTTTAATTTGTATTTTTATTTTGAATAAATAAATAGAAATTTTGTAATTTTTGTTCTTTTATTTAGCGCTGGGATAGGCAACCCAAAAATACCTCAAATAAAAAAAACAAACAAGACCACATTCAAATTTTCCCGCCACACGAGCAGTGCAGGAGGCTGACGATAGGGAGTGGTTATATATATCTCATTTATTAAATTTTGTATGAAGTTGTCGTTCTTCTCCGATAGGAGTAATAGTTGTTCTGTGCTAACTACAGGTAAATAAAATGAGAGTTAAACGCGCAGGCGGCTTTTCCCTTGAGCCTATCACCGTGCGAAAGGACATTGACAAAGATGCCTACATTTATTGTTTTATTGCCGTTCGTAAAGTAGAGTGAATATGATTTGAATTTCCATAGAGTTAAATTGATTTATTTATTTTATTCATATTTTTGTTTTTAGTTTTTGTAAAATATCAGTGCCGTAAGCTTCTACTCCGTTCACCTGTTACACCAATTTTTTCCAGACGTTAAAAATAGTCATCCAGTATTTTAGGTTTTTGCCTAAGTAATTATTGTGACTTAAAATTGTGCGTGCAATTAAAATGTAATATCATTCTTCTTTTATTTTATATTTTACATAAGTAGGTTATACACAAAAAACGTTACGAGAAAACGCGATTTTTTTAATACCGTACTAAATTTCTTCAATACGTCGATAAAGAAGTTTTACCTTAAAAAATTAAGTAATCAAGGAGGATTACTGACAACCCCGATAGATATTTTTAAGTTTATATGAAAAATTTAATAATGAGTGGGTAACTTTGCCACTAGCGTAAACTTTGTTACTTGCAACACAATTAGTGGAGCAAATCATTATTATGAGTGTTGTCTATTATATTTGTGGTAAACTTACCTTCATCCTTGAAGTTAAATCAAAGAAGTTAAGGCAAAGTTGCCACAAAGTTAGGTTAATTAAATAATTTTTGTCTAATCTTTAATGTTAGTATTTTTTAAATCACTAATAAAAACCATATCTACGAAGAATATAATGTCACATTAAACATCAGCGCAGTCTGAGAGTACCTTTTATGTTGGAAAAATGGTCCTAGATTTTAAGTCCTTCCAAAAGTTGCCAGGTTTCACGGTAGACTCTTTTTCTCCCAACAGTTACAATTTAACCTTTTAAAATATAAACAAGAAAAAAATCTAAGGAAGTATACTAAGTACAAACAATCCTATCTTTGACGTTGTGTAATGTAAGGTCTATCCGACATTTCGTATTTTGATTCACTTATGATTACTAAGTTGATTCGTCGTCGTTAATTCTACCGAACAGACGCAGAATAAAAAAAAACAATTTTTAGTAAAATTATTAATTACAAAAAGTAGCAACTGTACAATGTTTGTTACAAGAGTGACTTAAAATTAGGTGGACATTGCAACGCGTCACCTCTTGTGGTCCGCGTGAACCTGGAAACTACTGAACACCGCTATGGTGTGTCGATGATGTATATGATGCTAACATACTTATACCTCTAGCGATGTTATTTTATTTAACAAGTAATTTTTTGAGGATAAGTTTGTTGTGTGCAGTGTCTCCTCCATACAAGCCAAAACGCCCGACACGACCTATTAAATTGACTACACCGAACGTAAACTAGATGGAACTGCCACTTTTCGCGTGCTTAATATTTCCAGGTCTGCAAACATTATGATTTCAATAATACGACAATAACACGCAAACGCAACGAACTGAACGAGGAATCGAGTCATACTCAACCATATCTCTTGCACTTGTTGGCTTCATATCTAGGTAGCTTTGCAAAAGCATAAATCCGTTCCGCAGTTTTCAAAGCTATTGAAAAAAGCGTACAAATAAAATAATCACTACAGTCAGTTCATACAGGAGTTCCCACGAATGGGAATTGATAAATATAATTAATTTTCCTGCGTTTTATACATAATACAGCAAAATTAAGTGCAAGGAGTCACTTGACCTTTTTTTCTCTCGATTGGTTTACACAGTACCCCAGTGCACATGAAAGCATATTTATTTAACTTAACCCTCAAACGTGTCACATAGCGGCAAGCGCCACGCACAAAAGAACAAGTCTTGGTGTTTCTAGTACCATAGTACATATAACTTCAATGTTTTAGCCTCGAATATAAGCGTAATAAAATATAAGGTACAAATAATAATGGAGAATGTAAATACATTATATGTCCTTACCTCTGGTACGCTCTCCTGCGAGTAGCAGCCCTCGACGAAGCCCTCGAAAGCGGAGTCTTTCTCTAAGTCCAAAGTACGGCTAATGACTGTACACGTCATATCGCGCACCGGATCAAGAATTAAGAAACTGCGTTCTCGGTCTTCTAATTCTTCTGCGCTCGGTTTCGTTTCTCCCTGTTAGAAATTTTACGATAATTAAAGTATACTTGTTTAAAATAAGCTCTGTGAAATTTCACTTCTATTAAGATAATCCTGCTACTTTTACCTTATTTTATATAACATAATTCCTTTATTTATATTTATATTTTAATACACTAAAGTGATTGCATCTTTAACACCTTCAAAAAATATCCTTAGAATAAAATTATCCTGACTGAAGGACCGAGAAGTTTTTGAACGAATCCGTGTATGTTGCTATGAGATTGAGTTGCCAAATAGATTCGGGTACACAAATATCAAACGGAAGTGTTGCTCGCGAGGCAAAATACTAGACTCCTCGATTGCGTCCACGGTTACCGTGGATGGTGAGGTTTGACTGAATCATATAATGCAAGTATTCACGCGGGCCACTACGTGCGAAATATTACTTACATTTAGGTCGACAGTCAAAATCACGGTAAAATGATCTTCATTAAACAAGATATTTTATATATACAGTCCACCTGATAGTAAATGAATTCAGGTGGCTTCTAGACGTCTACATCTATCATCGATTAAGAATCAAAGTCCAGATGCGTTGTTATCCTTAAGGACCAATGGAATACTTCGTTACGGGTATAAAGGGTTTCCGGTTCTCTCACTAACCACACTAAACACAGCAAAATTATTTTGCTGCTTCATGACGGTATTATGAGTGTGGTCCCACCCTGGTCAAGCTGATACATTCGTGCTGCAGCTATTTAATGCTTCAGTGTGGGTCTATCCACGTTATAATATATAGATGACGCATCCTTGAAGTGGCGCAGATTGGGCACGGTGGTGACACGTACACCAAACGCATTCACCAGGCATGGCGTGCTCGCGCCTTTGTAAGCTGAACCTTATCTAGGTGGCATACCTGCAGCGGCGCGGGGTCGAGCACGGTGGCCGTGCGGCCGCTGAGCGCGTCCGTAAGGACGTAGCAGCGCGCGCGTGCCGAGTCCGTCAGCACGTACGTGTCGCCCACCTCCTCACCCTCCGCACCCTCCCCGCCCTCCGTCTCCTCACCTCCCTCCTCGCACCATGAGCTATGCTCGCACGACACTTCATCCAAACCGTTCTCACCGAAGCCGTGCGACGAGTCTTTCGCTGTAACAAAAAAAAGTTATTACCATTCTTGCGAATTTTTTGACGAATGGAACCTGACAAAATAAATTACATTAAAAGAGTGCCAGGCGCTGGTCAAAAGATCTAAAAAGGTTTTGTACATAACGAAGCGAAGGTAAAAAGCTCTACGAAATTGACTCAACTCAAACAGCCGAAGCGCAACACGGTGTACATTCGTTCATTACTTCTTTTGTGCCTAATACGTGGTGAGAACAATGTAACATCAAAAAGGCTACTCGGTCATCCTACAAATTCAAAAGGTTTAATAGAAAGTAATTAATAGTGAACAGTTCGCCGTGTCATCGGTGCACTTGTTATGTATCTATTTTTTTTTTCAATAAACACCGTACCAGTATACAGAAAATACCAGCGGATTCCGTATGGTGTAGTTTCATTTGTTATGTGACGCCTAGCGCTCTCCCAATCGCGCTCAGCTCTACATTACACTACATATTGTGCATTCACGTGCGGGGCAGCATTCAGCACAGCGTTGCCTAGCGCTCTCCCACTCGACGTCTAGCTCTATATCACACTACACTAGACTACGTACCGTGCATTCGCGTGCGGGGCAGCAGTCGGCACAGTGCGTAGCCGCGGCACGGAGCCTCTCGCGACACGCGGTAGCGTTGCTTAGCGCTCTCCCACTCGACGTCTAGCTCTATATCACACTACACTAGACTACGTACCGTGCATTCGCGTGCGGGGCAGCAGTCGGCACAGTGCGTAGCCGAGGCACGGAGCCTCTCGCGACACGCGGTAGCGTTGCCTAGCGCTCTCCCACTCGACGTCTAGCTCTATATCACACTACACTACACTATGTACCGTGCATTCGCGTGAGGGGCAGCAGTCGGCACAGTGCTTAGCCGCGGCACGGAACTGCTCGCGACACGCGGTAGCGTTGCCTAGCGCTCTCCCACTCCACGTCTAGCTCTATATCACACTACACTACACTACGTACCGTGCATCCGCGTACGGGGCAGCAGTTGGCACAGTGCGTAGCCGCGGCACGGAGCTGCTCGCGACACGCGGTAGCGTTGCCTAGCGCTCTCCCACTCGACGTCTAGCTCTATATCACACTACACTACACTACGTACCGTGCATTCGCGTGCGGGGCAGCAGTCGGCACAGTGCGTAGCCGCGGCACGGAGCTGCTCGCGACACGCGGTAGCGTTGCCTAGCGCTCTCCCACTCGACGTCTAGCTCTATATCACACTACACTACACTACGTACCGTGCATTCGCGTGCGGGGCAGCAGTTGGCACAGTCCGTAGCCGCGGCACGGAGCTGCTCGCGACACGCGGCAGCGTTGCCTAGCGCTCTCCCACTCGACGTCTAGCTCTATATCACACTACACTACACTATGTACCGTGCATTCGCGTGCGGGGCAGCAGTCGGCACAGTGCGTAGCCGCGGCACGGAACTGCTCGCGACACGCGGTAGCGTTGCCTAGCGCTCTCCCACTCCACGTCTAGCTCTATATCACACTACACTACACTACGTACCGTGCATCCGCGTACGGGGCAGCAGTTGGCACAGTGCATAGCCGCGGCACGGAGCTGCTCGCGACACGCGGTAGCGTTGCCTAGCGCTCTCCCACTCGACGTCTAGCTCTATATCACACTACACTACACTACGTACCGTGCATTCGCGTGCGGGGCAGCAGTCGGCACAGTGCGTAGCCGCGGCACGGAGCTGCTCGCGACACGCGGTAGCGTTGCCTAGCGCTCTCCCACTCGACGTCTAGCTCTATATCACACTACACTACACTACGTACCGTGCATTCGCGTGCGGGGCAGCAGTCGGCACAGTGCGTAGCCGCGGCACGGAGCTGCTCGCGACACGCGGTAGCGTTGCCTAGCGCTCTCCCGCTCGACGTCTAGCTCTCTATATCACACTACACTACACTACGTACCGTGCATTCGCGTGCGGGGCAGCAGTCGGCACAGTGCGTAGCCGCGGCACGGAGCTGCTCGCGACACGCGGTAGCGTTGCTTAGCGCTCTCCCACTCCGCGCCCAGCTCTACAACAGGTGCGTGCTTAAGGGTCCAACCACGCATTACTGAACCCTTATAGGGTATGGCCGAGGCACGTCTGTGGTAAAACGTTGTCACGTTGTCCGTAGTCTATCGGGCTCATGTTTACATTATTTGCAAATGAATAAAACACATACATATTATGTATATGTTTTAATATATGTGCATATAAAATTTATAATAATTTAATGGTAATATTTCATCCTTAAATATCCGTCAAAATATTTGTTTTAGAATTTTCGCCAACCTATTCTAAATTTACGTGGTTCGACCTTACATCTTTGCCCACTACACAATTATCTGCCATTATTTTCTTTTAATTTATGTTATACATTTAATTTAATATTAAAAAAAATCTACTTTGTGCCTCTTGTTGTACTAATTAAATTTACTTTATAAAATGTTTAAAACTTTTGTAACATGATGGCATAAATGGTGTATTGAACAACATACTATACTATGAAAAAGTGATCAGACGAGTGATATAGGAAAAAATCCATGATCACTTGAAAAGTAAATTTAAATAATATAAATATTTATATTTAATATTGACATATCCAGTAATAGTTACAAAATAGTTTCCTATAATAAAATGATGAACTTATTCAGCATTAATAACCAAAACACAATGATTTTTAAAAGTACAGACACAATAAAATCATAGGCAAAAATTATGCCTAGTGCACCACAATAGCGAAGGTATTTATTGTTAAAATAATGATTATTTGTGCAAATGTGATGATTAGTTGCAAAAGAAAAATATAATAAGAAAATATGATATGAAAAATCACAGTAAAGATAAGACAAATGATGGTATTTGCAAGTCTAGCAATATTATAATCTTGCAACCAAAGTACAGTAAAGGCATGGTTTTAGTAGTTTTAGACACAATTAAATTTAACCTTTTTAATAAAGGTAATATAGGCTCACGTCTCGAGTTTACTAACCATTTGAATCATGGAAGACTGCCACATTTTTTAATAAACACGAGACAAGAAAACTTTGCATACATTTTTACATTAAGAGCGTGTATGTAAATATGCCAAGTCGCAATCTACACAATCGCTCTAGAACAGCGTAATATAGACGCACTACAATGCTCTCTGTGTGCGTGACTGCGTGAGCGCTAAGCACACTACATAAAAAATTAGAATTAGTCATTTAAAGGCCAACGAGAAGGGATACCAAATGTAAATAAAACCAATGCAAGGTTATTAGGAATAGCAGGGGTGCGTAACTTTTTGATAGTTAGAATATATATTTAAGTAGACAATATAGTTTTAAAAAATGTCTAGCAAACAAAAAAAATCTTTTTATAAATTTTGTTATAATTTGAATTATTGTATAATGTAGATTTAAATTAAATAACGAGAATAATAATAATGGTTCTGAATATCGCTTGCTTAACAACTGTGTGCCCGGTGTATGGTAACAGGCTTGCTTACTGTTACATAGGGACTTAAATATATCAGACAAAATGTGGGTGTTAATATCTCTGCCTACCCCTTAGGGGATACAGGACTGAGGATATGTTATGTTATGTTTATAGAAATGAGGATAAAAATATTTTTTTTAGGAAATCATTGTTTATTCAGTCAGACGTCGATTCTTCTGAGTCTGTAGACTCAGAATTAGGTCTGTAACACATATAATAAATTAATCCGTCACGTCATCTACAATAAAATCAAGTTTGAAAAACTTATCTTCTTCGTTTTGAACATACTCCACACATTTCTTCCACCGATCAGGCGTGACTTACCGTCACGTAATAATGCCTTAACTTTTTCAAATTTAAACGTAGTATTGTTTCTAGCTACGTGCCCCTTTACATCAGCCCAAATCAACTCAATGGGGTTTAATTCACAATTCACTCAACGTATTTGGTTGTGGCTCAATCATTAACCACTCTTAATAAAAAACAATTATCAATAAAACAAAATAACAATAATTAAATAAACAACAAAGAATAACAAACATTTTAACAAATAACCTGTCACCATCATCACCACGAGCGCATTCCGAAACGGAGTGAATCACTATTATTACTAAAATGGCCTCCCGAATGTTGGCGAACCCGTCTTGACCCTGACATGTTTTTGCCGGGAAAACGAGACATTACGACAAATACACAAGATGGAAAGAGATAGATAATAGAATGTCAACTCCACAGTCATTTTTAAGGTAAATGACCTTTCGTATCGCTGCTAGTTGGCCGTACTTTACATACTATTATTTTATATGATTTAATGTGTAAAAATAAAAACAGTCAAAGTTTCATATATTAAATTTTAAAATTGCAGATCTCTGATTGACATTGACCGACTTTTTCTGGGGTCTCAACGAAATAAAATAAAAGAATACAACAATTTCTATAATGTGGAAGTTTCTGAGGTCGATAGTTAAACATAGTGTATAGAAAAATTAAAGCCCCAGCTTCGGAAGCTAATATGTGCAAACCATTTTATTATTTGTTTTATAGAAGAAGGGTGACAAACAAGCACACAGTCCACCTGATGATAAGTGGTTGCTGTGGCCTATAGAAATCTAAAGTCGTATTTTTAATTAAACGAAGCTGCCTGACAGATGCTAAGGTCACTTTGTGAAATAATGTTGCCAGGTTCATTGTAATAGTGATGCGTTCAGTCAGTCAGTTAGTATACGATGACTTAATTTGATTGATATCGATAGTTTCCCTAAGAAAAAGAGAAAAACTCACAAGCATTAGCAAAATGCACTCGAACAATTAAAGTTATCTTTTTAGTTGGTAAGCGTAGCAAGTTTTTTTAGGGTTCCATAATAACAGAATAAGGAACGCTTACAGTTTCGCTAAGTACAACTGTCTGTCGGTTTGTTGCTTAATACAGAGGCTTCTAAAGAGGCATGGTTAAACATGAATACCAGAAATAAATAGACTAAGTACCAAAAACAAAAAGTGGAGGAACTTATGTTTTAAATAACAAGTCCTCAAATGGTTTTTGTTTATTAAATATGATTAACCGTTGACTAAATGTTACCCTGTCTCATATTTATAATTAAATAAAAATACCTTCTAATTGATATTTTAAAGCTTTTTCTTATTTTAAATTGGACTACATACGTAATCCACGCGACCATTTACGTTATTTTATAAGGCGTGACCACTGGCAGGGTTAAGTAGTCTCGTTACACTTTTATTGTTTATATGTTGCTAATGTAAATTTTAAACTAGTCTCATAACGAGTGCCGTTGTGCTTGCGTGTACAATTTTAAACCTAATAAGTAGCATCTAAGAGTTGACTTTAAAAAAAATAAAACTAACCTCGTGGGGAATCCGCTTCTCACATTTCGATTATCACTACGATGTTTATGAAATATTATGTACTCGATGATCTTATCGGTGAAGTTCTCGATCATTATTTATGATATTATTTTAAATGATTGTAATGGAAAGAAAGCATATATCACAATAAAAATACTTACATATGGAATGTATTTTCATGTTTTTGTAAATTTAAACTATTAGACTTCTTTTTGCACACGTTAACCGCACAAATCGGTTTTTTTTTTTAAAGCACCTACAACGACGGTAACGATTCTTGTATTGACGAAATCGATTCTGTAAACAGTTTTTATAAATGCACAAGATTTTTAAATCCAACACTTGCACAGATAGGAATAATCATGCAGGCGAGTCCATTGGATTGAATGGTCTAAGCGAATCATATCTATCAATGAAATAAACAGAAAAAATATTGTTAATAATTTAATACTATTGTGACTCGAGGGGGCGCTCTGACTTTAGGAATGCACGCTGTGGCCGCCGTGTCGGTCGCCATTTTGTGTGACATTTGTCTTGTCAATGACTTGTGAATGACAAGTTGTCATTCATTCGGCTTCTAAACTCTAGTCTGATCGCTCGAATATTTTCTCTGCGCGCTGTTCTCCTGTTGCTTTTCTTTAGTTTCTTGTTAAATTTTTTGTTACGTTGTGTTTGTGTTGTTTGTTATTGTTGAGTTATTATGTTTTTATATTGTTTCGTAGAAACGATATGGAACCTCAACCAAGCACGTCGAGCAAAAGCTCTTTTTCCCCAAAAAAGAAGAGACCACGGGCTTCTCTTAGCGTTACCGAAAAGCTTATGGTACGCAATGTCTACAAATACGTATTTAAGCAGGAAACTGCTTCGGTATTGCCTACTGAAGTACGGGGAAAAAAATGTTTCTAACACAGCTGAAATTTTGGGAATCGGTATGACCACAGTGTTGTGTTTAGTGTATTAAAAAATACAAACAAAACGAGATATTTAAGTTTCCTGAAAAACTTGGACATAATTTCAAGAATAAATTATATGATTTCACCTTAGCGGCTATAAGGCGAAAAGCACACGTTTTTTATGCAAATGAGGCACTCAACATTGGAAAGGTAACTTTAGTGTTATTTTTTACATCTTTGCGCGCGGCGCTGTGTGTGCGTAAAGCTTGTTATAGATACAGTGTACATAACGACGACTGTCGCGTCACTATTGCACAAATCAAAGCTGCATATTCACACGCTAACGCACACAGCGTTTTTTGAGGTTCTATTTGACTTTTTTCTATTGCGTAGACTTTCTTACCCATAATCTGTTTAAATTACATTCTTAAGGTTGTTAATGATGACCCAGATTAACTGAATTTCTCTTGGAATTCCTTGAGGAAAATTTTAACACTTAAATTAAGAATACGCCACAAAATCAAGAAAAAGCGTGCTAATAGATAGACGCGATATTGTTTTGTGGCGTCAGCGATACCTTAAAAAAATTAAAGGACGAAACCTGGGTCAACGAAGGTAATTAAACTTTTCTCTGTTTTATTTATCTATTACAGTGTGGGTATTGCATGCCACCGGTGAATTTAATGAGTAATTGCTATTTTTAATTTTCTCGAAGGTCATACACCGAAGAAGCAATTAATTGACCAGACTGTACAATCGTCCCGGCAGGCATTCTTAGAAGGGTTGACCACCGGCTTGAAAGGGCCTCCAGTAAAAGGCAAACGGCCATATAGGCGGAGAAGGATTTGTAGAAGATAGCTTACTTGTATTTGAGGCTAAAAAAGGAAAAGATTACCATCAAGAGATGAATGCTGAGTGTTTTGAGGAGTGGTTTAGTGGGATTTTACACAAACTAAAACCTAATTCCGTAGTGGTGATGGATAATGCCCCCTGTCACTCGAGAAAGTTAGAATCGCTGCCTACAATGTCTTGGAATAAATCAAGAATAGAAGAGTGGATGGCGAGCAAAAATATCCCATTCAAGGCACAAATGGTAAAAGCTACTCTTATAGACATTGTACGGTAGCACAAACATGAACACTGCGACAAGTATGCCGTGGACGAGATGGCAGCGGAGCGTGGAGTCACTGTTTTACGTTTGCCCCCTTACCATTGTGATCTCAATCCCATTGAGCTGATGTAAAAAAACTTTTCGAAGAAGGACTAAATGAAGTGACTGCCGAAAAATGGAGTAGCTGCGTGGTTCACGTAATAAAACAAGAAGACAAAATGTTTAATCTCGACCATATGATCGATAGTGCCTCATACAAGTTTATAATAAATATTACTGACAGTGACATTGATGATATTTTATGTGAAGACGATAAATAAAAAATATAATACTTAAGCATAGTTTTTTTTAATGAAATCCCTATGACGACATACACTATAGATAATTTTCGCCTGATGAACTAACAACATGGATGTACCTTAAATAAATCTTGACGTAATTTTTAAAACCTTCAGTTAAAAAAAAATATTTTTTTTACCATTCAGTCGTTTTCTTTATCAGTCAGTCATTTTGTTTTCCGTTCAGTCATTTAGTCACAACACTATTTTTGAATCATCAAAAACTGACAACTCAGTAAACGTCAGGCAGCTTCGTTTAAATAAAAATACGACTTTACATCTATCCTCGATTACGACCCAAATGCAAAAGCATTGTAGTGAGGACTAAGATGGAATGCCTCCTTTCCAGTAAAAAGGGCCTCTGGTTCTCTACTCATCATACAAAACACAGCAGTGTTAAGCTGCTATTTTACGCTAGTACTCTGTGAGAGCGTGGTCCTCCCCCGGTAGAGCCGACCCATTCGTGCCACAACTATATATAACTATACTACTAATACACTCACCGGCACGGAAACTTGGCCAAGCGGTTATCTCGCGATAGCAAAAGCTTTAAGTGTTTCTGATGAATGTTTGTTATGCAAGTATGTCAAAAAATGTTTACCCTCAAGTTCAAGAGGGTAATTCATTATGTTTAAGTGCACCATGACGAATTCTTTAATTTTTAGTTGAATCGGGTCATTTGAGCGACTAAGTTCACATTTTAAATTTGTGTGTTGTGAAAAGTTTACTGTAAGGTTATTCAATTATTGTGATCTTGTGTCTTAATTAAATAACTAAAGGTGCTTTAAAGCCAATAAAAATGCCATTAACACCAGCACAAGTTGCACAAGCAGTAGCATTAATTGACCAAGGGCTGACACAGCGTGAAGTTGCTATTGTGCTTAACGTACCACGGTCCTCAATGCAGTATTCACTGAAACGATACCAGGAGACAGGCCGCTACACCCGCAGGCCAGGCAGTGGGGGCGTAAGGTGCACATCGGCTCGGGACGATCGTTTTATTGTTATGGAGATTTTGAGAAACCGCTACCTGACCGCTGTTGAGATACGCCAGCAGCTCCAAATCGCAAGAGACGTTAATGTTAGTGAGCGTACGGTGAGAAGACGAATGGAGGAAGTGAATTTAAAAGCTCGTAGACCAGCACGAGGTCCAGAACTTCTCAGACAGCACCGAGTAGCCCGACTTCAGTTCGCAAGAGAACATGTCAATTGGACCCACGAGCAATGGGCTAGAGTGTTGTTCACAGATGAGTGTCGAATAGCTTTACGTGCTCCAGACGGTCGAGAACGAGTGTGGAGAAAAAGAGGAGAGAGGTTTCTACCCATTACCACCACCCAAACTGTGAGTTTCCATGGAGGCTCAATAATGGTATGGGGAGGTGTAAGTTCCGACGCACGTACAGAGTTGGTCATCGTCGATAATCGGCTTACAGCTACTCGATACATCGAGGAAGTTCTTCAGGAGCACGTAATGCCTTATTCGGGATTCATTGGACACGACCAATTCCTCCTCATGCACGATAATGCACGCCCGCACGTCGCACATTGTGTAGAGGAATATCTGGAAGAGGTTCGAATACAAAAATTACAGTGGCCAGCTCGTAGCCCGGACTTAAATCCAATTGAGCATGTATGGGGTATGCTCAAAAGAAAGATAAAGTCCAGCTCCAAACCGCCACAAACTCTAAATGAGCTCCGAAATGCAGCGCTGGCCGCTTGGGACAGCATACCGCAAGTTGATGTCAGAAACATCATTCAAAGCATGCCAGATCGAATGCAAGCGGTTATCAGGGCTAGAGGAGGAAACACCCGATATTAAAACTGATAGACAATAAAGAAACAGACTTAATTTTTAACTTTGTAGTGTTTTTAAAGTGACAATGGAAAGATGTTAATTTTAGTGAAAACATGTTATCTTGAAAAGAAAAATTTCGGTGAAGTAAACATTAAATTTCTATGTTCTAAAATCATTAGAGACACTTATTGAATGCATCTACCCTTAATTTACTGTTAAAAAAACGTTTCAGTGCAAATAATCAGCAAATTCACGAGTGGCCAAGTTTCCGTGCCGGTGAATGTATATCTGCAGTATGGGTCATTGAATTTAGTTTTACATTTTTACCCTTTTGAGTGGACTAAGGAATATTACAAGGTTAAGGTAACAACTAGAAGGGGTAAGTAACATATGTTCGAATTGCAAAATGTTTTTTTCATGTACTTTAATTTTAATTTTTATTTACCCTCTTAAGTTAATGCAATCAATGTATCTACACTTTTAAAATATCATTGTTAAACCAAATAAGTTCATACATAAAATGGTCAAAAAATAATAGTGTTTGTACAAGTTTTCCTTTAACAAAGTTTGCATTATGCAATACATAAATTTATCTTATATGAAAAAGTCAATTTACCTTCATATGCATTGTCAGCACCATCATTGATGTTGTCAGAAAGCAAGTCATGTTCCTCTGCATTGTGTTGCATAAACACATCCTGAAATAACGAAAGTAAAACTTAAACTATACTCGACCAAATCTAAAAAATAATTTTTGACAGCTGTTACATTTATTGGACTAGGCCCCAGAGTAATTAGTAGCACAGAAAGAGTCCTAAAATATGAACTGACTCACTAGCACTGCAAAGAGATGTTGCATCTCTTTGCGTATTTTATAGAATTTATTACGGGTAGTGCTCTGAGGGATTGTTCGGACTAATTCCATTTTACATTTTTTTACATTTACATTTAATTTTTATTAGTTCGATTCGTAATACTTATTTTTATCAATGAAAGTTTATGCATGCTTCATAATACATCTTAAAACAAAAACATAGTCGAATAATGCGAATTTGTACAATTTAAAATATATCGTGAAAAGGTCACTATGAAATCTACTTAAATTCAACCGGTATATTTCTTAGGACTTATTATGAGTTTCATGGGAGTAATAACTGTGTTTGTTTAATAGACACTGGGTTGCTTTTCGAAACATTTTTATAGAATAAGGGTGACAAACGAGTACACAGTCCACTTGATGGTAAGTAAGGATGTTGTGGCCCATAGACATCTACATATTATATCTTCAAATAAGAATAAAAATGCAGATACATTGCCGCCAGCCCTGAGGATTGAGATGGAATGGCTCGTTGGGTCTCCGGTTCTCTACTCTCACCATGCGAAACACAGCAGCATTAAGCTGCTATTTTATGTTTAGCGCAATCCGAAGCAGTTTTTGCGTCGTTACGTGACCGTTGACGAAACATGGATTTACTGGTACACACCAGAGACCAAGGAACAGTCGAAACAATGGACTTTACCCGGTAAACCTGCTCCGAAGAAGGCGAAGACTGTGCCATCCACTGGAAAGGTGATGGCCAAAGTTTTCTGGGATTCGCAAGGTGTGATATACATTGACAAGGGCAAAACGGTCACAGGGCAGTACTATGTCAAATTAATAATCGAGAGTGGTAGAGTTGATGTGAAGTGTGGAGAGAACGGAGGAGGGGCCACATGGTGGATTGTGGTTGTCCTTTAAAAAAAGGGCCGATTTGACGCCGAATTAAAAAAACGGCCCCATTTGGCGAAGAAAAAAGTGCTCCTCCACCACGACAACGCACAGGTTCACACTCCGCACTCACCACCAGTCAACATAACGAAGTATTGAATATGAATTTTCTTTCCATACCTTAGGATCGAAAAATAGTCCTAAAAAGACCAGATGAATTCAGGCATGTTTTAAATTTTCTAAGCAATTTTCATATATAAAATAAGATTTGGAGTACCTTTGTTGGCGGATGCTTGTAATGGAGGCTGATCTTGCTCAGTTCGTGGTCCAAGTGCGCCAGGCGCGACGCGTGTCCCGCCTCAGCGCTCGGGCCGACCAAATCTGCGCTCTCTACACCTTCACTGCCAAGCGCTTCGTTAACCTCGCCCTGCCACATTTTATCAATGTTAAATTTTCTCTTATTATTTAACTTCCAACTGTCCAATGAGGGGATTTTTAATAACTGTTTTTCAAATTCTTGAATACTATATACTATATACAAAAAACAATGCCTCAGTAGTTTGCTTTTTAATTTTTGCACATTTTTAACTCTTATTTTTTAGTTTTTTTTTTGTTCGTTTGTTGTGTTGTTTGATTTATTTCTAATCTAATTAATATAAAATACAACCAACGTTATATAAAGAAACATTAAACAACATTTTCCTTACAAATTAACTTCTCCCCAATGAAATCTATCAAATATTTCACCTCATTCTAAAATGGCGCCATCCTGGTGACAGAAAAATTCGTAGAAATTCGCCCAAGCAACATGTAACGGGAAATAGAAGAATCAGTCCTGAAAACCTAAGAATAGCAGTCTGATATCTCCAACAAAAGTAAAACTCCAACTAGGTGGAGTAACGATCTAATAAGGTCAAGTGTCTACACTGACTGCAAGTAGCTCAAGGCCATACTTAGTGGCAGCTTTAGATGAAGTCTTAATAGACTTGAGATAAGCTTCAATGATGATAATAATTATATACTCTCGTTGTTTACTCATATTTTGAGACTAACTTATCTCAACTTTGCAGCATTTAGTCACAATATTAAGCTGTGTAGGTGAACCTTTTTGGATGTTATAGGTATGAACTTTGTTGGCTAGTGGCGAAACCTACATAGAAGCCGAGAAGCCGGGCTTGCCCTATCAATAATATCAACTAATAAAGTAACTCGTAAACTGTTTCAAACTATTTCAAATTTCCCTCGCACTCCTCTGTTCTGCCCAGGTCATGACCTCGTAGCCTTATTATGTAACGTAAACAATTGGCAGTTTGCTTTCAATTCGAAATACACTGATTCGTGTTCTCTCTGTCTCAAAGCGAATACGCAATGGACTGTCAAAATTAATGAAAGCAAGGAGATCAGTTGAGCGATTAGTCATCTTACTCGCACGCGTGGGCCTTTCACCGGGCTTTCGGGAAGACGATCGCTTCCTTTATAACCTGTGGCAAAATGTTCTATAATGAAATATAACTACGATTGTTTTATATAGCAATTAGTTTGGAGCATTAAGCCGGGCTTTCGGTGTGAAGTTAGTCGAGCGCGGTGGCGCGCGGGCAATACGTTTGCAAGTTCACTTCACATTTCAATGTTTATTCTGTGTATTTACTTCACCGAATGAATAGGAAATTGTTTTTTATAAGATTTTTAGTAAAAATGGAGGATAATAGGGTTCCTTGTGATGAATTGAAGTGTATTAAAGTGCTAATCGGCGAATAAAAATGTAAAATCTTTTAACTTTATTGAGAAAACCAACATTTTACGTGTGGACGTAATCAAATCTTTCTTTAAGAAAGAGAGACGATTCGTTTTAGAATACAAATAATTTGTTTTTTAATTTTGTACACAGTTTGTTTGTACTTTGTTCATACTTTTCTTTTGTTCACGTATGTAAATATCTTTACCTTTCGCTCAAGCAAACCCAAACGGATTTTTTCAAAGCCACCGAAGGTATGCAATTGCATATGTCATACAATCTACCTAGCAGTAGTATGCCTTCTGTGTGCTTTGTTAAACACGTCCTCGACAGCACTGAATATGAAACTGAAGAGTGGAGACGGATCAAGATTGGTGTATTTTTATAAAACTGCTAAAAACAACAAAACCATATCTTGGGCTTGCCCTAGTTTGGAGCCCTAGCTTGGCTCCTATGTTTTTATTTAATTCAAAATATGTCTAATTGTCAAACTGAAAGATATTTATGTGGAATTTGTATGTAAAATGTGTTTAAAAATTAAATAAATATTTATTTCTTATAGGTGGCTCGTAACCGTGCTTTGAGGAATTCCTTTAGGTATGATAGTGACCAAAATAATTGTTATCGCTGATATAGACAAATATGCGCACCTTATGTGGTTGTATTGCGTGGATTCCACGTTGCGTCGGCGAAAGCATTGGACTGTACTCTATTGGGGACTGAGGTGATACTGGACCCTGAAAGAAACATTTTATTTAGTAAATATCTTAAACTTTTCTATGTAGAGAAAGTACATAGAGCTGTTTATAGAACTATAATTAGTGTAGCAGCGGCATAAGATAATCTATTTGGGTGGGATTTCACCCATTCGCTGTCTGAGGTCGACAATGGAAAATAATGGTTTAAAAATCAATAACAGATGGATGAATGTCGTTATAAAAATCTCGATATATTAATTAATATTCTTTTTTATTTGTAGAATAAGGGTGACAAATGAGCACACTGTCCACCTGATTGTGAATGGATTCTGTGGCCCATAGACATAAACATTTATCCTGAAATAAAAATCAAAATACAGATGCGTCACTCTGAAGGATAAGATGGAATGCCTCGGTACCAGTAAACGAGTTTCCGGTTCTCTACACACAGCAGCGTTACGGTTCTATTTTACACTGGTATTCTATCAGACGATGGTGCTATAACCATAATGTATCTACAGCGTGGTCTACCACGTACAACGTGATAGAGTTACGTTATTTTTATTCATTACAGACTATCATAAGTCCATTGCTGAACATAGGCCTCCCTCATAGATTGGCTCGAACCATGCTGCACTGAAATGGCTATTGCAGTTCAACTATCGAGAAGGACAAGTTGCGAAATGGATTGTCAAGAAGACAATGTCCTGAAGATTGCAAGCATTGTATTAGGCAAGAAGGTAAGGAAGTGGTATCTGTGGGGATGCTCAGGACAGGCTAAGGCTAAGTGGAGCGACGTCTCAACGATAAGTTCGACCACGAAAAACTATTGGACACAATGGGACAGCTTGCTGATTCAGGATGGAATTCTGTGCCGTAAATGGGAAAATGGTCGGGGAGACAGATGTCATTTACAAATAGTTGTCCCTAAAGCTAAAGTACCGGATAATCTACAGCTGTACCATAATGGTTATTCAGGAGGCCATCTGGGAGTTAAACGAACTCTACTGAAGATCCGAGAACGGTTTTACTGGGTCCACTGACGTGACGTCACAAATGTACAAGTTGTGCGGCTGTGGAGGCACCTCAGACTCGAAGTAGAGGTGCATTGAAATTGTACAGTGTTGGTGCTTCATGGGAGAAGATAGCCCTTGACGTTGCGGGGCCTTTTCGGGTAAGTGAAGGTGGTAACAAATATTTCATGGTTGTGATGGATTACTTCACTAAGTGGCCAGAAGTCTTCGCCATTCTAAATCAAGAAGCTTCAACAGTTGCAGATAAACTAGTTCATGAAGTCTTCTGTCGTTTTGGAGTACCTTTAGAGATTCACAGTGATCAAGTAAGGAATTTTGAGTCTCAAATATTCCAGGAAACTTGCCGATCTAGTGGTACTCATAAAACAAGAAGAACTTCTTACCACCCGCAATCTGATGGAAAGGTAGAACGATTTTATCAAACATTGGAGAGGTAGGTGCCTAGCAAAAGTTGTAGACAATCGGCAACAAGATTGGGACAAGCACATACAACCGGTTTTGTTGTCATATCGAAGCGCTGTTCACGAAAGTACATGAGTGACACCAGCTTTCGCAAACTTTGGAGGAGAATTACGGCTGCCTGCAGACGAATACCACCTGATACTTCACGCAGTATATCCGATTATGCCAATGACTTGCGGAACAAAATGAATAACATTTATAAGCATGTCAGAAAATTGGGCCAACAAATGTCTGAAAAGATAAAAACCCAGCATAAATGCAAAATGAACACAAAGGTTTCGACTAAGGTTCACTAGTGTCTCAAACCAGTCCGCAGCAAAGCTAAATGGAATGGACCGTACCGAATTGTGACAATGATCAATGACGTAACTTACCGCATACAGAAAGGTGCAAGAGGCGCTATTAAGATCTCGTCCATGTGGATCGACTGGCGCGTTATTATGTATTAAATATATTAATTAATTTGCAATCTTCCGCACCTCCCGTCCTCCTTCAATTGCAAGCACCAATCCTGTCACCACTAATCCCAGCACCACTACTCCCGGCACCACTACTCCCAACACCAATATTCCAGAAAAGACACACCATTGTATTTAGTTAGCGGAAGGTTGCAAATTAATTAATATCTGATTCTATCAATTGCGTTATTATGTGTCCGATAATGCTCGGGACGAGCATGTCTTAGGAGGGGACAGTATTGCTATAATTAATGTCTGGTACATGGCCAATAGCGCCAACTAGTATCGAATAGCAGAACTAGGAGAGCTTTCTAAAAAAATCCATATTAGAACTTTCTATACCTAGTCAGCCGGGACCGGTATGTACTCGAACATTCCAGATGTTTCAGTAGAAGAGTCAGTTTTGAATTGGCGATATAACTGCGAACTAATGTCATCAGTAGTACAATTATGTTTTATTATTAGTGTGTTTTAAGTTGTAATTGGTGTTCGGTAATTAAAGTGTCAATTTTGGTAATTCAATCGGCAGTTTTTCTTGTCACGAACCCCAAGCTCGTAACGTAACTATAAATTTTATATAAAATCTTTAATTGGTGTATGCATTAAAGATTTTTTTCACATAATCAATGTATTTAAAACGACATGTTGCACAAATATAAAATAAAAACGAATCATAATCAATAATAACGGTAACCGATTATTTACGTAATTGTAACTACTTTAGTTATAGTTACCGCCCACTCCTCTTGTCACCATTTTGTCCCTAAAAACTATATCTGCACAGCTACTCGAGACTAAATTCAGCCCGGCCAAGATAGAATGCGCGGGCCGTACCAAACCTTACGCATTCTACAATTTATATTACGAAAAACACATCAACATAGTATAACAAACTGAGTGTACTACTTACGCTGTTAGATATAGCAGACAGTTTTTGCTGTAACATATATTCGTAAGATTGAGCTTTCGGCGTGCTGGGCTGTGTCGAACCCGTCGAGTTCATATTCGTTATACCTTTAAACAAGTAAAGTAAATTTATACAAATTTTGTGCAGGAGAATGGCGTCCAAACAATGAATAAAACTGTAGAATAGATCACCAGGCCTGCAACCCACTGATTATAAAAGCGCGCGTGTCTAACACACGCTTGTGTGTGTTTGTCTGCCTGTCGATGGCATGTTTGTCTGTGTGTTTATGCTCTGTGTCAGTGTCTATGCTCTATTTGTGGGTGTGAGTGCCAGTGCCGCAGCTCATATTTCATGTAGTCTGCAGTTTCCGCGAGATTTTTTTTGTAAAGCCTATAGTTAAAACCTGAGGTTACTTATAAACTTATATAATAACACTAAGAACTTAAAAATATTAAAGTTTCCATTGTGTTAACATCTGCTCTGCTTGTCAAAGTCCTAACCGAGAGCAATTTGTAGCAATAATACATTTATTTAAAAAGTAAAGATACGGTTGTCAGAACGTTTGCCTGACAAGTTTTACGTAATAGAAAAACTTATGCCATATATTAGAAGTAATTTTACCAATGTTATTCAGTCGTACAGCACGGGGTTGCCTAGCTTCGTCTTTGATGAACGTTGAGATAATTCGGGACCAAAATTGTTTTAATAATGTAAACAAGTTATTCACATGATAAGACCAATTTAGAAGCATTTTAGTGGTGCTATTTAAAAGCGCGATCCGCCTATTCCTTACATAGAAATTTATAAATCAATTAATAGTCCGTTAGGCTTAGAGAGAAGCTTAGTAGATAAAAAAGTAAGACTTCTAAACTAATTACAAATTGCGACCAACCAATTATTTGTTAATAGATAATAAAAAAGTCGTCGTCAAGGCTATTAACTTTTTATAAAATATTCGATAATATAAAAAGAAATTTTATTGGATTCTTTATCGAATACACTTTTGTTTAGATCCTATACTTGTTAATAATATAAGCAAAGATGTTATAAATAAAGTAGCTTTTTGTCCATAAATTTACGGATACATTGTTTGCCAAATATACATGCAGCAGAGAAAGGAGCGCTAAAAGATTTTATAATATTTATCAACACTCACCGAATAGACAGAAACTGTAAAACTGTTTTATGGAATAAGACTGACAACGGAGGAAACAGTTTATTTGATGGCAAGTGGATGCTGTAGCCCATAGGTATCTATCCTCGATTACGAATCAAAATGCAGATGCGTTGTCACCCGTGAGGATTAAGATGGAATGCCTCGTTACTAGTAAAAAACGCCTCCGGTTTTCGACACGCACCACACGAAATACAGCAGTAGTAAGCTTTTATTTTATGTACTCTGTGAGAGCGTGGCTCTACCCCGGTGAAGTCTTTATTCATGTTACAACTATAATATAGCTGCAACGTGGGTTTACCGTTACAGCCTATAAATGGCCACTGCTGAGCATCGGCCTCCTTTATATGCCATAGTTGCCACGCTTGGCAAGCGAGTTGGCTTTCGTAGTTTTTTATTTTTAATCGTTATTACGAAGGCACTACCGCCCATCTCCTGGTATGTTTCTCTGTCACCGCTTAAGACAGCCACAGGATGATATGAGATAGCGTATATTGTTCCACCGCCGCTACACGGTATACAGACAGCATGGTATTATGTAATAATAGCACAGTTTAAAGACCTTATAGTTGTGAAACGCCTTTGATGTCAGGCGATGACGCCACTCGCGTAGGTATTTTCGCGACCAGCGTGTTTGCTAGGAGTTGTTACGAAATTGGGTATAATTTATTTATGAATTTTATAATATAATACTCATTACAATTTTTATTAATACAAGAAAAAACATATTCGCAAGTCTTGCACTGTTATATATTTTCGTGACACTTTCTTTATATAGATGTTATCAGTTTTCAATAGTTTAAGGAGACAATCATTTTTGAGCCCACTAGAAGTTTTAGCGACCCTCAATAGTAGCGTACAAAAAATGATGCCAATTTATTATTATAAATAGCCTACAGATTTTTTGAAAATCTAAACGGAGTCAAGAAACGTAAAAAAAAGAATTGTTTTGATATACGTGTTCTGGTTATCGGTTCTGATAATGTAATATTTAAAAAATAATTGTATTACAGATGTGCCAACTCAGAAGAAAATCGACTCAAGTTAACTCGAATTGAACTCGAGCTACGCAATTCAAAACAGCTGAGCGAAAATGTGTCAATTTGCCAAAAATTATTTTTATATTTGTTCTCCCATCCAACACAATTATCTCTATTTATAGTTTCTACCTATAATAATTAACATTTGTACATAGCTTATTTTAGACTTATTGTAAAAAAGCTTATTGTAAAAGAAAAGAATGTAATTATGCCAATAAAGTTTTTTTTATTATTATTATGTTTCTAACTATATCCGTTACACAGACTTTGAAACCATGCAACCACTTTTGATGAAAATGTTTGGTGTGTTTGAATCTACGAGCACTTAACCCTATAGAGACGTAATACAAAGCGACCCGAACCTGTCAACTCGTCAGTGACTAGTCACTGATATATTTCGGAACATTTTTGTCTCCCGCCAGTAGCGACCAAAAATTAGAACCGAAGAGACGGCTTACATTTAAAACATAAATTAAAATCTATTTACGGCATCATGTCTTGTTTTGCCGTTAAATGTTGCGGAAACAACAGTAAAACATGTAGTGTAACAACAAACAATATTAATTTTCATCGGTAAGTACATTTCTTTATTTTACCAAAATATTTTCAACAAGGGTCAAGTTAAACTGGACGGTTCCGCCACGCGTCACTCCCCGTCCTTTTTGCATTTACTGCAAACATGTATGTCTATCTCTCCTTATCATAATTAGCCTCGTGACGCTAATGACTAGTGCAGTGCGGTATATAGTAGATTATTATTTACTACTCTTAGTAACACTTTATAATATTAATTGTAATTATTCTTTTCCTGTATGACCTTTGGATAAGTACGATAACAGTGGTATGTTATTTAAACTGTATGATTTTTCCCTATAGGTTTCCAAAAGATGGTAATATGAAAAACAAATGGATAAACGTTACAAAAAGAGAAAATTGGTTTCCATCAAAATATAGCGTCATGTGGTCAAAACATTTTACTGAGAATTGTTTTTTTGATGAAAAACAAGAAGCGGCGCCTAAAGAGAAGTGCAGTACCTACGCTGTTTTTGCCTCTGATGCAATACCTGTATAAAGGCTTTAGTGTCATTAAAATAAAATAAAAAGAGTCTCATATTCCACAAAGATAATGGCGGGTTACTTTATCCTTCACAAATGGTCGTTAAAATATGTAGGCGTTGCGAGTCCGTAATCAAGAAAGATTTTATTAATAGTGACTCTAAAGGAAAAATCACCGCTGAACTGTTGACCCATAAAGCTCTTAGCAGCTTTACAGAAGAACAATTATTCCCGGAGTATACACATCATCAATTTTACGCCGAAGAAACCAATAATTGATTTAACAAAAAGTATAATGAAGAAATATACTGACACAAGAATGACATTTATACTTAAAAATCAAAAATTGGAAGGAAAATGTGCAGTTAGAAGAATATATACAAAATTAATTCATTTTAAAAATCCATAATAGCACTTAATAAAATAAATATAATAAATAAACATGAAAATCTTTTTTATTCTCTTTTCAATCTCTCCGTACTGCCTCGTAGTGCCTCGACCTTGAGCCGAACTATCTTGCGTATCTCCTACGGAGCTTTTTTATAGGATAGGGTAACAAGCGAGCACGCATTACACATGATGGTATGTGGTTGCTGTGGCCCATAGCATCTACATCTATCCTCGATTACGAATCTAAATGCAAATGTGTTGTCTGTCACCCATGGGGAATGGAATCTCGTTTCCAGTAAAAAGGGTCGCCGGCTCTCTACACTCACTATACGAAACACAGCATAAAGCTACTATTGTATGCTGGTATTCTGTGAGAGCGTGGTCCTTCCCCGGTCGAGCCGACCCATTCATGGTACAACTATACTACTAATATAACTGCAGCATGGCTCTACCACGTATTAAATATTTAAATTTTTATGTTAAAGTTCAACAAATCACTAAAAGTTTATTTTAAACTCCTTTAATTTAATCTTGAATTTTTTTCGAAGTTGGCATTTATATTTTACCTGAGCATACTGCTTAAAAAGTTAGTACATTTAAAATTGTATTTCTTAGTTGCACAGGAAAATTGAAATCACATTCGAAAGCTAGTTACTGATACTGAAAGTATATATTAAAAAAGCGAAAAAATTTATCAATATCGATAGAAAGCATAAATTCATTACAATGCACGCCCTAGCGATCATGTTCGGAATCTCTTCGGAATAGTTCGGAATACTTCCCAGCGATCACAGCTCCCCCCGCGCCGCAACTGGTTGACAAAACTGTTTTCTTTTAAATTCGCATGTATTACTTCTCTATAGGGTTAAGTGCTCGTAGGTTTGAATGGATCCCGAAATGGTTTACATTTGGATCCGGTAGACGGCACTTGTCGAGATCCATAAATCACCAGTGCAAAGCCGGGGGGCTTCGCTAATAATAAATAACAATTAAATTATGCCTGTGGTTTTTGTAATCCTTACACAAACAGTTTAAAACATCTTACTTCCTCACTATTTATCGTTATGTAATAACATAGATAAGCATGTTAATACCCAATCATTTTATTATGATGTATAAGTACTTACTAATCAACCAAAACATACTAAAACAAAGTCTTGACACCGCTCCTGTCTGTCTATTTCAGTCAATCATCAAAGTTCAAAAACGTTATTAAACTAAGTTTGCTATGTTAACTGCTGAACATAGGCCTCCCCCAAGGTATGCCACAAAGCACGGTCCTGAGCCACCTGCATCAGTTGATTTCCTGCATGTCCAGGTCGTCACTCCACCTAGTGTGGGGTCGCCCTACACTTCGCCTACCAGTACGAGGCTGCCACTCGAGAACCTTTTTTCCCCAACAGTTGTCGGTTCTTCGAGCTATATGGCCGGCCCATTGCCACTTCAGTTTACTAATCCGTTGGGCTATGTCGCTTACTCTGGTTCTACTGCGGATATCCTCATTTCTAAGTTTATCACACAGAGAAACCCCGAGCATAGCCCTCTCCATAGCTCGCAGAGCGACTTTGAGCGTCCTCATACGGCCAGCAGTGAAGGACCACGTCTTAGTTCCATAGGTCATCACTGGCAACACGCACTGGTTGCATAGTCTCGTTATCAGGTTTTGAGGTATAGATAGCTAAAGAGAAGATGTGTCGTAATTTCCCGAACGCTGCCCAGCCGAGTTGAATCCGTCGATTGACCTCCTAGGTCGAAGTTGGGCCTACTTAGTCGGACTATTTGTTGCAGGTAAACATACTCGTCAACAACTTCGGGCATAGTGCTCCCAACAACTACCGGCATAGCTGTAACATGGACATTAAACATGATCTTGTTCATCTTAAGACCTATCCGTTTGGAGACACTATTCAGGTCATTGAGCATGCATAGGTCCTCCAAAGATCCTGCTATAAGGACTATATCGTCGGCAAATCGAAGGTGAGTGATGTACTCGCCATTGATGTTAATACCTCATCCTTTCCAGTCCAGTAGCTTGAAAACGTCTTCCAATGCAGCGGTGCAGTTTCGGGGAAATGACGTCACCCTGTCTTACAACTCTCTGCAGTTGGATAGGTTTCGTACTCTGGTTCTGTACTCGGATAGCCATCGTAGCCCTACTCCACATAGCACCGCTGAACGGACTGTAGCACAGCCCAAATTTCGAAAGAATCAAAGGCTTTCTCATAGTCCTTATACGCCAAACAAAGTGGCAGATTTTACTCTTCGGACTTCTGTACAATTTGACGAAGGGTATGTATGTGGTCTATGGTGATAGTCTTTTCGAAAACCGGCTTGTTCGGCAGGCTGGAAGTCGTCGAGTCTGCGTGCGAGACGATTCGTAATGACTCTAGAAAGCAGCACGTAGACGCGGCTCAGAAGGGATATCTGTCTGTAGTTCTTCAAGAGAGTGTTGTCACCTTTTTTGAAAAACAAGATCACCGCACTTCCGCTCTATCAGTTTTCCACCCGCTTTCAGAAGCTCCACCGTAATTCCATCCTCGCCCGGGGACTTGTCGTTTTAAGGTACTGGTGAGCCATTCTAGTCTCACTCAGACTGACGTCCGGGATATCATCGGAATAGTGTCGGATAAGACTTGTTCTTGGATCGCTACTCACACTTGCATGTGGCTCCGATAATAACGTGTACAGCTCCATAGAACCTCTCAATCTCACTTAGAATCTCAGGTGTCCCAGAAACGATACTGCCCACACTCGGTCTTTAGCTTCGACAGTTGGCTCTTTCTGACAGACAGATCCCTGGCAAAGACTTTGGATTCTTGGTTCTGCTCGATCGCTTCTTCAATACGAGCCGTACTGATGTTGCGTAAGTCCCGCCACATGTATTTGGAGATCTGTCTGTTAAGTTACCAGTATTGTGCCAAATCTGCTGAAGACTGCAGCCTCTTCTCCCGTCTAACAGCCATGAGATTAAGAGTGTGATCGGAGAGTTTTTGTTCTTCTGCGGTGGGTCTTGTAGAATTTAGCTCCGACCGGATGGACAGTTACCACGAGCTTATCATTCATATCGTCCACTGCATTGTAATCTTCGAGGCACTGATAACGGTTTTGTAACTCGAGGTGAAAGGTTTCGAGACGCCTCAAACCATTCGGTGATCGCTGCCAGTTTTCACCCCCGCGATCACTAAGACATCACTGAACAGTTTGCGTCTGGTCGTCATAATGAAGTCACTCTCATTTTATTGTCGAATCAGCGGATCTCGACCAGGTCCACTTCCTGTGGGGCCGCTTCTGGAAGAAAGAGTTCATCATAAAGAGTTCCTCTTTCTCTATGAAGTCGGCCAGCTGCTGGCCCCTTGGGTTCCGTTGCCCTATTCCAAATTTCCCTAACTTCAGCTCACCACTTTCTCTTGTGCCTAGTTTTGCGTTGAAGTCTCCCATCAACACCGTATAGTGGGTTTGGAAGAATGCATAGCTCTAGAGATATCCTCATACATTTCCTCCACCTGTGCCGAGGTTGGTGCGTAGACCTGTATGACCTTCAGCTAATACCGTTTGGGGATTTTGAGTATCAGGTACGCGACCCTCATCGACACACTCTCAATCTTTACAACGTTGTTAACGAGAGACTTGTGGACAATAAATCCGACACCTCCTTGGAACAGATGGTCGCCCTCCCGGTGATAGAAAAAGTTGCCGGAATCGAGGATTACCGTGTCTTCGGACCTCAGATAATCTTATTATATGCCAGCGCAACTTGCTTACATCTTCTTCCAGCAACAGTATCTTCTCGTCAATCCTCAGGATGCGTGGGTTATATGTTGCCAGGTCATGTCGTCGTAGGTGGCAACCGGACCTCCACCGGAGATTCTTAGCACTCTCTGCCCTGCCGTTACCATTGTCGCCACCGTAGCCAGGAATAGCGGGGCCGACGGGGACTGGGGCCGTTTTTTTGTGTCGTTCCTCATCGGGGGATGTTTGCCATAGTTGCCACGCTTGGCGAGCGGATTGGCAACAGCAGTTTTTTTATTGTATTGGTGTTGTTATCAGGAAGATGCTGCCCATCATGATCATCGAGTCGCGCCTGGACTGCGTTCGTCGCCGGTCGTCGTCCGCCGGTCGTCGGCTCCCGCCTGGAAGGGAGTACGTCGCGTCACTTAGCAGCGGGTGTACGTGTCGTGTTGGAGCGAGCTTCGCTTCACGACGAGATTAGTCTCCGGGAAGCTTCAAGATCGCCCCTGATTCCTCCTGAGATGATATAACCTCACCGCTACCATAACCTATATGCTGGGAAGAGAGCACCGGAGGCCAGCATGCTGCTGTCAGGAAAGCGCACACCTATCGGTGACATTGGTCCTACGTTGAGATCCGTCTCCTTGGAACTTTGTAAGTCGCTGACCCTTCGGTAGATCCCTTCCCAGAGGTGCGAGATACGCCACAAATGCCTAGATGGCCATAATCTACATACTGAGAAGGAGCACCTGAGGCCCGGCGTGTTGCTGTTCAGGAGAGCGCACATCTGTTGGTGGCATCGGCTCTACGTCGAGATCCGTCTACGTATGGCTTTGAGACCGCTGACCCTTAGGTAGATCCTTCCCAGGGACGCGAAATAAGCCAAAGCTAAGATAGCCAACAATGCCGTTCCTGATCGGCTCCCAAGACCGGCACATTATAATGTGGCGTGAGGATTACCGGGGTAAGGGGGAAATGGGGAATGCCCCGAAGCCCGAGACCTGCTGTGCAGAAAGCCCACGCAGAAGACAACGATCAATCGCGATTTATTCGACTTTAACATCACGTGTTCGATCTCGATTCTCGACTTAATATCTCCGGTTCGATCTCACCTACCTTATAGTGAGAGTTATCACATTTCTCAAGCCTTTCAAGGGCAATAGCTTTTTTATTTCCAGTGTCCACTCTATAAGTTAGGAAAAGTGAAGTTATTATACAGTCCACATATTTGGTGTATAGACCGGGACCAAACATGGGACTCGTAATCTCAGGCATCAACCATCTTTTTAAGACAAGGCGTGTGTGTTTCTGGAACAGACGTTATCTAAGGCAACGCCCATTGCGTTGATTGGAACCAAACGTAGTGTGGCTTACGCAAGGGGTTAGATCGACGAGTTAGGAACTAGAAGACTCGTTGGATTACTCCAGTGGGACCCCGTTCTTGTTTAATGGTTCTCTGGAGTGTAGGATCACTGATTCAGAAAAACTATGATCTTTTCAATAATAAATAGTTACATTATATATTTTAATGCAACCTTCTTACCGTGTGCTGGTAATATTATAAATATAAATGGACATATTATATCTTACTCATCTTGGTTTTAATTATATTACTTTAATGGTATTTGGAATTTACACTCGCAATCAATCAACAAAATAGAATCCATACGATATTTATGCACAGAGAGGCACTATAATTTGCCGCAACTAGTGAAAAGATTTTCCATCGATCTTAAAATATTTATAAATACTGAATATAGCGACAACTTTATTTTATCCGTACTATAATTATTCAACAGTGCACTATTTTAAATTATAACACAGGTGAAAACTACTAGAAAATCGCTTTTAGTTTGTGTTTAGGTTATTGTTAGATTCCTATTTTAATTTTTAATTTCTCAGTACTCCGTTTAGATACAGTAAAATTAATATTACTATTGTAATCTATAGATTATAAGGAATAAATCGAAATGCATTTCATTTAAAATCCTTAAAATGTGTGGTGGGCCCATTCTCCATACAAAAATAAAATAAATTATCTACTTTAATTATGAAGTGTATTCACATTCGAATATAGAATTTTATCAAAAAAAAAATGATGGAAAAATAAGCATGGCCGTTAAATGAATTCAATTTAACTTAGTAAAGGCCTGTATTCGCTTTGATTAGTGAAGGTGCTTAGAGATTAGGAGTAAATACGTGTGGATTGCGATTGATTAGTGCAAATAATGAGTAATCTGCGTAGTAAAGTGATTAGAAGCGTGTTCTACTTTTATTGCGAGTGGACTGCGAGTATCCCCGTTCCGTGCGTCCTCCCTTCCCCCTCACTCGCAGTATGTCTGCTACTAAACACGTCTGGACAGCAGCGTTTAGTGTTTAGCGTTTAGCGTCGGACTTTCGCTTGTTTTGCAAAAATGGCAAAGGTTGGAAGTAAAAAAGTTTATACTAAAATGAGAAACGAGGTGCGTCCATACTAGCTGGTCAACGGCTAACAACTGAATTTACTAAACATAGCCACTAAACAGAATTGGACTCCACTTACACTACAAACCTGCACTAATCACCTGCAATCGCACTAATCAAAGTGAATACAGGCCATATTACTATGACACTAATTCACCATTATAGATATTATATCTTTGGAAAACAGCACTTAAGATTAGTGAAATAAGTACTATAAAACATCCTCGCAACAACCGCAAGTACTGTTTATCAGACTCAGTGAAGTGCACTAGCACAAGGTCGACCGCCCCCTACCACGCAGGACCTGCACCGTTGCTTTGCACGAGCATATTCGTGTTGCAACTGTAAGGTGTTTAAACTGTGATAACGGTGTGTGTTGGCGTACGTGCGTCGGCGTCGAGCGGGCGGCGCAGCGCACGCGCAGCCAAGTGTGGCGCCACGCGGCCCAGTGCCGCGCCGCCCAGCGCCAGCCCAGTGCCGCTTATGAGATTCTGACCGCCTAGTGCTAGGCTCTGCGGGGCTACACCTGGAATATTATGACACACCTAACGTTATGCCGCGGCCACACACGTCGCGATGTGTGTGGCCTAGGCATTACAAATACATCAAACCGGTCACGGTTAATCGGTATCATGAGAGCAGCGGTGTACGATCGACGTACTGCTGCTTTACTACTACTGCTACTACCACTCCCTTTTATAGGCTGCAGTGAATGGATGGATAGTTTTGAGTTAGCTTTTTGGGGCAGTTATACTCCACTTGGAAAAAGTTTAGCCGGCGGTTTAAATATGATACCATGTTTATAATATGGTGCTGAGTCATTCCTAACGTTTATATTATTTCATTTATTATATTCATAACAGTCAATCTAAAGTCCACCTGCTAACACCTGCTTGCACCTGATAAAGGGCTCCCTCATAGGTTCACTTATTGCTGTTAGCTTTTACAGCTCCATAATTCTCAGGGCCAGCGGCCTGTAAAAATGTGAACTTAAATCATTCCGCATCGTTATTTCCATAACGATGACTCCTATGACAGTGTACACAGCACGTGGATGAGTTATCTAACGGCCGTCTGAACAGGGGGTGGCGTGTCCACGGACGGCTAACTCGTGTCGTTTGATGTTCTGTGCAGTGAGAGAGCCGCCCAGCGACGCGGGTGTACGGTGTGTACGCGGTGTGGAGTGTGCGGCGCGCCCGTCTGCGGACTCGCTGTGTCGCATCCGTTGTCCAAACAGTGTTTGTGGCGACTTATTCAGGAGTTATTTACCATAATTATAACACTTCGCAAGCAGGTGAAGCATCCGCAGTTTTTATTAGGTATTTTGATTTTTTTATATATATACTGTTCCTAATTCCCTAGTTATGTTCCCCTCTGTCGCCTCTTACCACACTCACGAGATAATATGAGATTGTACATATTCTTATAACGCAAATACTACATGGTAAACCAAAACACTAAAAATTCACACATAAATGAAACACTTTTAAAGTAATCATTCACATCTTGACATTTAATTAAGACACCGTTTTATGATTAGAAAGGATAATGAGAGTTACAAAATCAAAGTACCTAAATTCTGTCCAAGATTCTGCCCCATGATGTTCTGATTGAGAGCAAGGTTCTGCGCGGCGAGCCCTATATTTTGATGCTGTAGCAGAGGAGTACCCAATCCTCCCTGCAGTGGAGCTCCAAGTCCCAACCCCAGTCCAAAGCCAGCACCAATAGCCTGCCCACTCAGTTGCGATACAGAGTTTTGTAATGCTTGCTGTTGAACTGTGAAAATAGAAAGATAATTAATAGTTGAAACTTAAGCAATAAAATGCAATCATATCAAATTATCACACTATGTAACATCAAAATCAATTTTTTTATCCAATTTAGGCCTGTTTGAAGCTTTATTGGATTTAAAAATGTGTACTGCAGAGTATATCAGATTAATAATATGAATGATTATTCTAGTAAAATAATTGATTTTTAAATCTTGGTAATCTGTTTTTGATTCATGATTAATTAATATCTAATCTAATAATTAATCTTTTGAGGGACGCCTATGTTCAGCAGTGGACTTGTGACGGGCTGTAGTAATAATGATGATGATAAATAAACATTGGTATAAGTAATAAAACTATGTGGTAAAAAGGGAATAATAAAAACCATGATGTATATAAACATCCAATGTGCAAGGCGTATGGCTCGCACTGTAATCGTCAATCTACCTGCCAAGCGTGAATATTAAGGCCAATCCTTCTACAAGAAGAAAGTATACAGACCGTTGAAGTAATATAATTGGTGATGTATAGTTTATGATTCTTCGTAGTAAAGTCCACCAGTGACAGTTCCATATTACAAATCTTAAATTCCAAATGGCCTACTAATAATCCTTTATTAATTTTTTTGAAAGATATCCCTTCAAACTTTTTAATTTTTCAGTTAGTAGCATAAAGTTACCTATAAAGTCGTTTGCTGTGGCCAACATGGGCTGGTAGTACCTCTGCGGCTGGTAGTGAGGGGGCAATCGCGTTGACGTCACACCGCCCGCTGAGCACAAATGTTAGTCACTGACATAAGCACGCGACATTCAAAGCTCTATTACGCTATACATAAATAATATAAATAAGTTATTTAAATCATATAAATTTTATTTGTGCCAAAATATTAAACTACTACTACAAATACATTTACATATTATACTATTAGAAATCTTAATTGTGAATGCACTAAGCCACATTATATAACAAGATAATACAATTAAGTAAAATACAAGATAAAATAGACATATTCCTCCTAATAAAGAATAATTTTAACGTGGTAGAGCCACGCTGCAGGTTTATTAAGGTTGTAGCACGAATAGGTCGGCTCGATTGGATGGCGGGAGCGACCGCCCAGTCTCTAACAGAATACCAGCGTGCAGTTTCGTGCAGTGAGTGTGAGAACCGGAGACCTTTTTAACTGGAAACGAGACATACCACCACAGTCCTCAGGGATGACAACACATCTCCATTTTATATCTAAATTGAAGACAAATGTAGATATCTATGGGCCATAGCATCTACTTACCATCAGGTGGACTATGTACACGTTTGGGATATTCTATAAAAAAAATACATTTTAGTTCGCATTTTTCAGCGTGACTCTTTTCATGAAATAGATTCTTGTTTAAATATGAGACTAATTATAAATTACTTCCTTTTTTGGCCTGTGCCAAAAACATGTATGCTGTGGTGGCACTACTTTTGTGTTAAATGTTAGATTATATTAGTAATAAATAACATAAAATTTTATTATGACAACATATAAAAGCTTGATTTTAGCAAGAAACTACGTTTATGTTAAATTATTTTAAACTGAATCTAAATAACAAACAATTAAAGCGATATAAAGGAATTTAGTGTTGAGAAAAATTAAACAGAATAGTTAAATGTTTTGACGCTCGAGATATTTACTTTAATAAGAACTAAACTTGTGTCAAAAAGTATTGTAATATAAATCTTTGTTTCATTTAATCTTCAACTTATTTCGCTATATAAAAGGTTGATAAAATCAAGTTTATTTTTAACCCCCGACGCAACGACATTGTTCAGTCATTTGAAGATCATCACCTCTTTTATAGTTGATCAGCTGATGATATCCGCGACTTCGTCCGCGTTGCTTGATATATTAACAAAGAAAACACAGATCACTGAATACGTAGTGCTTACAAAAATCGTTCTTTTTTTAAACTTTTAATAACGCACAACTGCAAACCTTTATCATTTTATTTGTATAGAACATGAGAGGATGGGAGCAACTTCCACAGGTTTATTGATTCGAAATTTTACTTCAATGATATTGCAAGAATATGGTAAACTTTGACCTGATGCTGACAACATCACCTGGAATCTTCAGGATACCTAACTCCTCACCAACTTACAGCAGAGTAATCTTGTTTGGACTTATTGAATGGTCTCAATAATAATTTCTTATATTTACGCGAACACTACACATTGAAATAATACTAGTTTTTACGGAATTTATCGCATATATTTAACTTTTTAAATACCCGACGTTTCGAACGCACCCATGGTCACGGGCGGGACGGGACAGTCCAGTATTGAAACACAGTATTTAAAGACAGGACAGATTTAAAAAGTTAAATATACGCGATAAATTCCGTAAAAACTAGTATTATTTCAATGGTCTCAATAATAATCGAGCAAGCGAGATAAATGAGAATAAATTTTGAAACATTGGTGAGGGAAAAAATTTTTAAAAATTTGTTATATGATCAAATATCGTTTTTATTAATGTAAGTGAATAAAATAATAAATGAGTGAATCGAATTGCGCGATTTTAGAATATCTGGTTGTCAGGGGTAATTTAATTTTTATTGTTATTTACATTTAAAACAATCATTTGCACACTCTATATTTTAAAACTTTATATTTTATTTCAGAAAAATATTCTTCCTACAAAATGACAAGTTATAATCCGTGTACATTATTGAGGTCAAATGAAGACCAAGAAGATAACCAGCAAAGGCACAAACATATTAAGCTATATCATATGATGCAGTAATGATAATAATCATTTTACTAAATACCTGGTGGAACGTTGGTGAGTAGATGGCTGTGTAGAGCGAGGTCAGGCTGAGGGAATTGCTGCTGGTTGAGAAGGCCCAGGAGGTTAGGACCAGTTAGGTTTTGTTGCTGACTGAAAATATAACATAGTAAACATCATTACCAGTCAGCTGGAGACTAACGCTGTACAAAATGCTCTCTTATAACTTATAACAACACAAACAGTTGGACAGTTTTAGCCTATGTTAAAAGCATAATTCATAAACGCCACATTTGGTAGGCGATTGGGCTATGACAACAGTCGCATTTTAACTTAGAATCTGCTGAGTATTACCCAGCGTGGCTATTTTTTGTCATGCAATTTTTTAGAATATTTAACGTATCCATGATATGTCAAGTATTATATCTTCCTGCCATTCACTAGGTAACTCTTAGCCCTGCAGCTACGTAGCTTATTTTTTCTTATTTTTATCCTTATTTTCGCTAGAGTGATAACTTTACGTTTACATTACATTTAGGTGTACAAGAAAGACACTTTGCTAAGACTAATTAGCTAGGTAAGATGTTTAATCAGTTAGCCTCTGAGCTGAAAGTGTGAATTCGGAAGGGCCAGTTTAGCTGAACGAAGTCGAAAACCATGCTAGTTCAGGTAAACTTGGTTAAAGCGTCAATCATGCTTATGCACATACCCTTTTTCTAAAAGTGTGTTAAATAACAGAATATTTTTAGTTATAGTGTCACTCAATAGCGTTGGTGAAGACCGTATGACAATAATTAAAGGCAGTGTCTTATCAATAAGAAAGCAGACATGATAGCTAACGCACACATATAATCAAGATTTCAGCTAGACATTAATAACGTAAAGCGGTTCCTGACAGTACTAATAAAAACATAGAAAGGAATTTTTAAGCGCAAATTTAGTTGTTATTAAGCTTTATATAAGGTTTTTTTATGTATCAAAAATGTAAAAAAAAAAACTATATATTAACTCACTTCATTATATTTTGCTTCAACAGCATCCTCTGAATGTTTTCAGCGTTGGGGAGCGTATCACTTAGTCCAGGAGTGGGTGTAAGTGTGGGCTGCGCGAAAGGGAGCCTTGTTAGCCCCATGGGATCCCCCAATGTTGAACCTACTGCACCTAATCCCATGCTTAGACCCAGTTCCCCGCTCACTCCCAAAGGAGTTCCCACTTGACTCAACCCTAACAGTGGGGTATCTGTAGCTATTTGTAACGGCGTACTTAAATTCGTCAAATTGGTCTGTAGAGACCCACTTAGCAGATTAGGGTTGACTATATTGTTCTGGAAAGGTAAAACTTGTGGCATTGTCGACTGTATATTGGTTGTAATAGGAGCTGTTATTGGTGTCACAGTGCTTTGTGGCATTGGCACACTAATAGGAATCTCTGGTTTCGTATCTATGGGCCGATGCTCGGCCATAGTTTGAGGTGCGTGAGTTATCTGTGAAGCTACTGAATACTGTTGGTTAGGAACATAATTTTCTTGAGGAATGACTTGTGAGACAGGTTGTACTGGTGGTGGCTGAGGTTCTTGCTCCGTAAGACCGTTGACTTGAGAGTCGAGTTTGCGTGGTTCTTTGGCGACTTCGGAGTAAAGTTTTGGCTCTACCGGTTTCTCTGACTCAATGGCCGTCTTCTCTTCGGATGCTTCCTCACCGCGGTCAACGACGGGACTGACTAGAAATCTTGATATCTTACGAGTGGGTTTTTGTGTTTTTTTCTCGCCATTCTGTGACTCTGAGCTCCCTGAGCGATCAGGTGCTATCGATCCGCCGTCGGATTGATTAGAACCTGGAAATTGTAAAAATATATATAAGAAAATATTACAAGTAAATAAATATTGCAAGAAAATATTATAAGTTAAGAGCGCATATTCAAATATGTCCAAGTCGAAATCAACGCGTTCGCTTTGGAACGGCGTAATATTGACGCAACTACAATGTTATCTCTGTGTGCGTGTCAGGGCGAGCGTGAGGCTATAATAGTTGCCTAACGACGACTACGAATCACTTTGATCTTTGATTATATACCTGTCTTTGATACTATTGGAACTAAAATAATAATAAAAAATAATTTCCATATAATGGCTTATATATAGTGTATAGAAATCGGAGGCTAATATGTGGTCTAGCAAGTAAAATTTCGGGACGGAAGGTAAAAATAATCGGGGATTTGGTTTTCATATCCGGACAACTACAATGACTACAAAATATAGGTTTCTTTGCAGCCTTTTTGTGCTTTATTGAGAGCCGTAGCTCAGATGGTCAACGCTCACTGTAAATATCACAGTATGCGAGTAATGCGAGAAATTGTGACTGTAACTTTACTTTACTTTTGTGCTTTATAATTATTATTCGGGTCTGATCCCATAAACGAATAACTTTTCATCCAAACATCATAAAAACCGAATTTTTTCATTTTAGGCAAATTAAAACATTTTTGAATTATTTATCTTTTTTTTTTTGCAGTCCCTGAATTTTTCAAACCACTCATTTTAATATAATTCTGTTTAAAACTTTTGTGGTTTTTTTTCGACTGGTGAGACAATGTCGTAGTAAAAACATTTTAATGTGGTAGTAGCTAACAGATGTAATCATTTTTGCTGTCAAAATTATGGAATTTTGTTCCATGTGGGATTCGAACCCGCGGCGCTCAGCGCTACAACACATTACCAAGTCACTCCGCCACGGAGCCAAAGGTGAAAGCCAACGATTTTTTATTTTTACTTGATCCGAATTGCTCACGTTCATTACTCATTTCTAAAAAAATATGTATGAAATGAAAATTTGACACCATTACATCATTTAAAATATTACAATCATAAACATATTTCAAAATTACTTACTACCAAAAATATCGCTTATAAAAGTCTCAATCTTTTAAAATGCTCGATGATGTTATAGGTATCTAGTTATAGTATAGTGTAGTATAGCCCTATCGGTGTATCAACGCGATCGCGCGGTGTCGGTGAGAAAAAGTAATACGTCCTGTCGTTGGGATTACCCGGAGCGTACTGAATCTGAAAATGGCGTCAGCGCATGATGTTTTATAGTATTTTTAAAATAATTATATAAAATAATTGACAAAATAAAACGAGCTAAATTTTTTTTGGATATTTAACATTACATGTAAAAACAAGTAAAGTAAAGTTACAGCCTATATACGTCCCACTGCTGTGCACAGGCCTCCTCTTATTTCTGAGAGGGTTTTAGGACAAGGAAATGTCCGCCGCGCTGTCCCAGTGCGTGTTGGCGAACTTCACATGTCTTCGAAATATTTTTTTTCTTATTTCTGAGACATGCAGGTTTCCTCACGATGTTTTCCTTCACCGGCGAGCACGTGGTAAATCAGTACTTAAAATTGCAATTAACAATTTCATTGGTGCCGGCGGGGATCAAACCCGGTTTGCTCGCGTATTGTGAAATTTACAGCGAGTGCTATCCATTTGAGCTACCACGGCTATACCACATTACATGTATTTTGATAAAATAATTAAAATAGATATGTTTATAACTAAATAAATGGAAAAAATTACATTGAAGTAGACAGTTTTGGTGATTTTATAATATTATTTTATAATATTAAATCGAAATATTTTCGTAATTTAGATTTTGCTATACACTAAAAGACTATAATATATTCCATTATAATAACGCTTAAAATAAAGTATTTTAGCTTATAATAATGGTTGTATTCAACCTGAAAGATAACTCTGATGCATTTTTTCGTAAAACGCTGTAAAGGGATTGTCTTCGCCCTAAAAAACCGTCATTAAAAACTATGATTTTGCATTGCTATGTACTAAATAAAGACTTCATCTTTCTAAAGCCCTAATTTTTAGCAAATAATCTCCTCACGTCGTTACGATATCGCCTTTGGAAAAACCATAAAACATGTAGTTTGCGACGCGAAACGCATATCCTCCGCCCTCTTAATGTTTAATATTATATTATAATTTCGAAAGAGATAATAAACTGACATACATTACATTTATATAACAACAGTTCTCGAAAAAAAAACATGTGAGCAGTTTCCACACAGTAGTAGTGAAACCTTCAGAAAACTAAATTTTAAGGTAATATTGTTAATAAGTTTAAAAATAATTTTACATTTTATTCTATACATAATATATTACGTTTTCCAAATTTCTCTCAATTTTCGATTCCATCAGCATAAGTACTCAAATATTTTTAACCAACTAATTTCGTCTAAGTCCTTACTGCTCATAGATCACATGCATAGTTTCCATACACAATAAGAAACACTGTATACTAAATTCTATCTCATTCTCCCGTATGCTAAATCCTACAGATGTTTCTTTTTAGTGTCGCTTTTACGTTTTATCGAGTTTAAAATCACAAAGATTAAAAAGAAGTTTTCACTTCTAAAATTGTTACTGGCATTGTTTGTTAACTTTTAATGTTATTACTACATATCTCATTAAATATATCTAATTAAACAGATTGTATAAAATTATCTGAGGAATACCTATTGACGACGCAGTGCTGATCTTCCTTGGGGATACATCAACAGGAACATGCGAAGGCGCGGCGGGCGTCAGGGCGGGAGCGGGGGCGGGGGCTGGGGCGGGGACGGGTGCGGAGGCGGGCGCGGAGGCTAGCGGCGCGGGCTCATCGTCCGCGAACTCGGCCAGTGCGATGCTGTCTTGACTGGCGGTGGGAGTCGTGCACTCGGAGTTGTCCTGATTGGAGTCCGTTAGGTTTTCTTCACGCTCCGTCGTTTCTGAGTCATAGTCAGTCTGCAAAAATATGAAATTAAATGTTATATACCATGTAAAATAAGAATACCACCAGGTGGACTGTGTGCTCGTTTGTTACCCTGTAGGCATCTGTGAGCGTGCAGGTATTTGTGTAAGTGCACGTTACTTTGTGCGTGCGTGCAGGTTTTTGTACACGTGCACGTTACTGCGTGCGTGAGTACTGATTACAGTGTGCGTGCGTGGTTATTTGTGCACATGCACGTCACTGTGTGCGTGCGTGCGTGCTGGTTACGGTGTGCCTGCGTGCAGGTATTAGTATACATGCATGTTACTGTGTCCGTGAGCGAAGGTTACTATGTGCGTGCATGCAAGTATCTGTGTACGTGCACTACAGTGTGCGTGCGTGTGCGTGTGGACGCACCCGGTCGATGTTCAGGCGCAGCGCGGCGTGGTGTGCGGGCCCCAGCACGGGCAGCTGGCCGGGTTCGTTGAGCAACTGCTGCACGATGTCGCGAATCAGCTCCGTGAACGCGCCGCTCTGCACCTCCGGCAGGAGGTTGTTCGACACCTGGCAGATACAACACAACACACACTATTTATTATCACCAGTGGATTAAGGTATTCACCTTGGCCAGCAGAATTTTACCAAGTTTAATCCCAAATCGATTGGAATTTATACTATAATAATTAAAACAAATTACATCCAACCGACTCTAGAATCTAGATCGAACCAGCAAACTTTGAAAAAGAAAAGGGCGACGCGCCGGCAGTGTGTATACTAACACGAACCATTTCAAGTCTTATTCTAACAGCCCGTAACTAAAAAGCTACTAGACACACTCGTTATTTTGCATGTCTAATAAGAATCCCTTGAATTTCTATTGCTATATCTTGGGGGGCCTATGTTCAGCAGTGGACAGTGATTGATGTTTCGATTAGTCTATTAGATTTTAGTTATAAAGGTGCCATATTTATCATTTACTGACTTAATGATTTCTTATATTTACGAGAACACTATACATGATTAAAACTACTTTTACGGATTTTATCGCGTTCATTTTTACTTTTTATTTACATTTATTTTTAATTCCCGACGTTTCGAGCGCTTTCCAGCACCCATGGTCACGGGGGACTGAGATGACTGACGTCCCGATGTCATTGTTAAACCCGGAGTACCTTCAGCTTTTTTTTAGTTATTGTTTATGGTTTTATAGTGTTTATGGTTATTTACTGACTTGCTCAGCAATAACCCATGCCAAATCCAGATTACTTGGACACTTGGTATTTGGCATGAAGGTAGAAAGACGTTATACAAAGTAGAAAATCTAAAACCTACAAATAATTCATATTCGATGTCGACGGGTTATGACAAAATTATTGGTGCTGTTGTTGTACTTGAAACTAACCATTCATAATTTTGGCAACGTTTAGTTCTAATAGTTTTAATTAAAAATATATTATAATGGCTTGTCGAAAATCACAATTTAAAAATGGCTCAACTTTCATTACAATGCATCAAATATATTAATTTTAAGGGAAAAAAACATACAACTATATAAATTTATATCACTAGTACTTTAAAATAATATTTCATTCCACTAGAGTCAATCAAATTCAAGAAATACCTTTAGACGTTTCACATTAATCATTCCGCCATAACTATATACAAGCGCACTCACACGATTTAAAATAACATTTTACGTAAATCGGAAGAATTATGAAGTTATCTATATTTCATTACAATGTGTATAGCTTTTATCACTAATTTAAATTCGAACCTTTCAAACAAAACAAAATATTAAAAAAATAAATCATTAAAATAACCAGTATCAACTTTTTTACTTAACGTCGCTTCAATGATATGTCGCTATGTACTTTACCGTAGTGTTTGGATGATTAAAATTCATTGTTATGCGAATAATCAGCAAAAACATTCAAATAATCGGTAAAAATATTCAAATAATCGAATGATGATTCTAATTTATTCTGGTATTATTCAAACCAAACTGTAAATGATTACCAACTCTAAATAATCGATATCGATTTTTTTAAGAATCGAATATTGTATGTTCCCATTTTTTGGTTGGCATGCTTGATGCAATAAGTCTGACAGCTGTCATAATGTATTTTTTAGATTTGGTTGACTATAATATAATTGTATTATATAATTGAAACTAGATTAAAAATACGTGTGGCACTCGGTGACTGCCGCGGTAAAGCTATTGCATGATTTTTAAGCTTATGCAATTATAATTATTTATTTATTTTATTTATGCAGTTAAGTCTTTGATATTAAATCAAGTTACACTTTTTGAGCGTGGTGACCAATAAGAAAACAATATTTTTCTCTTATTGAATAAATGAGAAGTTAATATTGTTTAAAATATTTTTAATATCTTACAATACATGTAGGTTATTCAGGAATTTTTATCATTGAGTTAGCAGCTAGTGTACACGCACACAAACACCGTGCCGAAGTCTGCCGAGTGCCGAAGTCTGCCGAACTAAAACGACGTTAGACGATGCACGGCTTTCAACGCCACACCTCCGTGCCCGTCGGGGTGGGGATCGTGAGGTTTTTTCGTTACGGAATTTTTGGATTCGGTCCCCGCGCTCAAGGCCCGCGATAGAAGCTATGCAATAGCTTAATAAATTTATTCAATCACTTTCAGTACAACTAGTTAAGCTATCGTTGTTTAAATTAATTATTATTTGATTTTCAATAATGCAATCAAAATTAATGTCTCTTTCAAAGTCATTCATAATCATTTTTTTTGTTTTTTCTACCACTTTTGCCCAATCAATGAAAAAAAATCAATATAGGAGAAACAGCCCAAAAAGTTAAGGCCGAGTCACAAAATAGAAAGACAAACACAAAATCACAAATTTACGCATATCCCGAAATGGCGGGAAATTTAAATCACGTAGTAACTTTTTTAAAAACGGCCTTGTATATTAGTTTTTTTGCCTACAGAAATTTACATTGACAAAGTAAAAAAAAAAACTTGTTTTATTCATGATTAGTTTAACATGTAGTTTAAGGAATTTTAATAATAAAAATTTATTTAAACAAATAATACATTAAAAAATTAATGATTCGATTATTTGAATATTTTTACTAATTATTTGAACATTTTTGCCGATTATTCGCATAACAATGAATTTTTATAATCCAAACACTACGGTAAGGTACATAGAGACATATCATTGAAACGATGTCAAGTAAAAAAAGTAGATACTGGTTATTTTTTTAATATTTTGCTTTGTTTTTGAAAGATTCGAATTTAAATTAGTGATGAAAAACTATACACATTGTAATAAAATATAGATAACTTCATAATTCTTCGGATTTACGTAAAAGGTTATTTTAAATCGTATGAGTATGCTTGTGCAAAGTTATTGTGGAATGATTAATGTGAAACGTCAAAAGGTATTTCTTAGATTTGGTTGACTATAATCAATAAAAAGAACTCACAAGATTACTAGCAATCTCCTCTGGGTTGACATCAGTGACGTCAAATTTGAAGGTGACGGTTTTGAATTTGGACTCGAGCTGACATTCCACCACTGTTGCCGCTTCATTGATCTCCAACACAGTCAGTTTGGGCAGCTTATCTTTTTCTCGTGAACGCTTTTTGGAGCCGCGAGATTTCTTTTCATTTGTGATAGGTGAAGGAACTGCTGTGCCGCTGCTTACTGCAATTAGTGATTTCATATATTACTGACTAATGTCTAACTGATACTAAAATAGAGTGGGACTAGTCAAGTTAACTTTCTATAATCATTAATATTAAGAAAAAACTATAAATATGAATGGAAAAAAATAGGAAAAAACAATATCCTAATATTAATTCCTGATTTAACATCAGACATAGCTAACTCCACAAATGCATTGACCTATTAGTCTGACTACCAGAAATCACAAGTCCTAATTATATCCGATAAACAGGTTCGAATTCCAGACAGAGCCAACGTTTTTGAAAAAACAAATACAATTTTTTAGTATTCAGTTCTGGTTATAATATGTCATTGTCCACTTTTCTGTTCACTTCCCTCTACATTTTTCTAGAAGTATGGGTGATAAACGAACATATCCATCCATCCAGTAGTAAGATGATGTGGCCCACTACACTTACATTATATTATATTCTATTTTTTCATTATATTGTTGCACGCCATAATTAATGCATCTAACGCCAACTAGTGTCGAGTGGCGGAACTAGGAGAGAACTTTCTAGTCGGTCGGGACCGGTATGTGCTCGAGCATTCTAGATGTTTCAGTAGAAAAGTTCCTATATAAGTGGTGTGTATCTTTAGTTGTAATTTGTGTTCGGGAATTAAAGTGTCATTTGGTGTCAGAAGTGGGACAAAATCATGCCGATTTTACCTAAAGACGACAAGGAGGGTATCCGTATCCGAAATAAACGCCTGCAGGAGACGCACCAGAAACGATTTGGTAGTGCAACGCCGCAGACGTCGGAGGGCTAGCTGCCAACCACGGAGGCCGGCCCGTCAGAAGCTCCTGCATCTGTAGCACCTGACTTAGGTGCTCTAATGATAATACTGCAGGAACAGGCCTGTCGGTTGGAAGAGCAGCTACAGCGTGGACAGGAAGAACAGGCCTGTCGACAGGAAGAACAGGCCCGTCGGTTGGAAGAGCAGATGCTCCTCATGAAGAACCTTTACGCTACCTTCGGGAAAGAGATAAGGGAGGTGAAGGATAGGGTTACTCAACAAGAAAACCGCGTGTCGGAAGCTGAAACCCGAATCGACCAATTGAGCAATCGGGTGGACAACGTGATGGCAGACGTGAAGAAAACGCTGGACGACCTCAAACTTGGGGATATAGTGATATTTTGGGCTCAAGTCTCCAGATACAAAAATGCGGTTAGGATGAATGCCTTTCGGGAATTAGTGGACTTAGCTACCACCAACGTGCTGTCTCTTCCACGTTCAAACGTCGAAGTATGGCGGATTTTCGGCGTTATGAACTTGTCAAAAGTATAAAACCTCATCAATAAAACAATTCTAAAGCAAAGCTGCCACAAATAAAGACTTACCTGAAAATGTCCTCGACAAATTACTAAAACTGTGAAAAAAGGCACAGAAGCAGGCGTACGCTCATCATCGGCATCTAGAGTTGATGATGACCATGAAGACTTAGTGGAAGTGTCTAATTTAGTTGGTTTTAGTACCTAATATAACTTAAATAAATGAAGATGTCTTTAAATAATCGCATTTTTTCTTATTTCCTTTTACATTTACAGGATACAACTTAGCGGTATTTGGTGTATTTTAGAAAGCAAATTTTTGTAAAATATAGTGCAATTTTGATAAGAGTTTAGTACATCTTTTTTTCTTTATCCGGCAACACTGCTATTTGTCCATGTATACGTGAAGGACACCTCCCCCCGTGTCAGACTTATAGCGCGACTCGAATCTACCTACAAATTAAAGATATGTCGGATTACAAGGCGGGACGGATTAGCCAGGGGCCGGATTACCGGGGATTCACTGTAGATAATTTGCGGCAGTATTCAGTAGCTGTAGCCAAGGTCAAAATAGGACAAAAATACATTCTCCATCAACCATCTGAAAATACATTTATATCGACATTTTAATAAAATTAAACTCACCTTCTTGTTGGGTTTCTCCTTGCTTTTCATCTACGGAACTCAAGTCTGGTGGCTTTATCGATTCCGGATGTGTAGCTCCTGATGGAAACTCCGTCATCGGTGTCAAAAATTGCTCCTTCTGACCGCCATTGCTCTGATGTCCATTCTCCGAGTGATCGGACTGTATACTCAATTGTTGTGGTATCGATTCTTGGTTTTGAACAGAGGACTGAACAGAAGGCTGAGCAGATTGTTGAATTGGTGGCTGGGCAGAGGGTTGAACTGGAGGTAAGGCAGAGGGTTGAACTGGAGGTTGGGCAGAGGGTTGAACCAGAGGTTGGGCAGAGGGTTGAACAGATTGAATTGAGGGTTGAACTGAGGATTGAACTGAGGGTTGAACAGAAGATTGAATGGAGGGTTGAACAGAAGGCTGAACAGAGGGTTGAACAGAAGGCTGCACAGAAGGTTGAGCAGTAGGTTGAACAGATTGTTGAACTGATGACATCTGAGGAGCAGATGAAGGATGCACAGCAGGTTGAGCAGTAGGTTGAACAGATTGCTGAACTGATGACATCTGAGGAGCAGATTCTTGAACCATTGGAGGGTTTTGTTGTACAGATGTAGGAACAGAAGAATCTACTGCTTGGTAAGAAATATTCTGCAAGTTCTGGATGGACTGATTCTGCTGTTGGTACATTTGCAGAGGACTGACAGAATAATTCTGCACCGGAGTGCCTTCATGACTAGATATCTGCCTTTCACTCTGCTGAACTACATTAAAATTCTGTGCCCGTATGTTATGAGGTAGAGACTGGCCCTGTAGCAATTGCATTTGAGGATGATAGTGCTCCTCTTTCTTCTGAATTTGCATATCAATATAAGGGTTTTGGTACTGCATTTGATCAATAGACATTTGGGACTGTAGTGGAGGTTTCTGTTGATACTTTTCAGGCATTAATGTCTGCTGCTGGTCATGTACATCAGCTGTGCTAATCTGACTTTGTTCTGAACTCTGCCGTTGATACACTGGGCGTGGCGCTCTCATTATCTCTTCGACCTTCTGTTGCTGCTGCCCAAGTAGCTGTTGCTTCTGCGCCATAAGCGCTAAATTTTGCTGATCTATTATACTCTGTTGTGTCTGTATTTGCAGTTCCTGTTGAGCTAAATACTGTTGTTGTTGGAAGATCGTGTTTCGAAAATGTTGCGGCGATAGCGTCTGACCCGGTAGTTGCAACTGTTGTTGAGTTAGCATCTGTTGTTGGAGGACTAGCTGTTGTTGCGCCAGCATTTGCTTTTGCATATTCAACTGATGCTGGGCTTGAACCATTTGCTGTTGCGCTTGAGCTACTTGTTGTTGCTGAGCTAAAAGGGCCGGGTCAACCGCGGCCGATAGTATATTAGGCTGCATAAACTGTGGCTGATTCTGTTGGAAGTTAACGTTCTGACTAGCATGTTGTTGCATCTGAGATCCTAGAAAATTATTCATTTTCTGTTGTAGAGAATCCTGTTCCTGTTGAGACGTGGCGGCTAGAACGTCGATACTCTCTGTAGTAGGTTGCTGGCTAAAGGCAGGAGTTTGTTGTGTTTGCTGCATTTGCTGCACCACTTGTTGTTGTTCTGACTCTGAGTCCTTCCGCGACTGCAGCGAGTCGGGTCTTTGTATGATCTGCGCAAGGATATTCTGCAAGTTCTGTAAGGACGGGTCTAGGACCTGACCGGTAGCGAGATTCGGTTGTGGGCCGGCTATGATATTCTCTTGTGCCGTTAGCTGTTCCTCCAACTGTTTTTGTTGTATGGCAGCTGCCTGATGTGCAATAATGTTTTGCTGTTGTTGTATAATCTGTTGCTGCAACGCCTGATTTTGATTACTGATTTCGTTTATACCAAACTGTGTGTTAAGAAGGTTTGGTTGAAGTTGAGTTTGTGATGATACAGGCTCGAGCATCTGCTGGGCTTGATGTTCGATAAACTGGCCCTGTGCCGTCTGCTCCAACATTTGTTGATTTAAAAGATTCTGCTCCATGATTACTTGTTGTTTGATATTTTGTTCAAGCATGGCCTTTTGTTGTTGGAGTATATGCTGGTCGGGGGTTAGCGAGGGTGATATCCTAGACTGTATGAAATTATGCTGCAGGATCTTCATGGCAGTCTCTTCATTACTTATATGTTGTTGATATTGATGTTGCAGGAGATGTTGTTGGGCTTGAAGTAGTTGCGACTGTTGGTCTAGCCTGTAAAATATATTTTAATTTCCAAAATTAATATATAACAATTACATTCAGTTTTCTTGTCAAAATTAAATGTTATAAGTACTTTGCTCTTGATACATACTGTACGGCTGCTAGTCCAGGCTGTGATCCCACACCATTGACCAGACCAGCTTTCACTTGATCTACAGGGCCAGCTTGCTGTTGGTTTTGGATCATTTTCACCTGAAACCAAACAGTAAAAAATTAAGTCTCATTTTGAACGTGTATTAGTTAAACATCTAGCAAAAAATAAATAAAAGGTGCAATATTTTCAAAGAAGCATTTTTGTTAGTTGATTTACATTTAAAGTTATAAGACAGCATCATTTTAAGAGAATTAATTCTTAACAAAATAATGCCGGCTACGGCTAGAAAAAATAAATTTAACTGAAACTTTATCTGGTTAAATTATTGCCCTACCGTTTGATAGAGCTCCTTTCTGCCTAAGAGTCTGTCTGGGTAGGTTCTACCCTCTTATCTATGCTAGCACTTTTTTTAATTAATTGGCTTTACGGGTCTGGGTTCTAGCCCTTCTGAGATCTATTCTTTCGGAATCTTCATTTTATGTTCTTTTTCTTCACAATATGCTGATGCGTCACATTGCAAAGCCCTTGGGAGATTTTGACGACAGCTCAACCCAGCGGACAGTTGATGACGACAGCCACTCAAGTTCATAAGGCGCCCAAGCGATCAAAATAACTTGAGGTTTATATCGACATCAAAGCACTTGTTTCGTTGTTTTCTCTAATAGTTCACACGCGCGGACACTTAATTCACAAAATCGCATCACTTTTACGAATCAAAATCCACTTCAAACCATTATTCAAGCGACAAAACAGGAGTGACAATCCGTCTACGGCCAAGTTCCCGCCAAAACAAGTGCTAGCACTGCTGTGTTACGGTCTAAGGGTATAGAGAGCCAATTTAATTACAGACTGTGAGACCTTGAAGATGACAGCGCATCTGTAGCCTTCTTGGTGTGAAGTTGGCTGCAGGTGTCCAATAACTGCACTAGCCACCTGCTACTGGGTGGATTGAAGTTCGTTTGTCATTTCAGTTTTATAATAAGAAAGGAAACTCTAAAAAAATTGTTTATTAACAAAATTGATATTTAACAAAGATAACATTAATTTATATTTCAATGCCAATTGCTTGTGAGTCTATATGGCTATAGGAATGTATTGAGACCGACCTGTCTCAACTGCTGCTCGAGAAGTAACTGCTGCTGCCGGTTCTGCTCATTGATCAGCTCTTGATTAAACAGCATTTGGGCTTTCTTCTCACTCCTCTCTCTGCAAAATACTAATACTATTAGTGCCTATATTTTTGACTCTATCCCATAGTAGGTTGTATGAAATAATTAACTAACTTAGTAATGGCAAGAATAATTCACTAAAATGTATTGCTCGTACTTTGCCTTTCGGACGTGTTGTTTTATTAAAGCGTGTAATGCTCTAGAGCATTACACTTTGGTTATTAAGCCAGTTAATAATGCACTCTATATAAATATAGACTATATAAATATGTAAAGTTCCTATATTTACATTAGAGGGTTTAATAAAAAATATTATATCTCATGTCAGTGCATTCCTGGTTTTATATAGATAGGGTTGTTATTACGTAAACAATAATTTATTTATAAATGCATATTGAAATACAAAAATACTCATATCCCTTTAAAAATAACAAGTAATTAGTACCTATTATTTGTGATCTAATTAAATTTTAACCACAATAATACATATCTTTAAAGCACAACACTGTATTAAATATTTTTAACTGTAGACACTGTAAATTAAATCCTAGTCAATTTTTCTATTTGAAACTAGTAATTCATAAGCATATTTACATGATAGTTACGAATTTTGATTGTTAAAAACAACCTTCGCAAAGGGAAACCAAATTTGATTGCGAATATGATTGCAGATAAATTATTTAAATAAATAACGAATCAAGTCACGCAACGTCCTATTGCAGACCTACAATACATGTCATGTTATTATCCAGGTTACAGTAGCTATGGTTACACCCAATGGGAAAATATAGCACAAAGTTCAGTGGCGTCACTATGTTCACATTTACTTTTAGAAACATAATCCCAACAACATATAAATAAAAATATATAAATATTCACTACTACTCTGAGTAGACCACAATTACACGTATGCCCAAAGAATATACAAATCTCTATGTTTTGTACGCCTATTCAAGATAGGCTTTGTTTTAATCGGTACGTTCGTCATAAAGGAAGATTTGCCTGAAGTGTCTGAGTATTTTCGTTCAGTCATATGACGTGTTTATATTGCATGATACATTCAGAACTCGCCGGTAAAATTTATTCAAACATGTCATATAGTATAAAAATATAGAGTATGTGTAGGCAATGTTTGTTAAGAGGATATATTAAATATGAAGACGAAAAACATAAGCCCGACATATTTTATTATATATTTAATTTTTAAATGTTAAACTTTCTTCATGTTACATTGTAAAAATAAAAAAGTAAAATTATAGCCTACTACGTCCCACTTCAAGGTCTCCTCTTAGGATTAATTACAAGATGCTTATAAAAACGCTTATAATAAAATAAAAAACACCGAATTATAACGAACTGTTCTATTTACAAGAAGATATTAATTAACCTTACACAGCCATTAGGGGTTTCAAATCAATAGAAAATTTAACTGTGTGAAAAGGTTAGTTATTTTTATAGGAAGGGTGATAATTTGAGTGCTGTTTAAAAAATTTAGGGCATGCTATAAGCACGTCATGAACCTGACCTAGTACAAACAAGCAGCGCGCGGTCACAAGCATCAGTATCACAGTTATGCATCACGGATGACCCACTTGGCCTACTTGCGAAGCAGAGCACAACTTTAAGAAAACTGTAACACAGTCTGAAATAACAAGGCAGAAGGATTGTTCAATTGCGAGAACTACTGTTACTACATTACATGAATTTGGTATAACTTAAATTAAGCGCGTTAAAATAATTATTTTAACACAATTTATTTTATATTTGTAAATAAATCAAATAACGAAAACAAGACTGCACAATTTCTCACTAACATTATAGTATTTTCTTCAAAATAATTCGTAACGACGCTGCGCGTTATTAAAACTGTCAATCTCTATCTGCTTACATTCAGCAGTGATTGGATCGTAGCCAGACAAAAATCGACAATTATGTTTAAATTTTTACACTGACATAAAAAGTTTGCCAATTCGCATTAGAGCAGCGTGAAGGAGCTTCTCAGAATGAGAGATCTCTTTCCGCCAGTTGGATTTATATGCAAGCTTTAAATTTACTGAAGTTGTGGTAAATTGAGGCATTACTAAAAATAACTAGAATTATAACAGACTCTTTAAAATATGATTAAAAAACATTATAAAATTTTAAATTAGAAACAAACAAGGCAAAATGACACGATTTTCATAGAACGTCGTGTCGTGAAGTATATATACACTAAATATATTTTCGGAAATATAAAAAAGTTTCTGCTCATGATTATTCATGCAGACGTAAAAGCATGTATATGATAATGATCAATGACTTTTAACACAATTTTATCATATTATCAGTATTACTTATAAAGGCGAAGTTATAACATGAAATTTTGATTGAAATTAATTTTCAAAGATCAGTGATATTACAACAAATTAGACATTTCTCTGCTTCCACATACTAGAGATTATCATACAAACTATAAGAAATTCAACTGGCATGTTGTGTGATTTATTTAAATTTTTTTATAGGATATGGTGACAAACTAGCATACAGTCCACCTGATGGTAAGTGGTTGCTGCGGTCCATAGACATTTACATCTATCCTCGATTACAAATCAAAATGCAGATATGCGTTGTCACCCGTGAGGACTAAGATGGAATGTCTCGTTTCCAGTAAAATGGGTTTCCAGTTCTCTACACTCACCATACGAAACACAGCAGCATTAAGCTACTATAATACGCTGAGACAAAATGTAAAACATGCTTGATTCCCTTTTTACGCACAGTTCACTTTTCGTGTTCAGTCTTTTTCGTTTCATCACTTGTGAAACCCATAAGTACATAGGCTAACGATAAATTGACATAAAAACATCTTCTAACTTTGTGAATTTACTTCTGTATCTTTTTTTTTCAGCACAATTTCAAAAACAAAAAATGTCTCACTAAGAATACTTACCTCTAAACATTTACAAGTACTTAATCATTTCACCGCTTAAAATGGATTTCATTTGTCTTCAAATTTTAAAATCAACAACATTTGTTACTATTTTTAATAACACTTATAAAAAGGTAGAGTAAACAAAATAGAAAGCACAGTCTAATATATGTTAAAATGCAAAGATCTTCAATCGTATAGTGCAATAACTAGGCTATACTATTGCGTATACATAAGTTAACATGGCGTCACAGCAATTAATGGCGCGCAATGAAGCGTCGAAATTAACGATTGAACCCTTACTATATTATGCAAAATGTCAGCAAACACATTGTAGTTATTGAGAAATAATTAAAAAAAAATCCCAACTTCTCTTTTTAACCTCGTTAATTCTGTACAATCGCATGTTTAACATTATCGGTATATCGCGGCATGTAAGTAGTCGTATCAGTCACTAAACGGGCGAGACACGTGTCTACTGAGTCTGCAGCTTTACAGTCGAAATCATACTTTCAAAGCACAAATGATTAGTTTTAACTGGCTTTAAAATAAGAGTAAGTTCAAAATGTATACTGATTGTGGCCTATAAAGATACACACCGAAACTCCACAACGACAGGCAGCAAATGGTTTTAATTTACTACATTTAAATTTATTCAATTCTAATCAAATCCAATTCTAATTTAATCCTAAAGATGTCTCGAAAGCAAAGACCGACGAAAGGTATACAGTTAATAATGCGTCCATTTTATTTTAGTTATGATATGTTTATCAACGTATGATAAAATCGTAATAATATGCAGTAAGTAGATAATAAAAGGCCACAAACATTCGCATAAATGCTCCACATAACTAATTTTGTCATTATCTATACAACTCCGATAAATACTTTATTTAAGTAATTTATAATGTAGATTGTAGTCTAAGTTTTTCAAGATAACAAAAGATTGAGTATAACTACGAACTCTGTTATCACAATTCAGACTAAAAATACTATAGGCGTACAATAGAAAGTGAGCTTGAGCATGTTACTGATAACATTTACTTCGTAAGTGAACGCTTTCAAGACGTGAGATTATAAACTTTTTCTAAGCTTGAAATCTCTTCCTACAGAACTCTTCATCATGAGCACCTTGAAATTCTTGTGCTACAGCGACTACTGCTACATCATCTTCAAATTACTATCCTCGCAGGTACTCCTTCAATCTTGAAAATATATTTATTTATTTTATTTATTTAAAACTTCATATACACAAGTGGTATATAGGCGGACTTAATGCCTAAGGCATTCTCTCCCAGTCTACCTTGGGATGATGCAGAGATAGAATAAGTAGGTATAATAAAAAGTTAATGTGCGAATACTAAAATAAAATAACAAAAAAAAAATTGTAATACATGGAAATAAAATACATAAGATATAAATGGTACATCGCAAAAAATAGATAAAATTACATTAATATTCATACACATATATGTATATAAAATAAATAATATACATAATTACAATAAGAACAATAAGAATATATATATATACACATATAAACATACATATATACATATATATATATATATATATATATATATATATATATATATATACATATACATACATACACACACATACATACATATATACACATATACATACACATACACATGTACAACCAGTGCGTGTTGCCAGTGATGACTTACGGATCAGAGACGTGGTCCTTCACTGCTGGCCGTATGAGGAAGCTGGTTCTGCCATTGATGAGGATGATGATTCTGCCAATTTATTAAGTAAGTGTTCCCGAACCTTCATCTTGAACGCGTACCGATTGCTAGCCGTCCTGATTTCGAGAGGGAGTGCGTTCCAAAGGAGAATAGATCGAATGTGGAAAGAAGAATGAACAAGTCCAGAGCTATGGGATGGACATAGGAGAAGAAGGTTGTTCGTAGAGCGGAGGTTTCTCTCATGACTAGCACTAAGCAACTGAAAGTGAGGAGATAAGTAGGAAGGGGAAGTTGGAGACATCAGGATAGAATAAAGGGTGGTGAGTGCACGCAAACTACGGCGTTGACGAATAGGTAACCATTTTAATTGAGATCGATACGTGGATACATGGTCATACTTTCGAAGATTGAAAATGAATCGAATGCAGTTATTCAGAAGACGGTCATATTTGTTGAGAAGATCTGCATTCAGGTCGAAATAACACACATCACCATAGTCGATTAGGGGAAAAATTAAACTCTGCACAAGCATTGTCTTAATTTTAGATGGTAGAAAATTTTTTAGGCGATAGAGAGAACGCAGGGTACCAGTGACTTTCTGGCTAACGGTCGTTGTTTGGGCTTTCCAACTCAAAGTAGAATCAATTAATAAACCTAGGTCCTTCACAGTGGAACACAATTGAATCTCAGTACTATTAAAAAAGATAGGAGGTAGAGCTACTGTTTTCAATCTCTGGATCATCGGACGGCTACCAATTATTATGGCCTGACACTTCGAAGGGTTGACCATTAGGCCAAACCTGTCAAACCAGTTCTTAATGTACTCAAGGTCCCTGTTAAGTGTGTGCACTGATGTAGAAATATCATCAATACTCGCTTGTGTGTACAATTGCAAGTCATCGGCATACAGATGATACGCAGACTGAAGGTTTTGGATAAAGAGATTAATAAATATAGAAAACAACAAAGGATATAATATGCCGCCTTGAGGGATACCAGCATGTATGTCAAGCCAGCTAGATGATAGCTCATCGATGCGAACCGACTGCTGGCGCACTCGAAGATATGATGAAAACCAATCCAGTGCTTCGGGTGAGATCATAGAAAGGGAAAGGATGGAAATTAGAATGTCATAACTAATGGTATTAAAGGCGTTCGAGAAGTCAACCAAAACCAACACAGTGACTTTAGTGTCCTCTATGCCTGCCCTAATATCACTAGTTACTTTCAGGAGTGCGGAAACGGTACTATGACCGGGCCTAAAGCCAGACTGCAAAGGACTTAATAAGTTATTACGAGAGATAAACTGCGAAAGTTGCTTGTGGACACAGGCCTCAAAGGACCTTGGATAAGAAGGCAAGGATGGATATAGGTCGGAAATGATTGGGTAAAGTGGGATTTGGGATCTTTTGTAAGGGAATAACGTAAGCCTGACGCCACATTGAGGGAAAATAACCAGAATCCAAGGAGAAGTTAATGATGTGCGAGATGACTGGGAGGATATGATCAAGTATATAGATAATCATCCGTCGGCTGATGTTGTCGTAACCTACAGCATTAGATTTAATGGAAAGGATTATCTTCTTGATCTCATCTACAGCTACTGGAGAAAATTGAAACAGATTAATATCAGGACGAGGTAAACCCATTAAGTGTTCAACAGTAAGACGCTTGGTCTGGTGATCAAAGAGGACTGTTGGAGACAAAATGAAAATTGATATCATCCAGACCAATCGTCCTTTGAAACTCACAACGGTGTCGTTTACCGATACCTATGGTTCCAAGGAACTTCCAGATATTAGCAGGGGAAGAAGATGAGATGTTACTAAGAATAAATCGGCGTTTGGCGTTGCGTATCATCTGATTGCACCGATTCCTTGCAACTTTATAAAGCGTCCAGTTTTGATCACATCGATCTCTTCTAAATTTGCCGAAAGCGCGATCCCTACGTCTCATCGCAATCCGAACCCCAATCGTCATCCAAGGCGCAGGTGGACGCTTGAGCTTCACTTTTTTGATGGGAGCATGTACGTCATATAATTTAAGGATAGCTTCATTCAAAGCCCCAACTTTTTCATCCACAGTGGGAGCAGAAACCACGCTGTTCCAGTTTATTTTGGATGCATCCATACAAAAGCTTTTCAACATCCAAGCGACCAAAACAACGCATGTGTAGAGTTTTAGCTGGAGGTTTAGGAGGTTTAAGGACGTAAGAAAGGAAAATGAGGTCATGATAGGAGAAAGCAGGTGCAAAGTGTTGACCGTGGCAGAAGACAAGAGAAGGAGCAGAGGTAAGGATTAAGTCAAGCCAGGTATCCTTCCACATCAATATTGTGGTGAGTGGCTTGTAAAGGTAAAATGTGGAGGCCAACCGACTCGACAATTTGAAGGAGCTTAGAGGAACGGGTTAAGTGCGGAGTGAGGAGATCTGTATTAAAATCGCCCATGATGACGTGATGTGAGTATCCCGACCCCAAGGATTCCAGAATTGTTTCAAGACTGGAGAAGTAATCGACAGAAGGAGGACAGTAGACAACGCCAAGTACTAATTTGGCTCCTTTTACGCAAACTTCAAGGAAAAGAAATTCTGCAGATGCAGTGTAATAGAAGATATATTTTTAGAAAATATATTTTTTGTTTTGCATAGAAAATGTCCGGTAACGGTAGCTCACAATGATTATCTCAATCATACACGCAAAGATAATCAGATTATTTTTTAGGTATCTTAAAGTATTCCAATTCCATCTTAACCAGCCAGCATTATTATGTAAATATGCCCATATCTCTGTTTTCTTGTACTTAAATAAAACGGTTACTATTTTGCCATTATAAATATGTTCTATTCATTATTTATTTAAATGTAAATTGACCGTAAATGGTCTGAAAAAACTAACTGATACTAGTTTTTGTAAGAGAACTACCATATTCGTTTAAGTGTTACCAACAAGTTGAAATTCGTAACATAAGCTATTTAAGTGTGGCCGTGGAAGGAAAAGGGGAGATCTCCCGGCGGGCAAGGTGTTTCGGCCCGGGGAGTGGCCAACACTCCGTGCGTTAGTTCGGAGATGTTCTATATATACTGTTTATGATTCGGAATGTTGATAGCGTGATTTAGGCTTCGGTGTATTTCGCTTGTGGCGCGACGACAGCGCTGCAACATAAGTTTTAATTCTGTCTAGTCTATTTCAAATTTGGAGGTATTTTAATCTTATAGCTTTAAGAATTGCCAAATAATTAACAACTATTTCTTTTTAATTTAAATAAGTTACACATTTCAAGTGAAGTCAAGTGTTTTGTTTGTCTGCAGTATATAGAAATAAACATGTGGGATTGCTAAAAAAAAAGTTACAATTTATAAACTTTGCTCACATACTTTATCTTTCCAGAGATTCATTCAATTCCTTCTTCATGATTCTCGATCACGAAACAATTGTTTACACACGCAAGAAGTCTAATAATTACCTAAACTACTCTAATGTTTCCTTAAATGCAGAAGATATTTCTTGAAATTATGTCGAATAATGTATCGTATCGAACCTAAGATTATCCGTTTCGCAGTCCGCACTTTGAACCCGTAGTCTAAGTGCTCTGCTACTAAGATTCATTTCTGTGTATAACGACGCGTCGTCAAGAGGCAAAAACTAGTCGTTATTGCAAATCATTCGCATATCGCATTATGCTATCAAATATATCGCATAATATTATAAATATAATACATACGGATTCAGGGTTGGACACGTAATCCATGTATGCGCGAATTCAAGTCTTTGTTTTGTATTTATTTTGTTGATAGTATTTTATTAAATATTATTTTAATGAAAACGAAAATTGGGCCGAGATCATTTTTACTTACAGTATTGATGGTAAGGTGCGTTAGGGTAAGATCAGTGATGAAGCAAGAACGCTATTCTTTCTTCTTTCTTCTTCGTCTTGTACCCATATGATAAAAGACGCCATTTCATTCTGCCCCGACCCCAAGTTCTAGCCAGTCGCTCCGGGAAGTAGGGCGTGTGCTGCACGGCTTTTTATAAAACAAGGTAATTTTTGTAAGGTGCGTTGGGGTAAGTTCGGTGATGTGGCAAGACCATATATTTGAAATTTCCGGTGGATTATGCAATATTTTTAAAAGTTGGCAATATGGTACAAGACGCCGTTTCATTCTGCCCCGATCCCAAGTTCCAGCCAGTAGCTCCGGAAAGTAGGGCGTGTGCTGCGCGGCATTTTATAAAACAAGGTAATTTTTGTATTTTTTTCGTCCATCCGGTCTTTTTGGCGACGTCCGATCTTACCACTTGATGGCCAATTCTTCATCATGCATATAAAAAATTATGTCTTATCTTCGCACGCGTTTTAAGCAGCAACCGTTGAGTTTACAAAAGTAAAAGCTTCTCATAGCTAAACTACGTTTAACCTTTAACGATTTGCGCCAGGTTTCAGAAATCTGACGTATATGGATGTCGAGAAAGAGTTTTTGCCAGACTCTTTTAACTAGTCGAAAATCCATCCGGTAGTACCCCAACGCACAATTTTTTTTGTCCATCCGGTCTTTCCCTAACACTTTTATTTGCGATTTTAGCGAGAATATTGCTTCTTTTGTTATTAATTTGTCGGAATACTCAGTTTTATGAAGTTGTAGCCAAATAAAACTGATCCAAATAGGGCTAAGATCGCTGTAGGCCGAGATCCGCTGTTTCCCCGCGCGAGTGAAGATCGGATAAATTTTATCCGATTTTTACCCGTTAAAAATAAGGCAGTGGTTGTCAAACTTTCATTTCTTTCGAAGATCGCTCAAGTAACTATGGAGCTCAGTATCACTATCAAATATATTGTGCCCTAATGTACATAATTGAGCTTAATTTTAGGATAGTTTTATCACTTTTAAATACACATTTAAACATTTATAATTCCTCGCATTTCGCAGCTATATGATGGTGATGAATGACCTCTAAAATTAGAATTTTCGAAACTGTTAATGTGCTGTTAACTTACGTTTTACTGAAATATTTAGCTTTGTTAAGGGTTACTACCATAGCTTTTCTTTTGTTTTGTTATTATCAACAATTGATAATAACAAAACTTATTTAAAACTAATATTCGGAACGTCAAAATCGCCACCTGCTTCGCCATATGCCGCTTTGCTAAAATACATACTTACATCTACCTATATTCCTGTATTACCCCAGGGCATTTCATCACTCCTTACTTGTTACATTTTATTCAAAAAATCTAGATTTTTGAATAAAATGTAACAATTAACATTTAATATCAGGGATAAGATCGGACGCCACAAGACAAAAAAAGAGAATCGTTTGGAACATTTATGTCTCTAGTAATTTACAGATCATATTTAAATATGTTTTTGAGAGTTAAAGATAGGACAAATCCTTTTTATGAACTTTGTTCTCTAAGCAGTCGAAGTGGCTTTAAATTTATGTCCAGTCTTACCCCTTGATGGCCAATTCTTTATCGTACATATAAAAAAAAAATTAAGTCTTGTCTTCATCTTCGAACACGTTTTAAGCAGAAACCGTTGAGTTTACAAAAGCAAAAGCTTCTCATAGCTAAATTACGTTTAACCATTAATGATTTGCGCCATGTCCCAGAAATCTGACGTATATGGAATATGGATGTCGAACAAATAGAATTTTTGGCACTCTTTCAACTAGTCGAAAATCCGTCCGGTATTACCCCAACGCACCTTATATCCTATTTTTGTTTAAATTCTATAAACGTTTAATCCTTAACTATAGTTTTGGGTCCAATGGACCCAGGTTGAATTTTCTCCTGTCCTCTTAAGTCCAGTATACGCCGCGCCGAACAACATACTCCTAGGAGTGCACGCCGTGACATGGACGCATTTCGATCACCACTGCAAAGGTTCGTATTGGCGGGTCCAATGGACCCAGGACTATAGATACGTATCTTTTTATTTTTTGTATACCTTTTATTTTTTCAATTGTTTTGTAAATGAGGAAGACGTAATAGAACAGTGGCTGAATGAGGAATTAGATAGAAATGACGAAGAAATTGATCAAAATTCCTAGTTTGCTTGTGATCCTGAAACACGTTCTGACAATGAGTTTTCAGATAGTGATGTGGACTTCGTTACAGAAAGTGAACATGATACAAGCTCTGAAATATCTAATGAATGAACATGCATGACTTGTGCAAATATTGTTTGTAATTCGTGCAAGTAATTGAGTAGGTGTCAAATTTTTCAAAAAAAAGTTTAGAGTATTTTTTGTTTATTTTATGAAAACAGAATTTTTCATTTAGTTGAAAAGAATAAGAAAACAATGTCAAACTTATTATTTATTTGCTTTTATTTAGGTTTCTGAAAGCCAACTTGTTCTCTCGATAAGAAAAAAACGGCTGATTTTATAATTGTCATTAAAGTAAGAAATTAAAGTTCCTATTGTTGATTTTGATAAATATCGATTCTTTATAAAACAAAGTATTAATTTTACTAAAAATGTCTAAAAATATACACCATTTGCTTTTATGGCCATTTTTAAAATACGTATTTTTAAAATAAATATATAGGTCCAATGGACCCACGACTATAGAAACGTAATTATCTTTCAGCACTATAATTAAGGGTTAAGGGACTTTTACCGCTTAGCGTATACCAGCCCCATCATACCCTAACCTTCATTTAATCATTCATATAACATTAATTATTATACTACGTGGGCCATGGATTCGAACAGAACTTTCGCATTGTCGCCATTTGGTTGGGATAAAATATAATGATATGTTAGGTACATATATAATGATATGTACCTACGCCAGTTCTGTTTAAATTCAAGACCAATGCATCTCTGTAACCAGAGGCGCATCGAGCTATATGTTGCAACGAACTCTTGCTGTCTGTGCATATAACGACATTTTTATATTGGCTACTGATAACATAATATGTCAAAGCTTCAGAGATTGCAATAAGTTCCAGTCATAATAGTAGTTACGAGTACTTATTTTAAAAGAATGATAATTTTGATCGAGTATTATATCTATATTAGGCACATAAAACGCAGACCCATGTCCTTCCACTCTCTTCTACCGATCCATAAACATAAAACTCAAGCCAATAAATTTTGTAGGAAATTCTAGAGTAAATAATACGATTCATTTTTTTTTAATTTTATTCCGCCTGTCTGTGTATGTATGATACGAGTATGTTATGTAATATGTACAAGAAACATTCGTTTTTAATAATATTTTCACTAATGCCTATGAAATTACCGTCTTTTATGAAATAAATTAACGTGTTTTTTTTCTATATTATTTATTTCTATAATCGAACATTGCAACTTCCCACGCAATCAATGCATCTTTACCAATGCAGTGGCAGTTTATTGATACCTTTGTTGTAGAAATCAGCTAGACGGGAGGCAACAAATTCTTCAAAGGCCTTTTGGACTACCTCTGGGGTATTGAATTTTTGTTCCCACTAATAAGATATACAAATTTCGAAAAAAGCAGAAGTCTGTAAGCGCAAGGTCTGGTGAATACTGCGGATGACGGAGAGCTTCCAATCCCAGTTCTTGTATCTTGGAGACCATATGTTGTGCAGTATGAGGTCGTGCGTTGTCGTGCAGGAGCAGCGGGTACGAGCGATGTTCCAAAGCTGATTGGAGACGTGCGAGCTTCTCCATCATTGTTTTCAGTTCTTCACAGTACACGTCTGCAGTAATGCTCACCCCGTTTGGTAAGAAGCTGTGATGAATCACACTGGCGCTAGACCACCGAACAATGACCATTTCCAGGGGTAATTTTTCGTTTAGGCGCTCAACCACGATCCAACCTAGTTGCTGAGCGCTTGCGATTGTCAAAAAGAATCCATTTTTGTCGCAGATAGCAATGCGGTTCAAAATTCATTTTTTGTGTGACTGTTGAGCAATGCACGTCTCGACAAGTACTTCACGCTGGCGATCATTAAGTTCATGGGGCACCCATTTGTCAAGCTTTTTTAACTTGCCCATTTGACGCAAATGAACCAATATTGTTTTGATGATAAAGTCGAAAGCTGTTGCTAATTGAGCCGTAGATTGAGTCTCATCAGTTTCCACAATCGTATTTAATTCGTCATTTTCGTCCAGTTTTCGGACGACCACGGATTCATTTTTAAGGTCGAAATTTCCGGAACGGAAGCGGGCTAACCAATGGGTGGTGCGTTCGTTTGTAGTATTTGCTCTGTAAACGTCATTGATGTTGCGTGCCGCTTGTACCACGTTACTGCCACGACTGTATTCATTCACAAAAATGATTAAAATGCGATGAAAACATAATGTTTAACAATAAACAAATTACTAACTTTGAAAAAAGAATGGCATGTTTTTAAAATAAAATTAATTTGAAATTTGAATTCTTAACCAAACAAAAAATATTTTGATTTGAATTCGCCAGTACTACAGAACGGCTATTATATATTTAAAGACCTTGTGTGTTATTTTTTCACGAATGCTCATGACAAATTTTCATCATCATCATCATCATTACAGCCCTTCACAAGTCCACTGCTGAACATAGGCTTCCCCCAGGTAACGCCACAAAGCACGGTCCTGAGCCACCTGCAACCATCGACTTCCTGCATGTCTTACCAGGTCGTCACTCCATCTAGTGGGGGTCGCCCTACACTACGCCTACCGGTACGAGGCTGCCACTCGAGAACCTTTCTTCCCCATCGGTTATTGGTTATTCGAACTATATGGCCGGTCCATTGCCACTTCAGCTTACTAATCCGTTGGGCTATGTCGGTCACTCTGGTTTCACTGCAGATATCCTCATTTCTGAGTCTATCACGCAGTGAAACTCCGAGCATAGCCCTCTCCATAGCTCGCTGAGCGACCTTGAGCGTCCTCATACGGCCAGCGGTGAAGGACCACGTCTCAGATCCGTAAGTCATCACTGGCAACACGCACTGGTTGTACATTTTAGTTTTCAGAGATTGAGGTATACCTGATGAGAAGATGTGTCGTAATTTCCCGAACGCTGCCCAGCCGAGTTGAATCCGCCGATTGACCTCTCGGTCGAAGTTACCTAGTCGGACTATTTGTCCCAGGTAAACGTACTCGTCAACAACTTCGAGCATAGTGCTCCCAACAATTACCGGCATAGGTGTGACATGGACATTAAACATGATCTTTGTTTTGTCCATGTTCATCTTAAGACCTATCCGTTGGGAGACACCATTGAGGTCATTGAGCATAGTGCTAAGATCCTCCAGCGATTCTGCCATAAGGACTATATCGTCGGCAAATCGAAGGTGAGTGATGTACTCGCCATTGATGTTAATACCGTATCCTTTCCAGTCCAGTAGCTTGAAAACGTCTTCCAACGCAGCGGTGAAGAGTTTCGGGGATATAACATCACCCTGTCTTACACCTCTCTGCAGTTGGATAGGTTTCGTACTCTGGTTCTGTACTCGTAGCCCTACTGTACAAACACTTCAGCACTTCGATATACCGACAGTCAACTAGGCACCGCTGAAGAGACTGTAGCACCGCCCAAATTTCGACGGAATCAAAGGCTTTCTCATAGTCCACATACGCCAGGCAAAGTGGCAGATTGTACTCTTCGGACTTCTGTACAATTTGCCGAAGGGTATGTATGTGGTCTATGGTACTGAAGCCTTTTCGGAAACCGGCTTGTTCGGGAGGCTGGAAGTCGTCGAGATGACAAATTTTGATAAGTATCATATGTCAGTCGTACTGGTATAAAATGCAGGCGCTGGCAGAATAACGGCGATGTAGATTTTCCCAACTTTTATAGGTAGGTCTTATTAGATTCAGTTCATCATTTATTACAGCCAATCATGGTGGGTTTACGGCCGCAGTTTTTTTTAATTATTTTCGGTCGTCATCAGGAAGATGCCGCTGCCTAACTTCAGTTTCAGGTTAGCTCTTTTGACTCTTACTACACCCACCGGATGATATGAAGGACAGGCTGTTATTGCGCCGAGCACTGCACAGCAAGCTTAATAGATTGGTATCATTAAATTGATACTCTAACGTTGTATGTTTAGCATAAGCCGCGTTGACAGGATCAGAGTATGCTCCAACTGAGCAGTGTCGCGAATACCTACTCAGAGAGGATCCTTACTCAGACCTACCTGACCTACCTAGCCACTATTATCTATTATCTGTTTTATAGAATCGTTAACTGGGTGTGTATTGGTGTTGGGAGTAGTGGTGACGGGAGTAGTGGTGACGGGATTAGCGCACGCAATCGAGGCAGGACGGGAGACGCTCTTTAAACTAGGTAAGACACTAAGACATCATTTTATTTTATGTAATGGATTTCCGCAAAGTAACGCCTGATTCTATTATTTAATACTCTACTTGATATGTAATGACTGTTTGTGTTACAATAATAAAAAAAGAATGAAAAAAAAACGGGAACCCTTGGGTATAATTATTAAAATTATAATATGTTAAAGTAAATTATCTGTTTTATCGAATACTTAACGATGGACCACTAATAACGCCAGGGCCTGTATGTATTATATTGACACGAATATATATATTTTTACGAGCGAGCTAGTAGTGAAACAAAATGGCGGCTGCAAAAGAAAAGTGCGCTAGACACCTTAAAATCCATTTACGATTCCGGTGCTAAGATATGGTGTACATAAGAATTAAAGTTCCGAATTCAGAATGTAAGATTATAATTTTTTTTTCATTCTTTATAGTTACTTAAAGTAGGCTTTTACTTTATATTACAAGTAAATTTTTTCCAGCTCTTTTACTAATATATTTGAAACAACTTCAACACCTTGAAATAAAAGATCTCTCTTTGTACCATGTTTTTGAGTTTTGATCTCAAATGTATTTGAAGACAAGTGTAAACGATTTTCCGTGTACAATCCTATGAAGTTGACTCGTACGAGGCCACTGGGACCGAGTATGTTATGAACATGTCAATGCGGTTTTATTTATTGACACTTACTTCTTCACAATTATTAACTTTTTTTTAATAAGAATAACAATGCCAAAGTAAAGAATCAATAGTTTAGATGTTATTTTTACTCTCTTTATCTTTAAATTTATAAATGTAAGCATGTGCGTGAATTGCTTCGTGGCGTTCCTCGGAGGAAGCTTATGTTCAGAAGTGACTAGTGATGGGGTGTAATGATGATTATGATGAAACCCGTGAATTATGAGTTTAGGTTTATCAAAGTTGTTTTACTTGTGTTTTAAAAATATCGACTACATTTAAAACTAAAATAGTTGAAGCAGTGTACCCAGATAAACTGATCGAATAATCTAAAGGTCACATTCAGGCATTAATTGGCAGCGGTAGCATATCCGGATTTAATACCTAATTCTAAAGTCTACGTTAATAGACCGTTGACTGGATTTATAAATGGTGGCGTGGTCTCGATTGATTTGTAAAAATTTGAAACTACTTAACAATTGGCCGTCCAGTGGTCGGCTGTATATAGTAATTCGACCGTAATTCATTATATTTTAAGTTTGTATATAAAGCCAGTTGTATTTCACTTTCAAATGCACATTAAAGCCAGGCACCAGAAAAAAGTTCTTGTGTACAATAATTGAGTAATTATAGTCAACCAAATCTAAGAAATACCTTTTGACGTTTCACATTAATCATTCCGCAATAACTTTGCACAAGCGTACTCACACGATTTAAAATAATCTTTTAGAATTATGAAGTTATCTGTATTTCATTACAACGTGTATAGTTTTTTATTACTTATTTAAACTCGAATCGTTCAAAAAAAGCAAATTAAAAAAAATTACCAATATCAATAATTTTACTTGACGTCGTTTCAATGATGTCTCTATGAACCTTACCGTACTGTTTGAATGATTAAAATTCATTGTTATGCGAATAATCGGCAATTCAAATAATCGATAAAAATATTCAAATAATCGAATCATTACTTTTAATTTAATTTAATTTTTATTGTTTAATTAAATTTTTATTTTTAAAATTCCTAAAATTACATGAATCATGAATAAAGCAAGTTTATGTTTTTTACTTTTGAGTTTTTTTTGCCTACATAAATTTACATTAACAGTAAATTTATGTAGGAAAAAAACTCATATACAAGGCCGCGCTGAAAAAGCCACTACGTAATTTCAATCTCCTCCGTTTCGGGAGCTTACTGTGAGTAATTTTGGGATTTTGCATTTGTCTTCTTATTTTGTGACTCAGCTTTAACTTTTTGGACTGTTTCTTATACATATGTTGAAGCATATGCTCATGTCACAAAGGTTGATTGGGCAAAAGTGGTAGAAAAAATTGATTATTTTATTGAAAGAGACATTAATTTTGACTGCATTATTGAAAATCAAATAACAATTAATCTAAACAACGATAGCTCTCCTAGTTGTACTGAAAGTCATTGAATAAATTTATTTTTAATCTAGTTTCAATCTTAAAATTTTATAACCGTACCTCTAGAAATAAGCAGTAACAACAAATACGAAGAAATTCACAAATTTTGTGTTTTTAATCATCCGTTTTTGATTTATTCTGGTATTATTCAAACCAAACTGTAAATGATTACCAACTCTAAATAATCAATATCGATTTTTTTAAGAATCGAATATTGTACGTTCCCATTTTTTGGTTGGCATGCTTGGTGCAATAAGTCTGACAGCTGTCAAAATGGGGCTTGTCTTAGATTTGGTTGACTATAATGTACTTTGTTTACAACAAATAAAATACATTCGTATATAATAGAAGCAAAAGTGAATTCATTTATGTGTCCTGCATTCATTCTCTATTTTATTTCACATACTTTTTAACTTTCATCTCTTTCAAGAACATCACTTTCTTACTGGAGTGTATATGTGTATGTGTATGTGTGTATATAAAATATTTATTCACTGTCCAAAAGTAACAAAACATTTAAAAATTAAAGTATCTTATACAAAAATAATATTGTACGAAGGACAATGAAAATCCCCACAGTAAAAAGTTAAAGTTTAAATCGTGAAGAAGTGCATAAGCTAAAATGTATAAATAATACGTGCTAAAAATACATTAAATCAAACATTCACTGTTTACGCCAATGTCAAACACATAATAGTCTGTGGTCAAACAGTCGCACAGAGTAAAGATCAAATGGTATATATTCACTATACGTAGAGATTTCCGCCAAAGAATTTCAAAATGTTGCCAACCTATTACTGAAGGATTGAAAATGAGCTGTAAATTTTGTTTAATTTTAGATGTTTCTTTTTAAAGACTGTGAAGTGACAAGAAAAAATTTAAGCACTGACCGGTTGAGCGAGATGAGCTGAGACTTGAGCAGCTTGAAGACGATGCGCGCGTCCTCTTCCATGATGAGACCCGCCTTGGCCATGTCGTTGGCCACCTCCTCGCAGTCGTCGTGCTCCATGTCGAACTCAAACTGGATCGCCTCGTTCTCCTTATGCGTGTATGACCTACGGGTAATGTAATACTCTTATCAATGATAGCCATTTTAACAACCTTTCTTACCCCACTGCAAGATTCTACGAGCTACATCATAAAAAAGGATGTAACCATTTTCAAGAATGCGCCTACTATTTCTTAACTCGAAATATTTGCCCTTACTCAGCTCTTGGCTAATGGGCTGGTAATCGCATAACCCATCTGCAGTATTTAAGTTCTGTATCTTCAAATGAATGAACGGCGTCTGTCGGTCGCCAGAGCCTCGTTACTCAGTGAGCAGTGTGCACCGAGTGCAGGTGAGGTTAGTACTCAGAAAGCATACACATCACGCAAATAACCCCAACAATTAAAATTAATTAATATTCATAAATACATAGCTTCACTCCTTTAATCCCCGAAGGAATAGGCAAATTCCTCGGACCATGAAGCTTATCGCACACAAGAACAAACCCAATAGCCTATTAGTCGCCTTTATCGAGATGTTAGACCAGTGACAAAGTTGGCACATTCTTTTATGTTATACTCGTAAGTCCCACAATAACATGGGACCTATAAGTACCCGAACAACGGGAGTCAAACTAATACCACCAACTTATATTTTTTAAGATAAATATTACTGTTTTTCTTTTAAATGAAGCTGGCCACAGAAATAGAATTCAAAAACTTTAACCGTGAATGCGCCAGCTTTAACCTATTCAAGCACTTCTATCGAGAGTGATGAATCTTCAGCTTTCTTATTCCAACTTGTTACACAAATATTCTTTTGCTACCTGCTTAATATACTGACCTCTTCTTGGGATCGATGATCTTGAGCCGAAACTGTATCTTGGTGATGTCAGAAGAAGTAACGAGATCGCGACCGACAATCTCAAGCCGCAGTCCAATGTCCTCACCGAAGAACTCATGGTTTAGAAGATCCTTTACTTTTGGCCTAATTAAACAAAACATTCTTAGTTATTACAACACAATATAAAAGTTTACTATTTTTTTTTTTTTATACGAGGAGATACGAGGAGAAAGCTAGAACTTAAATACTAGAGTGGGAGCAGAATACAGTGACAAACAAGAGACGGATTACTTCAAAATTTTTAGTTTTAGTAATTTTTTTAAGATACACGCTAAACGTTGCGTTGGATAAGCTATTCAAATCTTAAATGGATTTGCAAGGCAACAATAAATAATGATTGCAGATCTGGAAAGTGTACCTACGTAATATTATTGATTATTATTCAGATGATGTAGATGAATATTTAGTGAATGAGTAAATTCGGTTAAAATATTACTAAAGTCTAAGCTAGTCTTACGACTCTTGCAGTGAAATGTTTATGCTAATTAATGAAAAGAAATTTGTTGATGTTTTTCCGAATTGCTTTACTATCTTACAATTTTTTAAAGTTACCAAGCACTAGCTGTGAAGCAGAGCGCTGTTTCTCAGGATGTCATATGAAAAAAACAAATATGCGCCCAACAATGTTGAACCATCGATTAAATAATTTACCAGTTATTTAGTTTAATATGGTAGCGCCCGAGTAACGTTAGCCCAGTGCCCAACAAATTAACGGTCCGTCCCTGGTAAATGCTGAAACTCATAGACACCTGATTTGTCCTCAATGAATAACCCAAGGACTAAGGTATAATGCCTCGTTCTCTCGGTTTTCGCCTCTCACCTCTCTTTCCTCGATTCGATTCCACCCATTCATGCTGCAGCCATTATACGCTACAGCGTGGCGAATTTATTTTTGTGCAATTTGAAGAGCATTATTTGTGACATCGCCACGTCAAACACCTCACAATCGGTGCTATGAAGTGCCAGAAACGTCGGGAATTAAAAAATTAAAATTAAAGTAGTCTTCTTTAAAAAGAGGAGTGATAATATGGTAATTATTTTTAAAATTTATTAGGTAATAAAAATATAAGTAAAAATAATTAACACGGCATCCTCACAGGTCCCTGTTGTTAGGAACAGGTCTTTATTTCTCCTCATTCACACACGAGGGTTTCGGAGCAGGAAAGTCTGTGAGAATGTCCCAATGTACGTTCGTAGACTATATATCTACTCGAATTATTTTTGTCACAATGTTTTATAAATAATTTTTAAAGAGTGATTTCTTAAATTTACGAACACTACACATTGAATAAAACTATTATTTACTATTTCCGTTTAATTACTTTTTTTTTTTTTCGTAGGGACTCCGGGAGTTATAAAATAATTAAAGAATAATAAAAATTAAATATATTTAAAGAGATTCAAAATTCGAAATTACAAAAAAAATTAATAATGTTTTGAAAAATTTTTACCTGTCTGCTTTATTCGGCCTGATGCATGACTCAATGATATCCCTTACTTCTGGAATGGTGACTTTTTCCAAGCTTTGTGGTTTGACTCCCTAAGGAAACACAAAATGCTAAATCAATTATTTGGATTGCTTAAAAAAATAAACAGACTACATAAACAAAGATAGTTCATATTTGAGAGGAATCACTTCGCAAGATGGCAAGTCTCAACAGAGACTAGCCATCAGCGCAGTGCGGGATTATAGTGCCCAAGTTAATGAGCAAGAAAGCACAGGTGCACTCTCTATGACCTCACTCTCATAGTCTAATGAGACAAAAACGCGACACAACCAGAGGGAGATCAGGCGCACTACCCGCGGTTTTACGTACTTTTCGAGGCACGAGGGAGAAACACCACCAACTTCCTGAGTCCGGGCTGCTTTTTTATAGGATAAGGGTGACAAACGAGCACACCACCTAATGGTGTGGTTGCTGTGACCCATAGACATCTACATTCGATTAAGAATCAAAATGCAGATGTGTGGTCACCTCTGAGGACTAACATGGAATGCCTCAATCCCAGTAAAAAGGGTCTCCGGTTCTCTACACTCACCATACGAAACACAGCCGCATTAAGCTGCTATGACTATACTGCGGCTATACTGAGAACTTCTTGACAAAAAACCCAATAACTGATTTTGCCTCGACCTGGGATTCGAACCCAGGACCTCATGATCAGCAACCTTGTTTGCTACCACTAGACCAACGAGGTAGTCGAATTATAAAGGTGGCACAGGTATACTTTGTAGTATTTCTTGGGAGAGGCCTATGTTTAGCATTGGACTAGTAATTAGCTGTAATGATGAAGACGCATATCCTAGAAATTTTAAGAAAACTCGTTACTTTTAAGGGCTGATTTTTTTACTTATTATAAACATATTACAATCCCACCTGGTGGTAAATGGTGATGAGACCCAATGCGTGTGATTCGCGTTTCTGCAGATAACAGTGAAAGGTGGCTTACCGAGACAACCTTCTTATAAATCTGCGCGGGTCCGCTGCACTCACTGTACGGGTATTCGCCCGTGGCCATCTCCAGCATGCACATGCCGAACGCGTACACGTCCACCGACTCGTCGTAGTGCTCCTCGTACATCTCCGGCGCCATGAACTCCGGCGTGCCTGTGCAACAACAAACAACGAAATATTTCAAAAATTGAAACTATATTTTTGATGATATTTCTTTAGAGAATCCCTTTCAATTCATCTCAAGGCACCCGATAGATGGCGCTTGTTTACGCCAAAAGTTAACACCCAGACCAGCGACCAGTAGCAGCAGTGTCAACAGTGAGACACATTTCATACTGCGGTGCTAATGAGGGCATCCCACACCTTTTTTGGCACCGGGACGGGCCCACATAGAATCGAGATGAATAATGATGAATAAGTAATATTTGAGACTACATGGCAGCTTATGCACCCTTGGAATTTCCTATTCGCTTATTAAGCGCGCAATGTCGGCTTATGCACCCTTGGAATTTCCTATTCGCTTGCCAAGCGCGCAACGTCGGCTTACGCACCCTTGGAATTTCTTATTCGCTTGTTAAGCGCGCAATGCCGGCTTATGCACCCTTGGAATTTCCTATTCGCTTGCCAAGCGCGGAACGTCGGCTTATGCACCCTTGAAATTTCTTATTCGCTTGTTAAGCGCGCAACATCGGCTTATGCACCCTTGGAATTTCCTATTCGCTTGTTAAGCGCGCAATACCGGCTTATGCGCCCTTGGAATTTCCTATTCGCTTGCTAAGCGCGCAACGTCGGCTTATGCACCCTTGAAATTTCCTATTCGCTTGTTAAGCGCGCAATGTCGGCTTATGGACCCTTGAAATTTCCTATTCGCTTGTTAAGCGCGCAATGTCGGCTTATGCACCCTTGGAATTTCCTATTCGCTTGCCAAGCGCGTAACGTCGGCTTATGCATCCTTGGAATTTCCTATTCGCTTGCCAAGCGCGTAACGTCGGCTTATGCACCCTTGGAATTTCCTAATCGCTTGCCAAGCGCGCAACGTCGGCTTATGCACCCTTGGAATTTCCTATTCGCTTGCCAAGCGCGCAACGTCGGCTTATGCAACTTTGGAATTTCCTATTCGCTTGCCAAGCGCGCAATGTCGGCTTATGCACCCTTGGAATTTCCTAATCGCTTGCCAAGCGCGCAATGTTGGCTTATGCACCCTTGGAATTTCCTAATCGCTTGCTAAGCGCGCAATGTTGGCTTATGCACCCTTGGAATTTCCCAAGTCCAGCAGTGGACTTTTGCAGGCTGGTGATGAAGATGAAGGAAACAGGGGGTAATATTACTATTGTGAACGGTTCTACGCTCACCATCACACCTGTCCATTTTTCGTAGATTAGAATGGTGCGGATGCGTTTGTAAAGCCCAATATGAAGCCAATGAGTGCAAGCGATATGGATGAGTATGCCCCGATTCGTCGGTTGATTGGTTGCGTTTGCACGTTATTGACCTAATGATGTTTGTAGTCCTTAAAATATTATGCAAGTAAAAAAAATATTATCTCATAATCAGTTACGAATGTGTAGTAATGAAGTGCATACGAAAGGCGCGAAAATTTAAATATGATCTTGTAATTAGTTTACATTTGGTGTAGTGGATTTAATTGGGCATGCCGACCTTTTCGGCTAATATGGAGATACCACCACTGCTATTTACTACTTAGTGTTCAATTAAGACCTTTAACAACTGTCGAATAGTGGTGTGCGGACTCCTTACTTGAATAGCCCGTTTTGTTATTGTTGACATTTCTGATATTGTGAATTTACGATTATGCCCTATTTATATAGTATGTACATGAAACGGGTTACCATAGAGAGGGGGGGGGCAAAGCGCTCGAACGTCGCTACTTGAAATGCTGTGGCAGCTTTCTAAACGTATTTATCTCTTGTCTCTATAAATTGTTGTATTTCTATAATTCAAGAGCTTTGTAGAATAATATAATGTCCTCCAGACCGAATTTCGGCCACGGCGGCCAGCCTCAGCGGAGGCTAGCCATCGGCGCAGGACAGGATTATAGTGTCCAAGTGTATGCGCAAGCACCGGTGCACTCTCTATTCCCTCACTCTCGTATTTCGATGGGACGGTAAACCGACACAAGCAGGAGAGAGATCAGGCGCAGGACCAATGGCTTTAGGTGCTTTCCGAGGCACGGGGGTGAGACACCGCCAACTGACTCCGGGCAGCTACTGAGAATTTCTTGACAGAAAAACTCAATAATTGATTTTTGGCCCGACACGGGATTCGAACCCAAGACCCTCTTGATCAGCAGTCGCACTACTACAAACTCTAGACCAACGAGGCAGTCTAGAATATTTACATACAATAACAGGAGGTCCGACGGTGTGGCCTAATGGATCTATGCACGCAATATTTTGGCAACCTCTCAACTCGGTGCTACCCGGTTAGAATCTAGGCGGCATCAGAGGCGGCCTAGCTGAATATGTGTCGTAAGTATGAGTCTTTTAGAGATGATTACATATTCGTACCATTTGCTGTAAAGTCTATCAGTCCCATAAAATCCACTTGCGGTGAAGTTCTTAAAGACTTCTGTGACTTATCGCTGCTGATGACAAGAGGGCTGATTTTTTTGTTGCACAAAGGCTAAGTATAGCCATTCAGCGAGGGAACACAGTCAGCGTTTTTGTTACATACAGCTGTTAGTAAGGGATTTTTAATATATTTGTATGATAATATTGTACATTTCAACATTAAACACGATGAAATTCATTTGTTTCTTTTTATGGGGTTAGGTTAAACTGCCACATGTAATAAGATGTTGTCTTTACTGCTGCCATATAAGGAAGCTCTTTTGACACTCTCAGGGAGCTATGGAAAGGGCTATGCTCGGAGTTTTTCTGTGTGATAGAATTCAAAATTAAGATATTCACAGTAGAACTAGAGCAATCGACATAGTTCAACAGAGCACTTAGTGGAATAGCAATGGGCCGTCCCATATAGCGTGAAGAAAAAGTTAAATAAATAAATGTATCGTAAACATCACTAAAACTTACCAATAACGGACTTGGCAAAACTCCTGTTCTTCAATGTAGCAAGGCCGAGGTCTCCAATTTTCACGCTTCCCGTGGTGCCAGTTATGAAGATGTTATCACATTTCAGATCTCTATAAAACAAGTAAAAAAATTTAATCCGACAGTTTACATGCTTACTTAACTAGCTAAAGAATCCTGGCTTCTAAGCCAGATAATAAATTTACATTATATATCAAGTTAACTTAAGTGATTTAGTGCTGAATAATTACATATCAGTCGTAGTCACATGACTCCATAAACATTATACATTATCCAAGCATTATAGAACAATAAATACCTGTGAATAATTGGCGGTGTCCTAGAATGCAAAAAATTCAACCCTTTCAGGATCTGTCGGCACCATGACTTGAGGACTTTGGGATTGATCCTCTTGAATCTCCGCAGGTACCTGTAACATGAATCTAGAATAAGTAATGATGTTATGACGACTTATATTCTTATAGAATTCTAACAATTGAAAAAGATGCTGTAGCCTGTAACACAGTTTTCAACTACCACGGGCTACGGAGCTTCAATATGATTTGTTTGTATAAGTTATGTGAGAAACAATAAATATATTATTAATATTATTAAGATGATTTTTCAAAGATACAATAAATATTACACATTCTGCTTTAGTCTCAACGTCTAAGTCGCGATACAATGTTAAAGTCTCAACATTAAAATAATCATTATTGCATTTCATAAGTATTGGTTTGACCCAGATTATAACTCACCAAATTAGTTTTGTTTACTGCTAAATCAACCACCAGGCATGAAGTGCCTACAAAAAATTCTATGCGCTCAAAGTAAAATATATTCCTTAGAGTAAATTCGAAATGAAGCATTTTACCTAGCATATTGAACCTTATCAACAAACGCTGCTTTTTTAAAGGGTCGCTGCAGAGACCTCATTTTACTATTCTAAATGGGTAGTAAAAATTTATAGAGTATAGTATGTACGAGGCACATTTTGACATTGTGGAGTTTGAGTTTAAGCTCATTATTCTATCTGAATACTACCCTGCTGCAATGTTAATACTATCTTAGCTTTAGATTAATAGTAAGTAGGAGTGGAAGACAATGTTATGGAATAGTTTTAGGTAGAGAATTAGTTGGAATTCTAAATCTTTCTAAAAAAAACTGAATCATCTGTAAAGAAGATTATGTAAAGTTTTGCCACCACCATCGTCATTGTCACAGGCAGTAAGTGGTACGAAAGAAAATATATTTACAAACAGTACACTTTACTTTAATGTATTTATGTATCTGTTTCATGTTCGTACTATTTAATTTGCTGAGTAATACTTTGCCTCGGGACTCTCACTATCATTGTATCAGATCAGTAAGCTGAAGCGGCAATGGGCATGCCATATATGGACCTAGTTTGATAAACCTACAACCGATATGGAAGAGAGGTCCTCATGTGGCTGCCTCATACTTGTCAACAAATTGTTGAACTACCTTGCACTAGATGGAGTAACGACCTGGTAAGTCATGCATAAAGTCGATAAATGCAGGTGGTTCGGGACCATGCTTTGTGGCATTCCTTGAGAGAGGTCTAAGCTCAGCAATGGACCTGTGAGGGGCAGAAACAATGATAGAAAGTTCACTTACGCTTTAAGTGTCCCAGAAAGCATGAGCTCAGTGATCAATACAATGTTCTTCTTCTTGGCGACGGTGCCCTCCCAGTAGTTATAGAAGCGTACGATGTTGGGATGCTGGAGCTTCTTTAGCATATCAGCCTCTTCGCGGAACCGGAGACGTTCGGTTTTGTTCAGCTTTTTCTCCTGTTGATAGTCAAAATAATTTCAAGAGTTACATATATAAATGTATCTGTAAGTACATAAATCCACCAGCATTGTTTACTAATAATTTGTTTTTCACTGCACAACTTAAAACTTATTATTGCCACTTCACTGTCACCTGTCATTGACCTTTGAATAACCTTTAATTGAATATTCATAATAGATTTGCTTAAGAAGTCAATTGAAGAGCTAACGCTGAATTTCACTACACGTATGGATGAGTTCCAGAGGGAGGTCAGAACATCCATCCCTGCAACAAGCCCTTCTTCCAACATTAATGCACAATTTAACGCCTTCTCTCTAGGAATCAAGATGAAATGGAGGTAAGGACCAGGAGGAAGATGTTGCTTGTGCATGGTGTGCCTGAAGCCCGAGATGAAACCCCAGTTCATTGCACAAGTAAGATATTATCGGAGCGATTGAATATCCCTGAAATTACTGTGAGATCTATCACTAGATGCCATCGCTTAGGGCAACCCCGTGGCGGCAAGCCTCGTGCACTGCTTGTGAAGTTTCGAGATCAGGATGTCCGTGATAAAGTCTGGTTTTCTAAAACCAAGTTAAAGGGTAGCGGAGTTACTCTATCCGAGTTCTTGACTAAGGGCCGTCATGAGGCGTTCGTTGCTGCTCGAAAGCGCTTTGACGTATCCCAGTGTTGGTCACAAAATGGATATGTCTTGGGTTCGATGGCACGAAGCACCGGGTGTACACCGTGGCTGAGGTAATCGCCATTCCTGATGCAGCGTGTGGTGTTCCTACTACCTCATCTTTGACTGCGACGACGGCGGCGACGACAGCGGCGGCGGCGGCATCTTCTGCTCCTAAGCCCTGTGTTACTACTGCTAGGGCTAGGAAGACGACTAAAAAATGAAGGTGGCGTGTTTTTCTTATAGTTTGGCTTTTACTCATGTACTCCAGCAGATCAATTCATGTATTTTTTGTAACTTTTGGTTATCAGGTATTAATTTAGAATTTTTTGCCATATATTTCAATGACATCATTTCTAATTGGTTGCACTATTTTGAAGACTGTTTCTCAAATTATTTTAATTATTCCACATTACAGGTATTTAGATTAATTGTTTATCCTAATTTCTTCTTTTTTATGTTTTATTTTTATTGTTTACTTTAAGACTGACAGTTGTTACCTGTAACCATAGATTACTTTATCAATACTAGAGTACTGTAACCACAGAGGCTGACTGAAGCATTCTTAGGCGTAGACAGAGAATTCTTAGATTTATTTCTACTTTTTATATTTTACTTGCTTGACAAAGGCATCTATAACCTTACTGCCTAGTCCGACGTTTATAATGTTTTACAATTTATTGGTGTTAGACTACAAGTTTTTTTTTTGTTTTGTTTTGGGAATTTTAATATTAAACTGATTGTTTTATTTATTTAAGTTGTTGTGTTATATGCTTTCTCTTTCATGCTGCTGGTGGTTGTAATTGTGTGAGTACCGTTCGATCTTGCATTTATATTCTTTATATTTCATTTTTTATTGTATATTAGTATTTATTTGTATATTTAATTAGTTTTTATGTTATCCTCAAACATTTGTAACGATAGTGATTTGTTTCTGTCGTTGTCTTCGGATGATGAGACACTTAGTGATGTTAGTTATCACAGTACAACTGCTTCTCCTTCACTCAATATCACCTTAAATTCTTGTTTCTCAGACTGTGTGAATAATTTCAATGCTATTCATATTAATGCCCAAAGCATTCCGGCTCATTATCCCGACATGCTTGCGTCATTTGAATCCCGAAATATTCACGCCATTTTAGTTTCAGAATCTTGGCTAAAACCCTGTTTGCCTTCTACTTCTTACTCTTTGCCTGGGTTTCATCTAATTAGAAATGACCGCAGTAATAGAGGTGGTGGGGGCGTGGCGATCTACCTAAGATCCTACTTTCCATTTAAAATTGTTAGTTCGTAATGTCAACCGCCTCCTGGTGATTCTGCTGAGCATTTGCTAGTTGAGGTCTCCCTGTCTCAGAATAAAATCCAACTTGAAGTTTTCTACAGTCCCTCTCTTTCTATAAACTATTTTACTTCTTTTGAATCTTTTAGAATCACTTGTCCCTACATATATTATACTATTTTGATGGGTGACTTTAACACCTGTTTACTTAAAAGGCGACAATCGGGCTATAAAACTTGAGTCTATAATTGAAGCGTGCAATATGCAAATCCTACCCCTTGCTGCTACTCACAAATTTCCTAACTGTACTCCTTCCCTTCTGGACTTAATTATCGTGTCATCTTCAAACCTAGTTTTCAAGCATGGACAGTGTCCTGCTGATGCATTCTCTTATCACGATTTACTTTTCCTTTCGTATAAACTACGCCTTCCTAAAATCAAACCTAAATTAGTTCTACGACGTAATTTTGGAGGAATGGATATTGACCAATTTTGCGAAGATGCTCATAATATTGACTGGTCAGTGATTGAGAGAGCACCATGCATTGACGATAAAGTGGAACTCTTCAATTCCCTTCTCACTCAGCTATATGACGTACACGCGCCAATGCATCATGTTAAACTCAAGCACTTACCTGCTCCATGGCTCTCTGATGATCTGAAAAGGCTAATTTTGAAGAAGAATGCGGCATTGTCAAAGCTTAAGAGGCACATAACAGAGGAAAACCTTAGAAAATACACTAAAATCCGGAATCGCTGCAACACATTGTGTAGAGATGCACAACGACGCCATATTCATTCTTCAGTCGAGAACTGCGACTCATCTAGGGTGTGGAAGTTTCTTAAAACAGTTGGAGTTGGTAGAACCTCTCTTAATACTTCACCTCCCAGTGTTGATGTTGAACTATTAAATCAAAATTTTTCTAATCCTTCTAACTCTTTTGATAGTGAACATAAACTGCAAACACTTCGTTCTCTTTCTGTAAGTCCGACTCCTAATTATTCTCCGTTCGTTTTTAGTCAATTTACTGTATGTGATGTTAAGAAAATCATATTATCCATCTCCTCAAATGCTGTCGGTAGCGACAGCATTAGCCGTAATATGATCGTTCCTCTCCTTGATGTTATCACTCCCATTATCACTCATTTGCTTAACGCATGTGCATCTTCCTCTAAATTCCCCCAAGCCTGGAAGAGTGCTTATGTTATACCCCTTCCGAAGAAATCTAATCCCGTCAACCTCACTGATTTCCGTCCCATTTCGATTTTACCTTTCCTTTCTAAAGTCCTTGAAAAATTTATTTGCCAACAGACACTTTTCCTTAATAAGCACAATTTGTTGAATTCTTTACAATCCGGTTTCCGTCCCGGTCATAGTACGGCTACTGCCTTAATTAAAGTTACTGATGACATACGGTGGGGTATGGATAATAAACAACTCACAGTCATGACCTTGCTAGATTTCAGTAATGCGTTCAATACTGTTGATTTCGATATACTGTTGAGTCAGTTGTATTCCCTTAACATATCTCCATCAGTAATTGACTGGTTTCAAAGTTATCTCTGTGGCCGTCGGCAGTGTATTCATGTTGATGAAACTCACTCATCTTGGTGTGATGTTACTGCAGGTGTGCCGCAGGGTGGCATGTTGTCACCTTTACTCTTTTCCATTTTCATTAATTCAATTACTCATAAAATTTCTTCTCTCTACCACATGTATGCGGATGATGTCCAGATTTACACCCAGTCAACTCTTGAGAATTTGCCGAATGTAATCGCTACATCAATCATATGGCCTAAATGTCAATCCTAAAAAGTCACAAGCTATCATTTTTGGTAGTCAGAGCTTTATCTCAATAATTGACTGGTTCTCCATACCACCCGTTGTATTCGATGGGGTTGTGATCCCTTACTTTGACCATGTCAAAAATCTTAGTGTTTACCTTGATAGTTCCTTAAATTGGAAACGCCAACTGAACGAGGTAAGTAAGAAAACCTTTGTCGCTCTTAGTTCACTGCGGCGCCTTCGATCATTTCTTCCTATTCCTACAAAAATCATGCTCGCACAGTCTCTTCTCCTTCCGATTCTCGACTATGCTGACGCAAGCTATGTAGACATAACTAAAGACCAGCTAACTAAGCTTGAGACTTCAAAATACTAGTATTCGGTTCATATTTGGATTGCGCAAATTTGACCACATTTCCCAATTTCGCTCACGTCTCAAGTGGTTACCTATCCAATTTCGCCGGAACATGCATATTCTTTCTATTCTGTACTGTGTCTTATTTCACCCTTCTACTCCTCCTTATCTTAAGGAGAACTTTAGTTTTGTTGGGCTTCCAGGGGAACCTTTAAGCTCTTCAAGAAAACTCATTTTAAGGGTACCAACTCACAATACATCTTTCTTTAATAAATCTTTTACTGTACAGTCTATTAAGGTCTGGAATGCCCTACCTTTGTATATACGCGAAGCTCAGACTATTGTAGTCTTTAAGCGACTTCTTAAAAAGCATTACTTGTCTCAATCGTTCGAAAATCATTAGGATAAATTATGTGATTATGTAGCTTTGTATTTATTTGTTTATGTTATTGTTAGTGGTATATATTTGAGGATATATGTATGTATATGTATGTGTATATATATGTATATGTATATATGTATATGTATATACGTATGTATATGTGTATCATATTTTTAATGTATTAGTTATTTATATGTTATTTTATTGCATATATTGATATTATATTAGGTATATTTATATTGCACCACCTACCTAGTATTCACTGTTTTATTCCTTTACACCTTTGGTTGCCTAGAAGAGATCGCTATGTAGCGATAAGGCCGCCAAATTGTACATGTAATCTGCTCTCTGTTATGTTCTTTGTAACTTTGTTTGTGGTGTACAATAAAGTATATTCATTCATATATAGCAGGATAAGATAATAAAGCAACCTGATGAGAATGTTTACATTAACATGGACCCCTTATTTTAACATACGGGGTTATATTTTTGAAAGGGTATCCACATTTTATATTTAAGTTCAAGTATATAAATAATAATATACCGTTATTGCTGCTTTTGAAAATAGAAGTATATAAGGCTTCAACTTTTATTTGAAATTAGCCCATTTCATATAAAAGTAGAAGATTTTTGTGATTAAATTCACAATGTTTTTCCCGACCGAGTGACCGTTACGAATGTGCGCGTGCGCAGAAAAATATTAGGCGTTAGATATTTATGAATGAGAATCAGTTATAATAATTCATTACCACGCATTCCAAATTTAAAAGATAAAAAGGATGGAATGTTTCAGATTTTTTTAATTAATTTTTCTTCACCATTACCTATATTACTTATTTTGAACCCACATTGCAAAATAAAGTATAATAACAAAAGTCCATCCCTGCGGCACATCTGAAATATCAAGTCTGTGGTCCCATTTTACGATACTAAATAATTTAGTTCCAAGACAACCGAAACATCATAGGACAATACAATATTTAAAAACTAAAACCAAAACTAAAAGTTTCCTATATCTAATTCTGTTTGTTCATAAAGTTTCAACACAATCGAATCAGTTATTCCGAATATCAGCCCGGACAGACTGACAATTTTTTTAAATGGTTGTTTATGTCTTAATGTAATGCAGATCATCACCCCCCCCCCCCCCCCGAGCTTAAGAGAAAGCAGTTATTTCAATAATACAGACACACATTTCAATTTTATTTATATGTATAAATATACATATACATCATCTAGAGCAAAAATTTGGGCTAGCCCTGGAAGCTTTCCACATAAAAGAAAAATTAAAATCTCTATGGTCCTTACTCTATTTTTTACAATTGAAATGACATACCAACAACTCGCACCAAGCAACAGCAACTCCCGTTTGTGTATCTAGCCCATGGTATACTGTTTTGAATGAGCCTCGTCCCACCTCCTTGTCATACTTAAAGAACCTGAAATAAAGGTTTTACCTTAAGTTATAATCAGAAAAAAAGGATTTTAGCTGTGTCTAGTGAAATTATTTAATAATATGTCCAAACAGTCCTGTACTGAGATTGCAAATATTGAGAACTGTTCTTTTAAATTTATTTTGAACTGAATAATAAATCAGTAAATTGAAACCACACAAAATGACTTGGATTGTAAGTTCATTAAATTTAAGTATTAGCATAATGTTAAATAATAATTTGACGTACCTTCCACAAGGTGATACACCGATTGGTTCTTCTTCATCTTCTTTATCCTGCTTCTGTTTGTCCTTCTCCAGCTCCAGTTTGTCGTATATGGGACCATACACCAAACCTTTAAAGACGATTTCAATATGAAGATTCATTTTTATAAACCAACAATAAATAAAAACTATTGGTAAACTGCTGGAATATACAATATTACTGTAGTATATTTATACCAACAATGACAACAAATATGATGATTTTATTTTTCTGAACATCTAAATATCTATGATTCATTATTGTATTGAATTAGTAACACATGATAAAGAAAATGGAACCACACATGATTCAAAATTGACTGAAAGTGGCAGCTAAGACATAAACAGGAAATGGAAGCTTAAAAAACAACTTAGTCAAGTGTTGTTACATTGCAAGTGACAGTGCAAGATAATCTTATTTAATCATAAAAATCTATACCATTTATTAATAACTAGCAACCCACCCAGGATTCGTTTGTGTGGCGTTAATATATAGCTTATGTTACTCCTGACATTACTCTCCATCTGCTTGTGAAGTTTCATTACAAATTCCGAAGATTAGCCGGGACAAACAGACACACAGACAAACATTTTAAAAATGTTTATTCATGTCTATTTATATGTATAGACACGTATAGATTTACCCACTGGACTTCATGCAAAATCATCTTTGGCTGATTGCCTTTAGTCTTTGATACTCTCTTAAGAGTCAAAGTTGTGTATAGTTGGCCATTCTAAGAAGGCTTGTTCACTAGTGGATTTAGAGAAACTTATAAAGAAGAACGACTCTATACACTCAGCAAGTAGTTAGCCAAATTACAATACTAAACAATTATAAATATCTATTTCTTTTTTCAAACAAGAAATCATTGTCATATTTTTAGCATTTTTTGTATCATACCGAAAAAAGAATTTACATTGTGCAACTCTACCAACCTACCTATCGTAGGTAGGAAATGTGAAGAAATAGACTGTGTTTAACAAATTATCCACTTCTATGATGTACAAGTCTTTTACAGCATATTATATTAGTTTGAAACAGTTATATTAGGCACTTAATTACTAAGTAGTAATTTTTTTACCATTTTGCTGTTCTTGCGGTTGCTCCCCTCCTGTATCATCTGCATGTGGTAATCCCTTTGCAGTCGCTGTCGCAATCTCAATATTTTCTTCCTGAAAATAAATATAAAATGATTAAAAATTAAATAAAAGCAAAGTTACAGCCTATATACGTCCCTACTGCTGGGCACAGGTCTCCCCTCATTTCTGAGAGGGTTTTAGGGCAAGCAAGTATCCGTCGCGCTGCCCCAATGCGTGTTGGCGAACTTCACATGTCTTCGAAATATTTTTTTCTTATTCCTCAGACATGCAGGTTTCCTCACGATGTTTTCCTTCACCGCCGAGCACGTGGTAAATCAGCACTTAAAATTGCAATTAACAATTTCATTGGTACCGGCGGGGATCGAACCCGAGCTACTACGGCTGATAAAAATTAAATACTTCAACATATTAGTAATAACATATTAAATATTGTCGACCTTTTTTAAACTGCTCAATAACATGTCATTTAAAAAGATATGTTGATCTATAAAACAATGAGCTCTTTGAGGTGTATAAATACTAAACTTTACTTAATAAATTATACCGTATTAGTGATATTGTTTTAAGTACTGACATAAATATATATACACGTCCACCTGCAGGTGATACGAAAGTTGCGAAATCATTTTTCGCACTCAACTAAAATATGAACCATGCTGAAGTGAACACAGGCATATCAGGTTTTTTATGACGTGTCGTATCTTACTGTATTGACCATAATAAAGCAGTGTTGCGAAAATGTACGATAGGGCTTTTCACGACCTTGTCCACCACGTAAATGGTTTTATGATCTGAATGTTTTAGTTCAGTTAAGTTATTTTTTTATAGAATAAGGGTGACAAACGAGCATACAGCCCAATTGATGTTAAGTAGATGCTGTGGCCCATAGACATCTATATTTATACTCAATTAAGAATCAAAATGCAGATGCGTTGTCACCCCTGAGGACTGAGATGGAATTCCTCGTTTCCAGCAAAAAGGGTCTCTACGCTCACAATATGAAACACAGCTTTAAGCCGCTATTTTATGCTGTTATTTTATGAGCGTGTCCTATCCCGGTCGAGACGACCCTTTCGTGCTGCAATCACAATTTAGCTGCAGCATGACTACCACGTAAGTATAGATAACGTATATCGATAATAAATATAGTAGACATATTGGCTAAATTCATTTATGTATTTGGAGTTGAGAGCCTATTTTCTGCTCTATTTTGACCAAACATTGGGAATTGCTGCCCAAGTTTGAGTACAACCATTAGGAATTTCAGCTCTATGTTGGGGCATGATCATTGGAAATTGTTACTCTAGTTCCAGTATGTTATTTGGAACTTGCTGTATCTAGTTTTAATATGATCTTTCCGAATTGCAGCTGTAGTTTAAGTAATACTGTAGGGATAAGTAATAAGTACAACCGTCAGGAATATTTTATTTAATTGCTCTAGTTTGAAAATGACCTTAGTTAACTGCTACCCTAGTTAAGAAATTACCACAGGCTGGTATGGTTACTGGAAATTGCTGATCTAGTTTGAGTATGACTATTGTAAATTACTGTTTAACAATATAAAAACTGTTACCCGTCACCTTTGACCACTGGGTATAGCTGCTCTAATTTTACAAAGACCATTTGAGTTATTATGATTGCGATCGTTGAAAGTAATCATAATAACTCCAATGGTCAGAGGAAATTACTGTTCTACTTTGGGCACGCCATTGTAGATCGTTATAGTACTTTGACAATGACCACTTAGAATTAATGTTTTTCTTTGACCATTAACTCTTACTACAATCATTTTTATTTTTATTATCATTTTAACATTTTTTCTGGAAAAATCTTACTGATTAGAACTTACCAGATCCTGTTCGGATATGAAGGCATCGTCCTCAAGGCGCGCGACGAGTTTGTTCCCGCTGTCGTCCAGCTCGGGATCGCATAGCGCGCCCTGCCCCGAGCTGCGCCGCCGGTACCCGCCCACTCCCACTCCCACCACTGGCTGACTCGCCTAAAAATAACAAATGAAAATCATACGACCATAATTTTCTAATATATAATCACATCACAATTAATCACTTGTAACCACGGTCTAACAAAAGCTTATTCACTCGCGAGTAGAAACTTGTTTGATATTGGACCAAACTGGAATATTAATGATGGTTAAGAAATGCGATGCGATAAAAGAATACATGTTCAAAACAGCAGTTGTAGTTTCTACACACAGTTTGTAGGCCTCTTCAATTTGTCAGTTAAAAATTTTTTTAAAAAACACCATTGAGTGGTGACCGATGTTTGTGACCAAGAACAAACTTTCTAAGTAAGTATGAATTCTTATTTTAAAGTAATTTTAAAGATAGAGCAGTGAGACTCACCACACTGGTTGTTAGTGAGTTGAGCATGTCGAAGGTGTTGCTCTGCTGCGTGTGTATGATGGCGAGCGCATTGTACGGCCGCGGGCCCAGCACCGGCGCCTTCATCACACCCACCTCACCGCCCATCACCACCTAAATCATTACATCTTATTATGTAATATTGATTCGTTAATGGATTTACGTCTGATTTTTTCAATCGCTAGATAAAAATATCAATTGAACTATTTTATTTATTTATATAATATAACCGTAATTTTTAATATTTTTTTGATAGTTGTGTATGTTATATTTTATTCTACTAATAAATTTTATCTGGGGATTGAAAAATGCGCCCTAAATAAGAAAAAATATTACATCAGAAAAAGCAAAGTTGGTTAATAAATAATAAGTATGTGAAAGGCAAAAACTAAACTGTAACAAAGTATTATATTGAAGTAATCTAAATAAATATAAATATAATTTTTTTAAACTTATTTAAACATTAGATTTGTTTGATATTATAAAACCTATGTTTAATAGTACAAATTCTCACCTTGAAGGTTTTCTCCTTGCCATGAACAGTCTTCTCCTTAGCAGGTAGCACCGTGGACTCCAAGTGATGAGCTGGCTGCGAGATCTGGTGCCCATGCCCATGTAGGCCTGATGTCATCTGACGTTTAAATAATATCAAAATTAATTTTGAAAAATTAATTAAAATAATATGGCATTAAGGATTTTAAAAGGGATTGTAAAACGCCCACTTTTTCTACAAATACTAACTCCACCTGCACGCAGTGGCACCTTGCTAACTAACGCACGAGGGTTTGACTACCGAGTTCTTCCTAATCCCGTAAAATTCCACTGCTGTCCGTCGCTGGTCTACGTATTTTACGTTTAGCATCTCGATGAAGCCATCAAACTTTTATGCCTTTCCCCATAATCCCCTCTTTTGACACCCAGGGACGAAACGATGTTATACGCCGCCAATATACGACAACCGACTATTATATGATCCAAAAATACTTCAAAAACCAAAAACATGAAACTAAAACCTGACTACTTTTAATGATTAAGTCATACGCTCATTAAAATAGATTTTTCTTATTTAATTATTTTGTTGTATGTTATATACCCCCATTTCTGTATATCCTCTAATTTATGCGAGTTCGTTATTTGTTATATTATTTATTTGAAATGTTATTTGACAAATCTTAATGTCCATGAGTGAAGCTAATACGAGATACTTAAAGAGTTATAATTTTTATGAAATTCCATCATTTACAACAATATTTTTATGTAGTAAAGTAGGGAGGGAGGGTTCTAAAGTACAGTTTCACAAGTTATGAATCTATATATAATAGGTTATAAGAGGTATATAGGTAATAAGAGGTTCCGATTTTATGATGTGATCATTAAAAAACTTAGTGCAGACTTTTTGCGCAGCACATTTTACTCTTACCTTACACAAGTGCATTATGAAAGTACGTTTTACATTTTTTTTTTACATTTAAGGGTCTTTATCATGATTCATGACTTGTAATCTCCATTGTTTGTTTATACATAAATTGATAAATAAACAAATAGAGCGGTATCTCCGAAGGAATTTTCACAGACAGCTCATATAAATTCCAACAAAAGTAAACAAATAATTGGAAGTCGTTAACTTTTCTAAATTATTTTTTTTATTTTCTGTACAATTCAATAAAATTTTATATTAATTTCTCTTTCAGTGTCTCGTCTATTTACTTTTGGTATCCACTGAGAAGGAAACGAAAAACACAAAAGCGCGGGGAAAAAACATGTCAAAACAAATAAAGCGAAATCTATTCACATAATACAGATAAACGTAAAACGCATTCGGAACGCACCCGGCGTGAAGGATAACGAGTGACGGTGACGGCACAGTATCTACTGGGAAGGATCGTGATAACAGCCCAACTTATCGTCTCTGATGTAACGACATTCCATGATGACAGAAAAGGTCGCGCTCGAATTACGCGTTATGTTCACAATAATTCGATACTATTAACTAATTATAAGAACACGATTTAGGGAATCGAATGAAACAGTCAAAACACCTAAGATGAGATGCTAAAGTAACAACAAAAGACCAAGGAATAGATAATCTTACATCGAATACAAATTACAAACGAAATCAACACGTACGTATACGCAGAGCCCAAACAGCTTGACCAAGAAATCTGAAATTCGGACAGTACCTGCCTTCAGGTGACTAAGGCATAAGAGTTTTGAAAAATTCAACCCCTAAGATTATGAAGTAGCACACTATTTCCAACCTATACGAAACATTTTTATTTTATCAGTGAAAAGGCAGGTACCGTGCCGTAAATATTGTTATAATTATATAGCTCCGTAATTTCTCTTAACTTTAATAACTATTTAATGATTTCTTATATTTACGCGAACACTACACATTGAAATAATACTAGTTTTTACGGATTTTATCGCGTATATTTAACTATAAATACCCGACGTCGCGACGCTCGAAACGTCGGGTATTTAATAACTATTATTAAACTACATATTATTTATTTTTTATATTATATATAATACTAACACTGTTTACTGCCGCAGAAGAAATAATTGTGAAAATGTCATTTTAAATTTGGAAGAGTTATACTATTCAATTAGGAATGATAATGATACTTTCAAATAAATTTATCGCTACAATACCTACGCCACCTACCGTAAGCTAATTGTACTATGCCTATAACCAAGCAAGTGCAAGCAATAAATTAACAAAGTTTTACCGTAACCTGATAAACAGTATGGCAGTGCATAAAATAGGAATAAACAAACATTTATTTTAATATATTAGATATTATAATAGTCAATATTATATACAATAGTCATAATGATATTACCTACAAATATGATTCATTCACGGGCGGGTAGTGGCGTAAGAGGCGACAGAGGGGAATGAAGCGGAACATGTGTAGCAGCACCAACAACCTGCGATTGCCAACCCGTCTGCCAACGCGCCAACTATGGTAAATATCACCCCTATGAGACAATCTATGCGGGAGGCCTTTTGATAGGCTACAATGATGACGATTCATTATCATCAGCTCGTATATATTCCACTTCTTGACGTCGATCGATCCCATGAAAGACATACAAAATACCACAGGATCGTATTTTATGCAAAAAAAAGAAAAACTAAATCCCACACCTTTATAAATTGTTTAAAATTTGCGAAATAGTTGATATATTCAAAGCTTATGTGTATTGCCAAGTAAAATCACGACTGGATACTAGCAGATGATCATAATGTAGGTAGTCTATTTTCATTGACTAGCGATAGTTTCAAAGTGATAGCGCACGGAGATACCAAATTAAATTCACGTAGATAGAAGACAGACTGCGGGAAGACGATTTAAATACTTTTATAAATCAGATTTAATAAAGTACATTTATTGGTCTAATGGTTGTCAGCGCGATGGACCACATGATCAGCAGATCATGTGAGTTAGCGTCACTTTGCCACTCTTAGAGGTAGAATTTTTTGATCCATATTCATATGTGACCTCCTGACGTAAAACCCATTCAATAAAAACAAACCATCAAAATCACTTCATAATTCATAACATAAATACAAAAAAATATATACAGTCGTCCTCCTGCTATGACGTTGGCTAAAAATCGTACAAACCAGAAGTGGTCAATTTCAAAAACTAAGGTTCGAATTAGGTGATTGTGCTATTATGACCGTGTTTAGTTTGGATGTACCCCGTTAGCAAAATTAGGCGTACGTGCTTTTGTGCCATCGCTCCTTGCACACTCTCGTCTGCAAATAGTTTGATCGCTCCGACAATTGGAATAAATTAGCGCGAGTGCGCGTACCGGGAAGCAGTGGCCGACCGTTTGTACGTATTCCCTAAACTATCAATACAGATACGCACTACTAAAAACATATTTTACCACGACGGTTTTTGAGTGCTGCAATTAAAATGTATTTCTAATACGGCTTTTTAGCCTATTGCCGGTGAAAAATTATTTGGAGGACTTCGAGCAGAAAGCCCTTCTCACTGCACCTGTGTATCCATGATTCTACAAGCGATACGTGAGCGAGACTCAAAATTTTACCATCAGGCAAAGTTACTGTATTCTTAGACCACATTAACTCCATAGTTCTAAAATTCAATTCACTATGGAGTTAGAGGCAAATAATTCTTTAGCCTTTTCAGATATTTTAGTCATTCGAAACCTAGTAAGACCATCAGTATTGCTGTGTATAAAAAAGATCCATACTAACCGATATTTAAACGGTGAATCTCACCACCATCATTCACAGTTAGTTACCGTGGGAAAATCTTTGTTTCAGAGAGCACAGGGGATACATGATGGTAAACACCTGGCCGCCGAGCTTCAGCACGTCAAGCAGGTTCTGCACAACAAGCTTCGGGTCTCACACCTACGTCACAGTGACCGAGTGAAGCCGGCTACAGTCTAGCGTGTGCCTGCTGTACTACCATAATTATATCAGAGGAGTTCCAGACAAGATTGGCTGCAACTTAAAGCGGGCTTCCATAAAAACATAATAATAGGTCCGGGATAAAGTTTCTTCGAATTTTGTTTGTATAAAATTAAAGAAAAATTTCTTTGGTTGTACTGTTTGTCTGGCGGGTTTTAATATCAATACATATAGGAAATTAATAAAAATAAAAAGTAAAAAACATTTTCCCGCCAATTTTTTAATTGTTTTTCTGTCCGCCAAAATGAGTGAATCGAACGAAGAAATTCGATACATTCTGAAGTTTTATTACAAAGAAAGGAAAAATACGACTCAAAACGCGAAAAAATATTGTGACATTAATGGACCTAATGTAATGTCAGTAAGAGCAGCATAAAGTTGGTTCAAGCGTTTTCAGTCCGGGAATTTTAATGTCAAAAATGCAGCTCGCTCTGGTCGCTTTCATATGGATAAAGTCGATACCGTTTTTTAAAAGTGAAGCAAGATCGGCATATTAGTACATATTATATGAGTTACGATATAGCCGAGGAATTGAGGATTGACCACAAAACAGTTTTAAACCATTTGAAAAATTCTGGCTATATAAAAATGCTTGATATCTGGATACCACACGAGCTCACTGATAGAAACCTAATGAATCGTATACTCATTTACGAATCTCTATTAAAACGTAATGAAACCGAATTATTTTTAAAAAGATTGATCACTGGTGATGAAAAGTGGATAACCTACGACAAGAATATGCGAAAAAGATAATGGCCTACGGCTAGTCAAGCTCCACCTGTGTGTATGGTGGGATTGGAAGGCCATCTTTATTATGAGGTTTTACCGCCGGGCAAAACCATCGATTCGGATCTCTACTGCCAACAACTTTTTTTTATAGAAGAGGGGGCAAACGAGCATGCGGCTCACCGGATGTTAAGTGACTACCGCCGCCCATGATCAACCGCAACACCAGGGGAATTGCAGGTGCGTTGCCGGCCCTTTATAAAGGAGTAAGCTCTTTTCTTGAAGGTCCCTAGGTCGTATCGGTCCGGAAAAATCGCCGGTGGTAAACTATAACCCTCCACAAAAAGTCAAGGAAAAAATAAACTTTGTTTGAGGTACCGTAAATACAAAAATCCACTGGACGAACTTGCATTACGAACACTTAGCAAAAGATGCGCCGAATTAATAGGCACCTCTCATAAAAACTATGTCGCGGATCTGGAGGGAGCACTTTCCAAAAAATCCAAAGTTATTCTAGACCTTCACAAAAAATAAAAAACGTAATAGCAATGCTTACCCTACATCCATGACCTTCGGAGATGACAAAGCAGATAATGGTGACGGCATATGCAATCCCTTTGCCTCATTTTTCGATCGGTGTATAACACTAGCTCAGTACTGTCTGTAAGCACTGTTGACCAAATTTGTACCTCAAATTATCTTGCTAATCTTCACTTCTCACAAGATCAAGTACTCAAAACTCTTACTGGTCTAGATCGGGCCAAGGGAGCTGGACCTGACGACATACCCCCTTTGTTTGTAATCAAATGCCGCGAAGCGTTATCCTTACCATTGGCAACCATTTTCAATATGTCTTTAAAAACGGGTACTTTCCCTTCGGTCTGGAAACAGACACGTATTGTCCCAATTTATAAATCAGGAGACGCAGGATCCGTCAGAAATTACAAACCAATATCCATATTGTCTGTCTTCGCTAAAGTTTTTGAATCATTAGTTTGTCCTGTTTTGGTTTGGCACATAAAACAAATAATCTCACCCCAACAATCGGGGTTTTTAACATCTCGCTCTACAGCTACAAATCTCGTTTGGTTTGTGGACTCTGTCTCCAAGTCTCTCGATTCCCGCTTGTCTGTGGACACCATCTACACATACTTCAGTAAGACGTTTGACATTGTAGATCATAACATCGTACTTCACAAACTCTCAATTTTAGGCATCACTGGCAATCTTCTCGAATGGTTCTCTTCATACCTCAGGCAGAGAAAATCGAGAGTTGTGGTAAATGGTTACTCCTCAGAACCATTTCTACCTATGTCTGGCATTCCTCAGGGTTCCCATCTCGGTCCGATTCTTTTCAATATTTTTATAAATGACCTAGCGTCTGTTTTTAAACACGCGACCTGCTTTATGTACGCAGATGACATGAAATTGTCCTTGAAAATCAAAGACCACAGTGACTCACTCATATTGCAAGAGGATTTGGACCGGATGTCTTTGTGGTGCGTTAAGAACAGACTATTTTTGAACCTCGATAAATGTAAAATTATAAGATTCTCAAGATGTGTAAATGCTCCGACACCTATGTATAATATTGATGGTCATCCTTTGGTAGAAGTGGACTCTGTTCGAAATCTGGGTGTGATTCTGGACAAAAAGTTGCGGTTTCATAAGCACGTTGATGGAATTGTTACAAGGGGTCTTCAAATGTTGGGGTTCGTGTTGCGTGATTCTAAAGAATTTAAGAGGACTACAAAAATTTCCTTGTACAAGTCTTTAGGCCGTTCCAGCCTCGAATACTGTAGTCAGGTCTGGTCTCCATTTTATGACATTTACGTGAAACGCATAGAATTCCAATTTTCCATCCATCCAGAAGGGTTTTTTGTGGTATCTTTCGTACCAAACTTACAAAATAAAGGATCTACCCTCATACAAAGACCGACTGACGTATTTTAAATTAAGTAGCCTGCAACAGCGAAGACTTTTGCTGGATTTCATGTTGCTACACAAAATCGTCAATGGAACCGTAGACTGTCCATACCTACTAAGTGCAATAAATTTCAAGGTACCTTTTAAGCTAGTGCGTGTCAGCCGATACGTCCCCTTTTCAGTTGAAGGCAGTAAAACTAAAGTGGGTCACCACGCCACCATAAACAGGTTACAGAGGCAATATAACCAGCTCTGCAAGACATGTGACGTTTTTATTTTTGCTGATAAACATCAAAAATTCAAACAAAAAATTATGCAGTCCTTTACTTTTAACAAACATTTAGACCTAGTTTTAAGTTTATAGTTGTAAGTTTTAAAAAACATATTCGTTGTCCACATTGCATGCCGTGGCAACCTTTAATTAAGAAGACACTGAGATATAAACCTTCCTGTAATTTGTAGTATTTACATAGTGTTCGTGTACGACTTGTTGGTTGTCCTAAATAAATTAAAAAAAAATACCACAGAGAGGTCGTACACGGAAGAAAACTCTTCGTGAAACGTACAGTGGTTGATTTTTTTGATCGAAAATTAGATCAAAAAACGAATTTTTAGTGGCCTACCAACCCTCGTTTTGGAAAGTCCGAACGAAAAATATTAGTATTATCCTACCCTTTTCTTCAATAATTGTCTGTAATTTGGTAGAGTTATGTGATCCAAATTCGGTAATATTCCTTATTTTATTTATTTATAGACAAAATAATATAAAATACTCTTTTTTAACTTGTCCCTTAAAATGCCGTTAGTGGAAAATTCCATATACGCTACGTCGAATTTATGACTTAGAAAAAAAATAATTAATAAACTGTTATTTTCGACAATAGGTAGTGTTTTAGCAAGTAAACAGCCACCATATTAGTTTTTAATAGCAGTCGCGTTTGTGAAATCCAAGTGAGTGGTTTGACGTCACGTCGTCCTGTTTTCATTTTCCACTACGAACTTGACTATTTGAGGTAAGTTATAATTTCTTGGTATTAAAGATTTTGATGGCTTATTAGAATAAGTGTTAATGATATGAATTGAAAGTAATATTTAGTAAAATTACATTGAAACTACTGAATTTAGAAGTTCGTTTCTGCGCCGGCATACGTCACGTCCTCTACGTGACGTATTTTATTAGTGCAAAATCAAATGTGGCGTAGTGGAATTCTTAAGCATGGTTTACATTGTGTCTAGTTTATTTTGAAATCTTTATCGAGCTGGTTTATGGTAATAATATAGACAAACTTATAGTTCTACATTAGTATCAACTAGATTTTATTTACGAGAAATTAAATTAAATTGATCATTATATAATATTTTTCGAGTATAGTATGTAGGATGAGGATTCGTACTTAACTGATAACAGCAACAGTTAGGTGTAACTTATCATAAAAATTAAGATTAAATTAGGATTATCTTTTTCAGAACTCACCGTGGCATTCACAGCTGCGCGATGGTTCTAAAGATACAGAGAAGAAATAAAACAGGACCCAGAAAAGCACGAACTTCACTTGAAAGACTAAAGAAGAATATCATGAAGATACCTGATCTAACTGAAGAGTAAAAAAGGCAATGTCGGGAACAATAAATAAAGAAAAAACAAGGTTTTATGTAAACTATACCTTACAGTTCCTACACATGACTCCAATTGCCATTAACGTCACTTGTCCTATTGTTGCTGTGAAATTTATATTGAATTTAATATTTGCTTGGTACGACTATTGCTTTAATTTAACCTAAAAAGAAATCTATCCATTAAACCTTGTTTTTATAATATTAATTTAAATAGCATATTGTAATATAGAACAATCCCATTAAAGACTACATTGTACCATAAAGTAGCGTAGAGGAACAGTTTTTAAAGAAAAAACGTTAAATTTAAAATTACTAATTATGAGTTTGTGATTTTTAGACTATTAATGTTTAAGAATGTTTTAGTAAAATTATAATATATTCTCGAAAGACAACTGAGTTTTAATAATTATCCAAACTTTGTGATGTAAAGGAACTTTTCAGCTGATGTACCCTTATTAAAATATAAATTTCTCATTAAATTTAAAGACTTTTCACATATAAATTAGTATTTTTTTTAAACAACTTAATTATAGCGACTGATAAAATACATATTAATTATTAAATATTATATTTTATTTCGGTGGAATTCCATTACGCAACGAACAAACTTTTTGACTGGCTGGAAGCGCGCCAGTTTCGCGCAATTAGTTTCCTACAAACAGTTTACTGTAATAATCCATGTTTCCACCAAATCCCTAACTCACACTATGCCCGTTGTAAGGAGGATATCATAATCGCCACGCTTGCCAGCTGGATTAACGAACTTAATACCACAGTTTATCTTTAAACTGTGGTAGTACCGAGCAGACGTTTCGGTTACGTCTTCGGATAGGGTATTTTTATATAAAAAATAAAATTTGTCATACTTTTTTTCTATTTTTCTATTTATTGTGATATTTTATCGGTAAGAAAATGTATATATTTAAAATTTTAAATATTATACAATGGCTGCAATGTCACTTAGCCTTATCAATTCCTAGCAAAAACAGACACTTACTAATAGAAAACAATGAGGATGTAGAAGGAATAAAATAGGTCATAGTTTAGAACCTTGTGGAACAATACCTTTATAGGGCTTCCCATAGAGGGATTAATCCCGCTTATATCACTGCATTTTACTGTCGCAGTTAAACATTCTTTAACGTGTAGGTATCAAAGAAAAAAATGTCAGCTCAAATTAATGTACATTCCTTTCAGGTAAATTACGGCTATATTTTGGTTGTAATTGAATAAGTCGGCTCGACCGGAGAATGACCACGCTTCCACAGAATACCAGCGTAAATAGCAGCTTAGTGCTGCTGTGTTCCAAATGGTGAATGTAGAATGTAGACAGCCGGAGACCCTTTTAGTGGATAGGAGGCATTTCATCTTAGCCCTTATAGATGACAATACATCTGCTTTTTGATTTTTAACCGAGGATAGATGTAGACGTCTATGGGCCACAGTATCCAGTTACCACCAGGTGGACTGTGTGCTCGATTGTCTCCTTATTCTATAAAAAATCCTAATTGGCATTGAAACTATGGGGAAATTGATTGAACAATTATTAATATAAATGTTTCCACATAAACTACAGTTTGATCTAAGTGATTAAACTTATATATATATATATATATATATATATATATATATATATATATATATATAGAAAAAGTGCAGTATAATATAGTAAACGAATTTTCAAATTAAGTGTTGAAGAACATCGCCTATTTAAATAAATAATAACATTACCTAAATGGGGCTGCGTTATTCAAAATATTACAAATATGTCCACAGCTGTGTTCAGCGGCAGAAGAGCTGTCATGATGACGATGATGATGGCCCGTTATAATTTGTCAGGATTCGTCATATTTCTCCAACGATAAAACAAAATTGAAATGAAACCAGTTTTTACGGATTTTATCGCGTATATTAAACTATTTTATATGTATAACTAACATTTGGAGTACTTTACAGTACCCATTGTCACAGGGGACCCCTTAGTTCGACGACCCAACATTCATTTTTAAATTATTAATTTTTGGTCCGATCCACGCAGAATGAGCTTATAGTATCTTGAAGTCTTGCAGTTGTATGCTTGGGTTGGGATTTAATTTGATTAATTATATGATCTCGAGCAGATGATGGCACCCAGCCATCTTCTCTATTGAAATTAGAATGTTTCCAATAACCTCACGAATCATCTTTGAAAGGAATCTGTGTTCTGCGAGGTTTTGTGGTCTATCGAATCTGATGTAGTGACGGGGGCGACCCTGTACCTATTTACAGACTGCAGACTCCCCGTGTGTTCTTTTACGCGAGTTTTTATTGGTCTTTTAGTTTGTCCGCTTTTATTCAAGTTTGAAGGTATCGGTACTGTATCCATTACTTAGTAAGCCAAAATAAGAAAAAATAAAAAATAAAACATTGACTTATTGATCCATTCTGATTGATACATTTAACCGTCAATCGAAAAGCAGTCAACTACGATTCCCATCAGAGTTACAAATTCTGACAGCTGTTGATGCATTTCACAGGGTTGATCTAACATCACGTTCCAAAGAAGACACTGGCAATTGCAGACGAAACCTTCGCTTTACGACACTTATATACATAAATAAGCTTTGAGTGTCCGTTTCCTCAAAATGCGTCACTATTTTTAATCTTATGTCTACTATTTTTAATCGCGCATACGTTTGTACAATCGTGAACAAATTTGTATTAGATCATTTATTGACAGTTGAGCATGATCGTACGTTCGTTGTTTGGTCAGCAAATTCAATGTAAGACAGCATCAACGCAACTGCGCTAGTGACATTAACGTTGTGTATATTTTTTTATATTTGTGCGTGATCCTCAAGAGTCTGTTTGGTTTATGCTAGGCAATATGTGATTTTTAACCGGTATAGAATGATAGGGTTGTCGCTTTTCAATTATTTATTATCTAGACAAGACAGTGTATCAGCAAAGTTCGGAAAAGAAAAGGACGAGGAGGAGGAGGATCAACATGGTGTCTATCTAGACCACATGGCAGTGTATAAGCTAAATTTGGAAAAAAGAGTGACGCAACAGCAGTGTATTATAATATATTTACACGAATTATTTCAAGCTACTTTCGAACCCCCATAACTCGAAAACTATTACACCTACACACTTGTAATTTTGCATCGTCGTCATTATCATTGCAGTCCTTCACAAATCCACTGCCAAACATAGGCCTCCCCCAAGGAATGCCACAATGCACGGTCTTGAGCCACCTGCATCCATCGACTTTCTGCATGTTTTACCAGGTCGTCACCCCATCTAGCGGGGGACGCCCTACACCGCCTGCCGGTGGGCCGCAGCAACCACTTACCATCAGGTGGACTGTGTGCTCGTTTGTCACCCGATCCTACAAAAAAAACTTCCTGCATGTCTTACCAGGTCGACACTCCATCAAGTGGGGGATCCGGCCCACACTTCGGACACCAATACGAGGCTGCCATTCGAGAACCTTTTTTCCCCCATCGGTTGTCGGTTCTTCGAGCTATATGGCCGGCCCTGAGTACTGAACCAAACATCGGAAATATATATTTGCGATTTGATACTGGGCGACCGTGGAAAATCAGAGAGATAGCTGAGATCATAGGCATATCGTATGAACGAACTCAAAATATAATTCATAATGAATTGGGGTTTTCGAACGTTTCTGCGAGATGGGTAACGGGGCTCCTTTCAACCGAACATAAACGCAACCAAATTGCGATGTCGCGCGATTGTTTAGAATTGTTTCAAGCCAATCCACGTAACATTTTAGAGAGATTTGTTACTACTTACTACTGAACTACTGATGAAACTTGGATTTATTACAATACAGGTGTCTTGCTGAGTCAAAACAACAATCAAAAGAATGGAAGAGACCAGGCTCACCGCCGAAGAAACCTAGTGATTTTGTCTGTAAGCAAGGTGATGGTATCAGTATTCTGGAATTCGAAGGGAGTCATTATGGTCGATTAACTAGCGAAAGAAATCACCATAAAATTTATTACTGCATGCTTTTACGTCGCTTGCGTGATGAAAAAAAAACGTACGCTCACACGTCCTACGAAAAAATGATGGCTGATATCCATAATTGTGGGTTCGATCCACTTCCACACCTCGCTTACTCGCCTGATTTGCCACCATCTGACTTCTACCTCTTCCCCAGTCTAAAAATACATTTAGGAGGACAGAAATTTTTATCAAATGAAGACATCGAAGCTGCCGTTAATGCCTATTTTGAGGGTCAAGATGAGGCATTTTTTGAAAATGGTATAATGGCTTTAGAAACCAGATGGAAGAAGTGTATTGAGAAAAGTGGTATTTACGTCGTAAATAAAAATAATTCTAAAATCTGGTTTAGCTTTCATATTCAGGCCGCGGACTTTTCAATCGTACATTCATACAGATCCTGTGATTTAAGTATACTATGTGATGCAGTATAAAAAAATCCACGAACCCATATAATCCCGTTGGTGTCGTAAAAGTCGACAAAGGGAAACAAATAGATAGACTGCAGCATCTTTTGCATAACAACACAATATTATAAAATAGCATGGCAACTATGGCAAAATCCCGAGGCCTGATGAATGGAAAAAATATCTTCAGGTTTCATAAAATTCGCTGTGACAGCAAATGAAGATTTATACGGTTTATACGCCGGAAAATATGTTAATATTACTGATCTGGGCCGAGCTAGTATCGTCGATTAGCTTCTCGTCAGAAGTTTTTTATCGATTCAACTTTCTGAACGATTTTTCTCGTCGGCCCATTAAAACATGGGTGTGAAATGAAAGTCAGTAACATATAATTTTAATTGAAATTGTGCACAGAGTAAGTTTCTTCCGCGATTATGGCGTTCTGTATAATTCGGCGATAAATTCAAGATTTCTATTTTATTAAAAGTGCACTAAATATAATTCATAAATAAAAACAAGAAATATCTACGTAAATAATGTTATAAGCAAGCAGATTACTTGATTAAAAACGTATGTAACATAGAAATTTATACCCAATGTAACCCCCATAGAAAGTTGACGGATTTAGAGACCTCAAAACTATAGTTTTTTGGTTATAATTTATACATATAATTTATTTTGTATGGTTAATTTTTATTATAACAATGTATTTAAACTATATATAGTCCCATGATTGCAGTATACGGAAAAAGTAAAAAAATGATATTTAATAAGGATTAGGTACAACGAATTAAAAATTATTCTCCTCTATTAGAAAGGTATAGTCGCAAATTCGGTGACATCAATTCTAATTTCTAAAACAGATGAATTTGTTAAAGCCAGAACAAACTAACAAGAACACCAGTAAAGTTTATTTTATCGACAGTATATATATATCTATACTACCTTTGGCTCTTATCTGTTGACTGATTTTAATGGATATGGCAATCCCGCATTTTTAAAAACTGAGCAACATACTTTTCTGCGGTTTCTTTCAAGAGATTGTCTAACATTTAAAATACTTAAATTATTTAACAGTACATAGTTTTCCGATCAACTAGTTCAAGGCTACAAAAGCAATTGCAAGTTTATTTACAAACCGTTTGGCAAAATTGTGATGCGTTGTTGACGCAGACACACCGTTGACGTCAAACGTAAGAAAATGCTGCCGACTACATAAACCAAAGAAGAAGAAAAAAATTGTTTATTTAATTTTGTGATTATTCTGCATCCATATAATTGTCTCATATTTCAACACATTTGACTTCTGATTCAGAGGTTGCCGTACCGTCGAATTTAAATAGTTCCTTATTTGAAAGCATAGAGGCACTTATTCGTTCCTACCTATTGGTCAATATGGCCTGAAATGGCCCAATAACAAACTGTTTTCAAAGTTTCAATTATTTATTAATGCAGTATGATAACATCTTGCTTTCAAAGTCAATGCAGAATACGACAGCGATTTGAAATGTTACTACAAACTTAAAACCCCTGACCTTAATTTCAAGACGAATAACATTTTGTGTAAAACATCCAAGCAAGTTTTTACGACTTAATCTAACTTATCAAAGTGATTAAATCACTTTGATAATGATCGCCGTCACGTAGGTGGACAGACCGCATTTTACACCACAATGTATTTATAAACAACCGCGCAATTCTTTTAGGAACAATCGCTCAACATGAAGTCGCCCTATATAAAACTTATATTTGTCTTGTTTTATAATGTTTTTTTTAATGTATAGAAATTTTAATGTCAGTGTACTACAAAATCTTTAAGTCTGTACGAGACATAAACAGAATTTTAACATTTATTACAATGGTATCTACGGTCCGGAGCCTGTCTCGCCTCAAGCAAAGCATTGTGTGTAAAATTAAAAGTATTGTCACGAAAGGAGCTTGTTACACTATTTTACAATATATAACTGGTGAAAACAGGAGAGACTAGATATTTACGGGTCAATTAATAGGCACGTACCAGCCCTAGTCATTGCTTTTATATGATTGTAAAAGTACCTTTTATTTTAAGTGACAAAGGAGGAAACAGTCCATCTAACGGTAAGGTAAGTGGAATCAGTGGCCTATAGACACTTACATCTAGAAAGTACCAGCAATAAACCCAGAGGGACATTTTGAATAAAATCTAATAATCTAATGGTGTTTTTTCAAAAAAAAAAATCAAAATTTTCTAACAAAATAGAGATCACTCTGCATTGCGCTCTATCTATTCGTTCTAAAGTTTCACCGAAATCATTTCTGAAGATGGGCCGGATAGACACAAAAAATTTAAAATTGCTTTTCTTCTCCCTCTTCCTATCACGTACATGCAGTGTTCATAGTATGCAAATGATCCACTGAATTTAATAGTTGCCAGTTATTTTAATATTAGACTACTACTTTAAAATATTGTAGCTTGGTAATAGACCTTGTATATATTTTGGGATTTAATTGTAAAGGCGTATACATGGAAATACGAGTTCGAATTGAAACTGCAAGAGCCTCTTTCATGAGGATGAGCAAAGTCCTTACTACAAGGAGACCATCAATCGAACTACGTACAAGACTCATGCAATGCTATATTTGGCCTGTCATACTGTACGGATGCGAATCTTGGACTATGAAGGAAGATCTCCGTAGGAAACTAGAAGCATTTGAAATGTGGATATATCGCCGTATGCTCCGAATAAGTTGGACAGACAAAGTTACCAACATTGAGGTCCTCAAACAGATGAAAAGGAATGAACCCCTACTTGTCAAAACCATCAAACAGAGAAAAGTTGCGTACTTAGGACACGTGCTAAGGCATGAACATTACCAACTGCTGCAGACTATTGTGATGGGCAAAGTAGCGGGTAAAAGAGGTGTTGGTAGAAGGAAAATGTCGTGGCTATGTAACATCCGGAAATGGACTGGGATAAAGAAAGTTGAAGATCTGTTCAGGCTAGCCATGAACAAAGAAGAATTTAGAAGGATGACTGAAGATGCTGACCTTCAGTAATGGAGAGGCACTTAAAGAAGAAGAATACATTGCCCAAAGAATGAACTGATAACTCTGTAGGATCGGGTAGCGATAGATTAGGTTTGTTCCTAGTGTTTCCATCCATTAAAGCTTGATAAAGTCCATTGCTGCCTTCCCCATAGACCGCCTCATGGGGTACTTTGCCATGGTTGACACCCCTTACAAGCAGGTTGGGAACCGCAGTTTCTTCAAATAATTTTGAACGTTTACACAATGGTTAAATATGTACATTTTCATAAAAACTATTTTTGTTTTCGTAACTATCATTTTCATCAATATTATCACCATTATTATTGCAGCTTGTACAAGACTTCAATTCTCTCCGGTATGGTGGACCAAACCGAATGAAGCCATCACTATAAAAAAGCTTCAGCGTTACCAGAGATTGGCATGTATGGCTGCCACAGGCTGCATAAGAACCAAAACCAACAGCAGCTTTAGAGGTTATACTGGAGCTAACCCCGCTTCATCTACACATACAACAAGAAGCAACTTTAGCTGCCATTAGACTCAAGACTAAATCTTTTGAGTAAGATAATAAGATTGGAGTCCCTTACATAAGTATGATTGATAGAATATTTAAAAAAACCTATCTTAGAAGCCAAGTAAGATAAGATCCCAAAACAATTTGTATTCGATAAGTATAAGATATAATTAAATGAAACCGACCAGTCGGAGGGAAGCCCAAGAGAGCTTAGAGTTTTCACGGATGGTTCTAAGACAAATGAAGGAGTGGGGTCTAGGGCTTTTTCTGAAGACCTTTTTCTGAAGATACATATGTACATCGCTGGGTACCCATAACACAGTTTTTCAGGCGGAATTTATGGGTAGCATCCAAGCGGCCATAGCAATAGATGCTAGGAAGGTAAAAGACTTCTCCATCAGAATACTGACCGACAGTATTGCGGTACTACCAGCTCTGAGTTGTAATATGGGGAACTCGGGACTAATATATGAATACCATTAACGATTAAATGAGGTATGTAAACACAACAATGTGACTCTGCAATGGATTAAGGGACACTGGATCCAGAGGCAACGATGCAGCAGACGAACTGGCCAGAAGGGGATCAGCTCTGGCCACTATAGGGCCGGGACCAATAATGCCAATCCCCTTTGGTTACGTTCGTTCACTGGTACGTAGAAACTTCAATAATCTATACGCTCAGCTTTGGAAAAATCTAGTAGACTGTAGACAAGCTAGGGAGGCCCTGAATAAACAGTCGTCTAACCAAGGTTAGTGCTATCACAGGACATGGCTCCTTCAACAAACATTTATTTACCATAGGTGTCACAGATAGGTCCCTTGCAGGGCATGTATGGGGGAGGAAGAAACGGCGGCTCACGTGTTGCTGACATGTCCGGAGGTCGCTGCAAACAGGGCTAAACATCTCGGCACGCCAGGATCGCAGCCCGGAGCCCAAAGGACCGCTGATCTTCTTCGGGTAGATTTCATGACTCGTATAATCACATTATTCCTGCCCACACGCAAAATATTCGCTTAGACGAGGAGTTACAGAAAACAGCCCGTCGTAAACTAAACTAAACTAAAAATTATTGGAGCCCTTCATGGGCCCAATACCAAAGATAAGTCTCCGCAAAGCCGCTCTATAATATCTTGGAATGGAAAAATTTTCACCATGTTGTATTGCAGAGTAATCTGCTTTTAACTCCGGATATTATATAACACGTGTGTAGACAAGATTATCTAAAAATAGCAATCAAGCGCTATTTATTTTGTCTATGAAGATTTGCATTTTATATTAAATTTAAAAAATTCTCAGCGACATGCAAAGTGCAGCCGTTACAACATATTTGGCATACTTTAGCATTATTTAGTATACCTTGTAGAGCTATATGCCGCAGCTGTTACGTTTACAGTACGAATCGCTCGACTCTACCGGGGGAAAGATCACGCCCTCAGAAAATATGTTACGTACAGAAGTTACGTTGTGAGTGCAGATAAAAAGACCCTTTTTACTGGAAATGAGGTATTCCTTCTTAATTCTCAAGGGCAACAACCATGGATCACAGAATTAACTTACCATCAGGCTGTATGCTCGTGTTACTCTTATCTACATAAAAAATTAAACAAATACATACATAAAGTTTCACACCCGTCACCACCTAGAGAGGTAAAGACTACGGACATTATACCTGCTAAATTTATATGCTATAAGCACCTAGAGAGCATAATCTTAGGAATTTATATATTAAATTACTAATGGATTACTAATATAAAAATGTTCTGGAAACTCGTAAGAACTGCCAGGCGAAATACAAAACAGCCTATAATTAATGCTATAAGAGACGAGAATGGATGTATTCTGAATGATGAAGTTCCGAATATAAACAGATGGAAGGAATTAGTGTTGCCCATAATCGGTCTTGGTCTTGCAGTCTTGGTCTTGTTCTTGCATTTTTGCAAGACCAAGACCAAGACTGACCGTGCATAATTTGAGCAAGAACAAGACTAAGCCTGCGAGACTCTTGCGTCTTGCAGTTAGGAATGAGTGTCGTTTCAGGGAGTATAGTTCGGGTATACGCTTAGGGACTCTATGAGACGCAAAAAATACATAAAAAAAATTTGGAAAATTGGACTTATGCGCATTACGAACAATACCATAAACATACGTAGCGGATGAAAATATCCATTAAAAGAAAAAAACAGTGCATCCCTAGTTTTGACCATCGGCACTTTGATAGTGCGCGGCGTCTTGTTGTCGGCATCATTAAAGGTCGAATACTGACCTGTCAAAGAAATTTTGAAGCTATTCGGAAGTACAAGGTCAAGATACACGCGCCGGCGGCTTCTATTGATATCGCATTCAATCGTCGCCGCCGCGCCGCACGCAATACATTTGACACTGTTCAATGCCGCCACAGAGTACATGTTCCAAAGAATAAAATAAGTTTCCGGGTGCTCAGAATGGACACGAATACGTTATGCTGATCTCGCAAGGAATATTATAATTAGATAATGGTAAGGATAGGTAGATACCATAATAATTTATTCTAGTAAGTAATTATTGTAATATTAACTATAATATGGGTTTATAATAATTACTTACTATTATTATTAGTACCCGGTTGACCGAGCTTTGCTTGGTATTTTTCGCTCGGTTTTTTTTAATTCGTGTGTTTTGGAAATTATATTTCGATACAAATTACATACTGATGAAATACGAATAATATTTTTTGATCTTAGCGACATAATAGAAAAAACTGAACTGGTTATTTGAATAAAAATCATGAGTGCAATTAGTTTAATTTAAATTTTCGTTTTTGCCGTGTAGTGGCGGTTAAGAATATCCACTACCCCATATCTTCCCGTGGGTGTCGTAAGAGGCGACAGAGGGAGACAGGCAGGAGATGGGCAGCAGCGTCTTCCTGATGACAACTGTGACGTAATAAAAAACTGCGGTTGCCAACCCGCTCGCCAAGCGTGGCAACTATGGCAAATACCCCCCAATGAACAAATACACAAACAGACGGCCCCCAGTCCCCGGCGGCCCCGCTATTCCTGGCTACGGTGGCGACCATGGTAACGGCGGGGCAGGGGGTGCTAAGAATCTCCGGTGGAGGTTCGGTTGCCACCTACGACGACTCGACCTGGCAACATATAACGCACGCACCCTGAGGACTGACGAGAAGATACTGGAGCTGGAAGAAGAGGTAGACAAGTTGCGCTGGCATATTATTGGATTATCCGAGGTCCGAAGAGAGGGGGAGGACACGGCAATCCTCGAGTCCGGCAACTTGTTCTATCACCGGGAGGGCGACCATCTGTCCCAAGGAGGTGTCGGATTTATCGTCCACAAATCTCTCGTCAACAACGTTGTAAAGATTGGGAGTGTGTCGACGAGGGTCGCGTACCTGATACTCAGAATCACCAAACGGTATTCGCTGAAGGTCATTCAGGTTTACGCACCAACCTCGGCACATCCCGATGAGGAGGTGGAGGAAATGTATGAGGATATTTCCAGAGCCATACATTCCTCCAGAACCTACTACACGGTGTTGATGGGAGACTTCAACGCAAAACTGGGCACAAGAGAAAGCGGTGAGCTGAAGGTAGGGAAATTTGGAGTAGGGCAACGGAACCGAAGGGGCCAGCAGCTGGCCGACTTTATGGAGAAAGAGGGACTCTTTATGATGAACTCTTTCTTCCAGAAGCGGCCCCACAGGAAGTGGACCTGGTCGAGCCCCGACGGTTCGACAAAAAATGAGATTGACTTCATTATGACGACCAGACGCCAACTGTTCAGTGATGTCTCAGTGATCGCAAGGGTGAAAACTGGCAGCGATCACCGAATGGTTAGAGGCACACTGAACCTAAACGTTAAGTTGGAGAGGTCTCGTCTAATGAAGTCAACGCTCCGTCCCCCTCGTGCTCTAATCCAGAATCCCGAAACCTTTCAGCTCGAGTTACGTAACCGCTTCCAGTGCCTAGAAGATTGCAATGCAGTGGACGATATGAACGACAAGCTCGTGGAAACTGTCCATGCGGTCGGAGCTAAGTTCTGTAAGACCCGCCGCAGAAGAACACAAAAACTCTCCGATCACACTCTTAATCTCATGGCTGTTAGACGGGAGATGAGGCTGCAATCGTCAACAGATTTGACAGCATACAGGCAACTGAACAGACAGATCTCCAAATGCATACGGCGAGACTTACGCAACTTTAATACTTCTCGTATTAAAGAAGCGATCGAGCGGAACCAGGGCTCCAAAGTCTTTGCCAGAGATCTGTCTGCCAGAAAGAGCCAACTGTCAAGGCTGAAGACTGAGTGTGGCAACATCGTTTCCGGGACACCTGAGATTTTGAGTGAGATTGAGAGGTTCTATGGGCAGCTGTACACATCATCGTTGGAGCCACACGCAAGTGTGAGTAACGATCCAAGAGCAAGTCTTATCCGACACTATTCCGATGATATCCCGGACGTCAGTCTAAGCGAGATTAGAATGGCTCTCCAGCACCTTAAAAACGGCAGGGCCCCAGGCGAGGATGGAATTACAGCGGAGCTTCTGAAAGCGGGTGGAACACCGGTACTTGAAGTCCTTCAGAAGCTCTTCAATTCCGTCCTCCATGGTGGCACTACTCCAGAGGCGTGGAGCAGAAGTGCGGTGGTCTTGTTCTTTAAGAAAGGCGACAACGCTCTCTTAAAGAACTACAGACCGATTTCCCTTCTGAGCCGCGTCTACGTGCTGTTTTCGAGAGTCATTACGAATCGTCTCGCACGCAGACTTGACGACTTCCAGCCTCCCGAACAAGCCGGTTTCCGAAAAGGCTTCAGTACCATAGACCACATACATACCCTGCGGCAGATTGTACAGAAGACTGAAGAGTACAATCTGCCACTTTGCCTGGCGTATGTGGACTATGAGAAAGCCTTTGATTCCGTCGAAATTTGGGCGGTGCTACAGTCCCTTCAGCGGTGCCAAGTTGACTGTCGGTATATCGAAGTGCTGAAGTGTTTGTACAGTAGGGCTACGATGGCTATCCGAGTACAGAACCAGAGCTCGAAACCTATCCAACTGCAGAGAGGTGTAAGACAGGGTGACGTTATATCCCCGAAACTCTTCACCGCTGCATTGGAAGACGTTTTCAAGCTACTGGACTGGAAAGGATACGGTATTGACATCAATGGCGAGTACATCACTCACCTTCGATTTGCCGACGATATAGTCCTTATGGCAGAATCGCTGGAGGACTTAAGCACTATGCTCAATGACCTCAATAGTGCCTCCCAACGGATAGGTCTTAAGATGAACATGGACAAAACAAAGATCATGTTCAATGTCCATGTCACACCTATGCCGGTAGTTGTTGGGAGCACTATGCTCGAAGTTGTTGACGAATACGTTTACCTGGGACAAATAGTCCGACTAGGTAAGTCCAACTTCGACCGAGAGGTCAATCGACGGATTCAACTCGGCTGGGCAGCGTTCGGGAAATTACGGCATATCTTTTCGTCAGGTATACCTCAATCTCTAAAAACTAGATTGTACAACCAGTGCGTGTTGCCAGTGATGACTTACGGATCTGAGACGTGGTCCTTCACTGCTGGCCGTATGAGGACGCTTAAGGTCGCTCAGCGAGCTATGGAGAGGGCTATGCTCGGAGTTTCTCTGCGTGATAGACTCAGAAATGAGGATATCCGCAGTAAAACCAGAGTGACCGACATAGCCCAACGGATTAGTAAGCTGAAGTGGCAATGGGCCGGCCATATAGCTCGAAGAACCGATAACCGATGGGGAAGAAAGGTTCTCGAGTGGCAGCCTCGTACCGGTAGGCGTAGTGTAGGGCGACCCCCCACTAGATGGAGTGACGACCTGGTAAGACATGCAGGAAGTCGATGGATGCAGGTGGCTCAGGACCATGCTTTGTGGCATTACTTGGGGGAGGCCTATGTTCAGCAGTGGACTTGTGAAGGGCTGTAATGATGAAAAATGATGAAATTTTCGTGTTTTTAAAAAATACTAAAAAAAGGGCTCGAAAAAATAGATTTTCTCAAAAAAGAAAGGAACTTGAAAAAAAAATTAAAAAAAAGTCGGTCGGTCGGTCTGGGCTCGAACCATGGTATTACGATTTTGTGACCGCCCAATATACCAATTAAGCTATTTGTAATCATTAATAAAATTTACCTTCTTATTCTAACGATATTGTAGCAGTTTTTCATTGCCTAAAAACACGGACAAAAAGACATTTTCTAAAAATAAATCCTAGCTAGATCGATTTATTGCTCCCGAAACTCCCTGCACACAAAATTTTACGAAAATCGTTGGAGCCGTTTCCGAGATTCCGAATATATATATAGAATTGCTCGTTTAAAGGTATATTATTATTATTACCTAATAGATAAACATGTTCAATAAGTTCACTGCAAATCTCGATTTTTGGAAGAGTGTGTTTTTGAACACAAAGTGTTCGAATATGTCGTCACCCATTTGATAAATATTGTAGACACTTTTAACACACTTGAAACGTGTAAACATTTTGTACAATGCTAATCGAATAGTATAAAAAGTGTGCATATTAAATAAAAACCGTAAAATAAGATCTATGTACTTTTTAGGAGCCCGAGTATCTCTTAGAGAACCGTTTAAAGAAATTGATTGCATCGAATTGATGTAAATAATAGTGATTTGCACAATTTTAATAGTAGAAATAAAAATAACATCACAATACCCGCTTTCCGGTTACACAAAGTATATAATGCGTTCTTGGGTAGCGATATACGCTTTTATAATAAGATTCCAAAAGAAATGTTAGATCTTTCACCTTTTCAATTTAAGTCAGACAAAAATTCTTGGAACTGATCTCTCGTACTACACAGGACTAACTAGAAATTTCTAAACCGATTTGGTATCTACATATAAAATAAATAAAAAATAAATAAATAATAATATTTATTCACTCCACAAATTTTACATCGTGACTTACACTATTTAAATAAAAGTAGCATCAATTACATTGAGAGGTTAACGTCGGCAGCCGTACTAGTATAAACTGTGCCACGGCTGCCTGCGCCTTCCACTCTGGGAATCAAATAATAACCTAATAGGTAAGATCTTTTACAACATTTCTCAACAAATAATATTTACAATCTTTTCAAGCTAAAATAAAAATTAAAAATTATAACATGTAGGTAGATACAAAACAAAATAGAATTTAAGCAAGATTACCACTTGGTGTGTTTGATGTATAGTATAATTATAAACGCGGAGCGTGAATGCATGGGGGAGTATTATGTTTGTACGAATTTGTAGTGTGGGTTTTGAGTAATTGGATGTGTGGGATATGTAAGTGTGTGTGTGTGTGTGCGTGTGTGCGTGTGTGCGCGTGTGTGTGTGTGTGTGTGTGTGTGTGTGTGTGTGTGTGTGTGTGTGTGTGTGTGTGGAGAGAGAGAGAGAGAGAGTCTATTAAGGTGTTTTATTGAAGGGTTTTAATCCGAATAATATTTTCTATCTCGTCAAAATCTAAATTCAGTAACCAATCCCGTGTAGCAAATTTACATTGATGAAGGGTTAAAGGGTAAATATTTAAAGCTTTATTTGCGATGTTATAGAGATGGGAACTTATAACAAAATAATGCCGTTTTGCAATAGTGCTTCTGTGTGGAGGTGTTGTGCAAACCTTGCTCTTATTACGTTTTTGAGTTGGAACGTATGGCAGTCCTAGATGCTTACGAAGTATAGTGTGAAAGATAAAGAGTTTTCTTACCGTAAGAACTGAGCATTCACGGTAGAGTAGTGACGTGCTATACCTATGCGGTCTTTTATAAATTACTTTTAAGATTGCACGCTGAGCACGCTCCAGGGGAAGCAGTGTACTAATGCTAGTTCCACCCCATGAGACAATGCAGTATTTGAGCAAAGATTGGACAAGCGCATAGTAAACACACATTAGCGTGTCACGATCAGCAGATTTTCTAAGTAGGTAAAAAGATAGGAATTAATTTTCTAATTCGGGCTGTTAATGATTTAACGTGTAATGACCAATTAAGATGATTATCTAGAATCAGACCGAGATATTTTAAGCTATGTGTTGGTGATAACTGAGGACAGTCGCAGCAACTATTTATTCTATCACAAGTGTGTGCCCTTATACAAAAGTCAATGGATGGTTGAGTATTAGCCCGTGGGGTGAAAGTTATGTATTTGGTCTTTTTTAAGTTTAACGTAAGCAAATTTTCGTCCAAACATCTCATTACCTCAGTGAGGGCTTTTTCAGTGTATTGTTGAGCCCGAGCCCAATCCTCACCATGCACAATCAACGCTGTATCATCTGCATAAGTGATAATTTTGCAGTTCGGTAACGAAAGTTTACACAAGTTGTTGATGTACACTAGGAAGAGGGTTGGACCCAGTACACTGCCCTGTGGTACTCCGTAAGAGAGATTGACATCCAGACTTTGGTAGTTACCTAATTTGACACACTGTGAGCGATTTGACAGATAGTCACAAAATATATCCAAGACGACTCCGCGTACACCTATTAATTCCAGCTTTTTCAATAGTAATGGTATTGATACAGTGTCGAATGCCTTCGACAAATCGAGGAAAACTCCAACAACTTTGTGACCCATATCAAGGTGCGTGACAATAGTCTCAGTAAGATACAAAGTCGCATCATCAGTAGATTTGCCTTTTAAAAATCCATACTGATTTCGTGCAATTGCATTTGTCTTTTCTAAAAATTTAATAAGTCTAGAATTTAAAAGCTTTTCCAAAATTTTAGATACTATTGTCAGCACCGAGATAGGTCTGTAGTTTCCTATCATATCTCTATTGCCGTTTTTATAAATAGGATGTACAAGAGCTCTCTTGAGGATGTTAGGAAAAACTCCTGAAGCGAAACATTGATTGACCACGTGGGTCAAAGGTGGAATAAGGCTAGTCCTTGCGTTCTTAAAAACTTGAGTAGGAATGCTGTCAACACCTGTAGCGCAATTATCTTTGAGGTTCATAATCGTGTTCTCGACTTCATTATAATCCACATCAAGTAAAGCCATCGAATCTCTTTGTGACTCAATATGAATGATGTTTACGGAACCAGTCAAACAAGTACTTCTTCTAATTTGTATATCATTAGCAAGGGACTTACCTATACTTGCAAAGAATTCATTTATTAGGTTTACTGATTCATGGGGGTCTTTGGCGAGGTTTAACAATTCAGTGGGGGACGGAGATGCTTTTTTTAGACTAGCGACTTTATTAATAGTATTCCACATTTCTTTGGGATTTTCTTTATTCCTTTTGAACTCGGTTTGTTCAAATTCGGTTTTAAGTTTTTTTAGAAGATTATTGCAAAAATTACGGTACCTAGAGTAGGTAAGCTGCAATAAGGCATTGTTAGGATCCAGTTTAGCCTTTTTGTGTAACTTGTCACGATTCCTAATGCATCGTACAAGACCAGGTGTTATCCAGGGCTTAATAGCTCGTTTACGATGCGGGACGTAGATTAATGTGGAGTGGCAAGAAATTGCTTTATATATTATATCAACCAAAGAGTTTGCTGCTAAATTTGCATTTGCAGCGTTATATACAGGGTTAAAGTCTGTTACAGATAATTCTTGGACTAAACTTGGATAATCAATTTTCCTTATGGCAGCTTTAGCTAGGTTTCTTTTGATTTTTGCCTCTAACACAAACATAATTGGCGCATGATCAGTTATGAGCGAATCGAGAATAAACGTTTTAGAGCATCGATTTGATCTTAGCATAACGTGATCAAGACAGCTGCTTATACGCGTTGGAGTAACATGTGTTGGAAGCAGACCATGAGATGCCATTAGGTCAATGTAGTTATTACAATTTGAATCAGAGCTATCGGGAGCTATATTTATATTAATATCTCCAATTAAGATAACTGATTTAACAGACGCCAATGAAGTCAAACAATTTTCAAGACTATTGCAAAAGTTATCAATATTGTTATATGATGGTGATCTGTACACAGCTATAATCGCAATTTCATTCCCAAATCTTAAAATAAGACTATTACAGTCCTTTAATTCAGTCTCTAATGAAGTACTATGCTTAATTTCGGACTTTACATAAATTACAACTCCATCGTTCTGATTGCGGTAGCCTGAAGCATATGATATATATCCAGGTATTTCTGGAACGTTTAACAATTTACTCAACCAGCATTCAGTTAAAACGAGGACATCGCATTGGAAAGAGATTCTCTGTAATAAAACATTAAATGCGTCAAAGTTACATGATAGACTCCGTATATTCATGTGCATAACTGAAATAGATCCTTGCAATAAATCTATGTAATTAATAAGAGATTCGGGACTACACACCATAAATTGAGATATTTCAAGAAAATCAATGTCATCAGAGATATCCGTTATTGGATCACCTTTTAAAAATACTAGCAATCAATTGTGTAGAACCGGGTGCGTAATAGTTCCCCCATTTAAGAATGAATGTTTCTGCGACAACTAAAGCTTGTAAGAATATCGTATCTAATTTGTATAAGGTGTATGTGGTAACCTTGTTCACAAAGAACGTTACAAATTGTGGTAATGAATAATAATTGTACATACCATAAAAAAAAAATATACATTTGACATTTTATGTTTGACTTATCGCTTTACATAATTATAGAACTATTGTAAAAATATTTTGAAAAGAGCAACTACTGAGTTTCTTACTTTCTTCCATGATTCTTCTCAGTAGAATCAGAACCCCTGGACATGGAAAAGAAAAAATAGGGGAAAACATTGATTATATGAGTATTCAAAAGTGTATTTTTAATGCCTACTTGAATAAAACATATTTGAATTTTGAATTTCAAACGAGTGAAGGCAAATTTAATTTAATTAACGTAGATTAATTCAATCACAAGAAGAACATAATATACACAATTTTATTTACATATTGTTACGAGCTTGAGGTTCGTGACAATAAAAATTGCCGATAAAATTACCTAAATTAACACTATAATTTACTTTACACAAATTAAAACTAAAAACACTAATAATTAAATACACTAATTCACTTAATTCCGCTCCGAAGCTTCGCTTGTGTCGCCGAGTTCAACTCTGCCCCGATCGCATCTTGCAGCGCCTATTTATATAATTAGCAAAGAAGCGTCCCGAACATTTAAGTAAATGCGCGCCAGGCAACGAGTATTCGAGTGTAGATTTTCAAGAAACTTAGTTCTTCGGGTGGCGCTGTCGGTCGAGTGATTTGTGATGTCATTTTCTCAATGCTCCCCTCGCTCTCGTTCCTGACACTAGATGGCGCTAGTGTATCGTCGACTTGAGCGCGTAACACTGCCCCCTCCTAAGACATGCTCGTCCCGAGCATTATCGGCCCCATAATAACGCGCCAAGCGATCCACATGGACGATCTTAGGAGTCCCTCTTGCGCCTTTCTGTAACGGCTCCGCAATGTCAAGGGCTGTTCTATCCCGTGGTGCACCAACACTGTACAATTTCGGTGCTCCTCTACTACGTGTCTGAGGTCCCCGCACGGCCGCACAACTTGTACATGTACGACATCAATCCTCGACATCGTCACGATAATGGACCCAGTAGAACTGTTCTCGGACCTTCAGTAGAGTTCGTTTAACTCCCAGATGGACTCTTGAACGACCATTATGGCACAGCTGTAGAACATTCGGCACTTTAGCTTTAGGGACAACCATTTGCAAACGACAGCTGTCTCCTCGACCATTGTCCCATTTACGGCACAGGACTCCATCCTGAAGCAGCAAGCTGTCCCATTGGGCCCAATAGCTTTTCGTGGTTGAACTCATCGCTGAGACGTCCTTCCACTTAGGCTTGGTAGCACGGGCCTTCATCCATCCCAGAATCAGCTTGATGTCCGGATCTTCCTGCTGTGCATGTCGTAGGCTGTCCTTCCACCCGTTGCTGAGGTGGTCTGTTCTGAGCATCCTCACGGATACCACTTCCTTTCCTTGCCTACTACAATGGTTGCCATCTTCAGGACAAGGTCTTCTTGACAATGCATCTGTGTTGCCGTGAGATTTTTCCGCTGCAGTGTCTGATAGTAAAGTCGTATTCCTGCTGCTGCTGGGCGGTGCTGTTAGCCGCACTTCCTTTCTGAGACTGTTCACCTTCCCTTCCTAGGGTGTGCTTCGGGCAGCTGGACCGAAGATGGCCACTTTCCCCACAGCCATAGCACCTAGGGCTGTATCTTCTATTGTGGTCACGAACCGTAACTGCTGCAACCTCCCTAGCGTGAGGTGAACGACGATCCTGTCGCCGCCAGGCAGTGCCGTTAGCTGCACTACCCTCCTGATATCGTTCGATTTCCCTTTTTAGGGTTCGCTTAGGGCAGCTGGATCGAAGATGGCCCTTTTCCCCACAGCCATAGCACCTAGGGCTGTATCCTCTGTTGCGGTCGCGAACTGTAACTGCTGCAACCTCCCTGACGCGATGGGAACGATGATCCTGCCGCACGGCTTCTACCTCCAGTGCATGGGCCAAGGCGTCCTTAAGCGTCTCGTGGTGCCCGAGCCTCACAGCAGCTCTGACTTCCAGGTCGCGGATGCCGTCGATGAATGTCTGCACCAGGTTCCCTTCAATGAGCGCTGGTACAGACCGGTATGCTTTTCGCACCAGCTTCTCCACTTCTAGAGCCCACTGCTGCAGGTTTTCGTTGATGCGCTGCACACGATCTTTAAGCTGCGCACGAAAGACGTGTTCCAGGTGAGCGTCGCCATATCCCGCCTCCAATGCCTCAAGGAGTTGCTCATAAGTCACTTCCTCACCGAGAGCTTCCAGAACTGTTAAGGCCTGGTCGCGCAGGCCTAGTGTGAGAGCAGTCATGGCCTGACTTTTATTCCAGCCGTTCGCCTTCATAACAGCCTCGAACTGGATTTTGTAGGCTGACCAGGAAGAAGTCCCGTCGAACGGTGGCACTTTGAACCCACGTAGCGAAGGTGTAGTAGCTACTACGGGAGCTGTAGTTCCATCACCCAGTTTGAGGTCGTCCAGCGTTTTCTTCACGTCAGCCACCACGTAATCAACCCGATTGTTCACTTGGTCGATTTGGGTTTTAGCTTCCTTGATTTTGGTTTCAGCTTCCGACAGGCGGTTGTCATGTTGAGCAACCTTATACTTTACCTCCTTTATCTCTTTCCCAAAGGTAGCATGAAGGTCCTTAATGAGGAGCATCTGCTCTTCCGACCGACGGGCCTGCTCCTCCTGTCGGCGGGCCTGCTCCTCTTGTCCGCCCCGCAGCTGCTCTTCCAATCGGCGGGCCTGTTCCTCCTGTCCGCTCTGCAGCTGCTCTTTCAACTGACGGACCTGTTCCTCCTGTCGGCGAGCCTGCTCCTGCAGCATCACCATCAGAGCACCTAAGTCAGGTGCTGCAGATGTAGGAGCTACCGACGGGCCTGCAGCCGGTGGCTGGCCCTCCGACGTCTGCGGCGTTGCACCACCAAATCTTCGTTGGTCCATCTCCTGCTGGCGTTGACTTCGGGTACGGACACCCTCCGTTTGCTCCTTAGGTAAAAACGGCATGATTTTATCCCACTTCTGACACCAATTGTTACGAGCTTGAGGTTCGTGACAATAAAAATTGCCGATAAAATTACCTAAATTAACACTATAATTTACTTTACACAAATTAAAACTAAAAACACTAATAATTAAACACACTAATTCACTTAATTCCGCTCCGAAGCTTCGCTTGTGTCGCCGAGTTCAACTCTGCCCCGATCGCATCTAGCAGCGCCTATTTATATAATTAGCAAAGAAGCGTCCCGAACATTCAAGTAAATGCGCGCCAGGCAACGAGTATTCGAGTGTAGATTTTCCAGAAACTTAGTTCTTCGGGTGGCGCTGTCGGTCGAGTGATTTGTGATGTCATTTTCTCAATGTTCCCCTCGCTCTCGTTCCTGACACTAGATGGCGCTAGTGTATCGTCGACTTGAGCGCGTAACAATATTTACATTTCATTTTTACGTAGACACACTATACCTATCTGGCAACGCATCTACTTTATTAATCTTCTGAAGAATCATTAATTTTATCAAAGGATGCCGAACTTTCCTTTGTCGGTCTTTCGGCGTGTACTTACAAATAGTAGTATTTATTTTAATTCCAGTCGTTCCCAATTGAGCTTTGCTTCGAGTCTAATGTATTAATTGTTTTACTCTAATCCTTGTTGTTCTCGGAGTGATAAGTTTACAATTTGACATGAGTGACGAAGAGTCGAATAGTTCTAGTCGGAGTAGTGAGAGTTGGAGTTATAGATCTAAAAGACCTAAAAGTAAATTTGATGAGTTTTTCGACATAATTCATGCATCCCAAATTGCTTTGTGTAAATTATGCCAACATAAAAAGGTTGAAATAAAAATGAAAAACAGAAACACTTCAGGCTTAAGGAAGCATCTAATATCTTTCCACAAAAAGGAATCACAAATATTTCTTCCTGAAAAACCAAAATTAAATTGAGATATCACAAGCTTTTTAATAACCACCGGAAAGAGTGGACAGATAAGAAAAAATATACTTATCACACAATTACATAACACATATATTATGTAACTAGCGGCCGCCTGCGACTTCGTCCGCGTACAATATCTGATTTCCTATGAGATTTTGAAATTTTCTCGCTGCAAAAGTCTTACCTAAGTATAAAGAGGCTATATAGGTAAAGCTTAACTATGCAAGTATTTATTATTTAAAACTAATAAAGTAAATGTCGATCTTCATACCTATACTTTAAAAATATAGGATTTGCATGTAACCATTTTACCCCAATTTCACCCCCTTAGGGTTAGGATTTCGTAAAACAGCTTATTCAGGATTTTATTATTGAAAACTTAATGCCGATTTTTGTGTCTCTAACTTCAAAAACGTAGGACTTTCATACAAACTTCCAACTCCCATTTCACTCCCTTAGGGATAGATTTTCTCAAAACCGTTTCTTAACTGATCTCTATGCCATAAAAGGAACCTACCTTACAAACTTCAACTTTGTATGTTTTATAGTTCCTGAGATATCGTTATAGTCGGTCAGTGAGTGGTAGTTATATATATATATATAGATTATAGTGTTACATATGTATTTATAATTCACTCATATTTTCATTTGTTTTTATAATCGGCGAGACACATTATTTACTGTTTTATTTCAGTCTGAAAATAGCAGTGACAACATCACGACAGCTACAGTTGATTGGATGGTTAAAAATATCTTCTTTTCTCATTTTTCGATGACGAAGCTACATAACTATATTTTCGATCAATTTGTCCAAATATGGTGTTTCCTAAAAGGTCCACACTTAGAAGGAAGGTCAAAGAACGGTTTGAAGAGCTTCAATTGAATCTTAAGAAACGACTACAACAATTTTCATCTAAAATGTCATTTACCATTGATGGATGGACGTCAATTGCTGGTAGGAGTTACTACGGTGTCACTATTCATTATATAGACAACGAATGGAATTGATTTTATATCATCACGCGGTCGACATACTGGGGAAGATATTGCAACGATTTTCCACGAATGTTTATTGGAATATGACATAATTAATAAAATACAGGGTATCACGGTCGACAACGCAACTGCAAATACCAAATTTATTTATGAATTGGACAAACAGCTGCCACACTTTGATTCAGACAATCAACATTTCCGGTGCTTTGCTCACATTTTGAACCTTGGTGTACAAGATTTATTAAAGACCTTAGCATTACACAGTGAAACTGACAATAAGGGACAAGAACAGCAGTATGAAGATAATGAAGACGAAACTGAGGAAGATGAAGAATATGCGCCAAATATTGCTGACTCACGTACAACTATAACAAAATTACGCAGTATTTCCAGTAAAATAAAAAGAAGTGAGATATTGAAGAGGAAGTTTCAGTCTGATTGTGAAGCAGCTGGCGTGCCATCAAATCTGAACCCCATATTCAACTGTCCAACGAGATGGAATTCCACACATGATATGATTGGATTTGGTTTAAAAGTGAGAACTGGCATTAACATATTGTGCACTTCTGTCACCGAATTGAATGATTTTCAAATCACAGAGAGTGAATGGCAAATACTCGAAAAAATACATAAGTTTCTAATAAACTTTAAACTTCTATCAACGAAACTTGGTGGAGAAAAATATGTTACATTACCGCTAGTCATTGTATCATTCAATCTCTTGCTCGATAAAATTGAATCCATGGTAAAACAATTAGATGAGAAACCTAATCGATCCGAAGTGGATGAAAGGCACAATCTGGGTTTTCAAGCAGCTCGAGACAAAATGCTTAAACATTATAAAAAGAGCAACTGGATTTATTGTACCTCTTTAATTTTAGACCCAAGGCATAAGACTCAGACTTTTGACATGACATTATGGGGGAAGCAAATTAAAACAGAAAGCCTGCGCAAATTTAATGATCTTTATAAAGAATATAAAAGTCTACACTCAGTGAATACATCTCTAGAATCACCAAGAAATGAAAAGAAAGTATGTGAATATGATGAAGATGAAGACGTAATAGACTGAGAAATCGTATGCATGTCCCTCGACGTCATCTGGATCTGGATCTTTTCATCAAGGCTTAGTTATAGACGAGTTGGAAGAGTACCTAAGTAAACCCAGAACCGCCAGTTCGGAAGACATTTTAGAGTGGTGGAGGACGCATGAGACAGAATATCCGACTTTATCGAAGATGGCCCGTGATTTTCTTTCAATACCTGCAACTTCAGTACCTGCTAAGAGATTATTTTCTAAAGCATCATTAGTAATTAGAAAACATAGAAATAGGTTAAGTGATGAGTAAGCCATATGGTTACATTGTATTAATTCTTGGTCAAAAGAATTAATATAAAGTAACAGTAATATCAAAGCTGTTGTGTACTGTTATGTAATTTAATTTGTATTGTATTTTATTTTTTATTTAAATTAATGGTAAATTGTATAACACTTTTATTCCATTTCATATAAGGGTCTATCAATCTCTTTCTAGACAGATAATGTTCTTTATAATACAGTCAAGTTAATGTCATTAATTTGTATATGTTTTGACTAAGTTTTAGCACATGTAAGCTTATTAAATGTAAACGTTTATTAAGAAACAGACTAACTCCCGTGGCCGTGAGACTTGGTAGACAGCTCAGTTGGTTAGAGTATCGGCACGGATCGCTTAGGTCGTGGGTTCAAACCCCACCCGGTATTAGTTGATTTTTCGAATTTGGTTGGTCTTTCTATGGCTATGTTAATTCAAGCTCAAAACGTGCCTACTCTGTTAAGTTGTTCTAAGATCTAAAGTAACGTTTAATAAATAACAATAGGCTAATAGGTAATTTCGAGACTTGCGAGACTCTTGCTGCAAGACCAAGACCAAGAACAAGACTGAGAGCGCAATACCAAGACCAGGTGTATTGGCGCAAGACCAAGACCAAGACTGGCTAAGTCTCGTCTTGTTCTTGCATTTGGGCAACACTAGAAGGAATACTTTGAAAGCGTGTTTATGAGTGAAGAGTCGTCTGAATTAAATGGACTAGAAATTCCGAAAGATGTGGAAAGGGGTATAGAGATAAGTGTAGATGAAATAATGAAAGCAATGAAAAGCATGAAAGCAGGTAAGGCAGCTGGATATGAAGAGTATCACTCGAGATGCTAAGGGCTGGAGAGGGAGTGGTGGCAGGCCTGCTGTACACCTTGTTTAATTTATGTTGGGAATTAAAACGGCTACCGGAAGACTGGTGTAAAGCAGTTATAGTACCAATATATAAAGGAAAAGGGTCACAACAGGACTGCAAAAACTACCGTGGTATCAGCTTGCTTAGTATTGTGGGTAAACTGTATGCTAAGGTGTTAATTGAAAGAGTTATGAAAGAAACTGATGGAAAAATTTGGGATGTGCAAGCGGGTTTTAGAAAGGGAATGGGGTGTACAGATCAAGTCTTTTCCATGCGCATGATTGCGGAGTTTTTGGCCAAAAACCAGAAAGTTTTTGTGCGTTCATGGACTTGGAAAAGGCTTATGACAGAGTGGACCGGAATGTGTTTATGGCAAACATTGAACTCATATGGGTTGAACGCTGGTTTGATACAGACATTAAGGTCTCTTTATAAGGACTCTAGTGCTTGTGTCAGGTTCAATGGGGTCTACCCGGACTGGTTTGGCATCCAAAAAGGTGTCAGACAGGGCTGTGTAGCTTCCCCCTGGCTGTTCAACCTATTTATGGACAGGTGTTTGCAAACTTTGAAAGATGAAGAATGTGGGTTAAGAATGGGCGAGTTAACCGTCAAATGCCTTTTGTATGCCGATGATCAAGTCATATTTGCGTCATCGGCGGCTGAGTTGCAAATGATGGTTACATTAATGAACTGGGAAATTAAAAGAAAGGGGAATGAAAGTGAACGCAAGTAAGACGAAAGTGATGGTTTTTGAAAGAGAAGAAAGCAAAACGGTATGTGAAATAAGAATAGAAGGAGAGTTAATTGAGCAAGTGGATGAGTTTGTGTATTTGGGATATGTATTTAGCAGGGATGGTAGATATGATAAGGATATAGAACGACGAGTAAATGCAGGGAATAGAGTGAATGGGGCACTACACTCTATTATGAAGAACCAGAATGTATCAAAAAAGGCACTAATGGTAATTCATAATGCTGTGTTAGTCCCTACTTTAATGTATGGTAGTGAAAGCTGGGTGTGGCAGAAGAAACACGAAAGTAGCATAAATGCTGTAGAAATGCGGTCTTTAAGGAATATGCTAGGGTTGAATCTGAATGACAGGGTGAGAAATTGCGTGATAAGAGATAAATGTGGTATGCAAGATGATGTTGTGACCAGGATTAAGAATGGAATGCTTCGGTGGTTTGGTCATGTAGAAAGAATGAATGAGGAAAGAGTGACAAAGCAAATTTATATGGCAGATGTGAACGGCAGAGTCGGGAAGGGACGCCCTAGAAAAAAGTTTATCGGCCAAATTGGCGATATTTTGAAAATGGGCCACGTTAGAAGTACCCTTAACCGACGAGCATGTATGCGTAGATATATGTATGTAAAGGAGGCGAAAGAGGTATATCAGGATCGTGCCAAATGGAAGTCCGTAGTCTTTGCCTACCCCTCTGGGTGACAGGCGTGAGTGTTTAAGTTTATGTGGATTCCTGTGAATATCTCAATCATAAACTTAATAGGATGTTTTCTCTTATCGGTCTTTTAATCCACAGCACCGCTAGATAGTATAGATATATCTTATTTTATTTTCTTCTTATTCTTATTTTTAAAATTATAATTATCAGGCTTCAGGCGAATTGGTGGGTGCTGATCATTATTTTCAATTATATTTATTTATACTTCTATTTTAATATCCATTTCACGTGATACTATAGGAAAACACAAATAAAATTATTAGGATAAAAAAATAAATTAATAATGTAGCATATGAACCACTCGGAGCGCTAAGCAAGCAGTCTTATTTTAGGACTCGACTCAAACGGTGCAGTGCGGATCTATATTTTGGACTTTGAGTGAATTGTTGATCAGTGGGTTACCCTCTGTGGGGTATGGGCGGACCATTGTGATATCAATTTCAACCTTCTGGAAGAGAGTCCTGTCCTGATGGACCCGTCATGTTCTTTGTTGAAGTTACCGTCCGATTACGATGATGTTTAGGTTATTTTAGTAATATATTATGTCAGGGCTACATATAATATATATATTGAAATTATCTAGTCAGTTATCACGTCTTCTGATGTTAATGGCTTTTCATTAGTTCCGAAAAAATACAATATGTAACAAGAACTATGTGGTTCCCATTAATTGCGTTATCAGAATCAGTATTCAAACATATAGAAATAACTTTACTTCAGAAAACTCAATATAAAATTAAACAAATTACATTTAAATAAAATAATATTCGTAAATTATATGTGGATTGATTCTACATCTTCTTTAAAGTCCATAGACTTTCATAAGCAACAACGTTCTGCAGCATATGCTGTAAGAAAAATTAGAAGTGTCACCAACAATGTTGGAACAGAGAGATTGGTTTATTTATATCACATAAATCTAAATAATAAGACACTAGAAATGCTTTCTGCTGTCTTTTAATATCGGGACGCGTGTCACCGGTTCGCAGCTATCACACATAGACGAACAATAAATACACAATTACTCCTACACGTATCTTTAGCATTCATGCAAGAAAGAAAATTCTATAAAACTATTGCGTTAAGGAATATTTTATAAAAACGTTAAATCTCAGGAGGCGTAACCACTCGGTCCAATAAATAACGTGTGTGAAAAACAGAGAATGACATTGCGCGTTTACTCTCACTTGGGCATAGTGCAGCGCAACGCACGTTTCGATAACTTTCTATTAAGCGTTGTTGATCGTCCAGGAGTCTCACACCAAGATATAACTAATTAAGATTATCTAAAAATAGCAATCAAGCGCTATTTATTTTGTCTATGAAGATTTGTATTTTAAATTAAATTTAAAAAATTCTCAGCGACATGCAAAGTGCAGCCGTTACAACACATTTGGCATACTTTAGCATTATTTAGTATACCTTGTAGAGCTATATGAGCTATATGCTAATTAAATGAATGTGTCTCAGCAATAGACGCTTTAGCTTTTAGACGTTTTATAATTAGAAAAAAGGGGATATAATAAAACGTTAAGGATAAGTATATCCATTTATCTTTAATACCCGGATCATTTCAAACCTGGATTAATAGCATTGTATTTAATAAACAGATGTTTAAATAAAATAAATACAACATTACACAAACAGCAAACAAATAAATATATGTATGGGTCACATATTTAGCATTTTTAGTATTTTTAAAGATCTGTAACTGACTTACTATTGTTTGTTATTTTTCAGTTACCTTCTTACAGATCAAATTCAGTCTACTATTCTTACAATATATTAAAGCTGCATAAAAGTTTATAAAGTAATTTAAAAGTACAAACAAACAGATAATCGCTGATAAACGGTTAACGGTATAATATATTTAGAAAGAAAAAAATAGAGGTGTAAATAAATATTTAACGAAAAATCACATTTCATTCCCATTCCGGTAAAACTAAGCTAAACATAACAAATTATCGATACACAATAGTAGTGTCAAGTCACTGACTCGAGCTCGACTCCTGCGGCCGTGTTCTTGGAAATTTACACGAAAAATTATTTATTGCACATACTATCAATCCATCGCTGCTTTTAGCTGTCGTACTAGTAGACATGAACTAGCTTAAGAATTAATGGATATTGAAATGTGAAATCAGTTACATTTTCGGAGACAATCGTAGTACTGGAGGTGAATCATTTTATTTAAGTATATTTCATTAAAAACAACATTATTTAAAACACTAAGCACTTGTTTATGAAATGTTATCCCTTTATTTAAAATTTTACAGTTGGACATGCTTCAAAATACCATTTTTACGTGTGCGTCCGAAACAACACTGGTGACCGAAACAAACGCTCAATGTTTATCAATCAACAGTAAAAATTTCATTAAGCAAAAATTGCACAAAAGCGTTATTATAATATTGAGAACTACATGAATGAAATTAACCTTTAGGAAAGAGGTATTTGCTATCATGATGTTTTTATGTAATAATCCTTAATGAATAATATATTTTATTTTATTCTATTCTATTTGTATTCCAATATCGTAATCCATTTATCAATTGGCCAGCCAAGTGTAACGATTGAGAAAATATCTGGGATGTAAGAAATTTGACGAATTGTTTTATAATGAGCTATCACAGTCGCGGCTGTGCCCAAACCACCGATTTAGACAAGAGATAGATATAAGAGGTAAAACGGTTGAACTGATTATACTAATGAGAAATTGACAAAATCATCGACCATATTCCCGTTTCCTCCCCCAAAGCCCGACAGATTCCGATTTCTATTCAGCATGAGCAGGATATATGATTATATGTGTATATTTTTCTTTTATTTTTACTTTTCATAAATTAATTTACTGGTTGTCTAATAGCAGCGTTATAACTGAACAGCTTTAGTAATTTTGGAAGATTCATAGTTTTTTAAATAAATAATTTATGGCATTAAACATAACACAGGAACCTGACAAAAACGAATTGAAAAAAATATTGCTCGACTGTCATTATCCAGACCCAAAACAAAGAAATACGTTTGTATGGACCAAGCATACATTCATAGGCAAATATAGAATTTGTCAATTACTTGACTGCAGCATAGCATAACGGATCATATTATGTCAAGTATGACCATGACCTTAATCAGATCACTGACCTGTATATATACAAGTACGCTGGACTGGCAATATACAAAATGTCTGGTTCGATTTGAAGCGCCACCATTGTCCGCCTCGGAAACTACAATTGACATAATATGCCAAAGTCTGTTGTCTTATAACTTTTATATCTTCTATAAACTTTTAAATCAAAAAACGATAGTATTTTATGTGGTTTGATTGTGAATAATTTTAGTTACATAAATAAGAACTATCCTATACATTTAAACGAGCAATTCTTGTATATATATAATCGGGATCTCGGAAACAGTTCCAACGATTTTCATAAAATTTAGTGTCCAGGGAGTTTCGGGGGCAATAAATCGATCTAGCTAGGATTTATTTTTAGAAAATGTCTTTTTGTCCGTGTTTTCAGGCAATAAAAAAATGCTACAGTATAAGAAGGTAAATTTTGACACATTACCAACGATCGTAGTAGCTCAGATGGGATGTTGTTCGGGCGTGATATCGGAGTTCCGTGGTTCGCATCCCGCCTTGGGTCCGAATTTATTTCATTTTTTTTTCAAGTTCCCTTCTTTTGTGAGAAAATCTATTATTTCGAGCCCTTTTTTTTAGTATTTTTTAAAAATACGAAAATTTTAATTAAACTAATTGCACTCTTGATTTTTTATTCAAATAACCAGTTCAGTTTTTTCTATGTCAATAACATCAAAAACTATTATTCACGTAATTTGTATATAAATGTAACTTAAAAAAACCGAGCAAAGCTCGGTCATCCGGGTACTATATATATATATATATATATATATATATATATATATATATATATATATATATTATGTAATCGGTATCTCGGAAACGGCTCCAACGATTTTCATAAAATTTTGTGTCCAGGGAGTTTCGGGGGCAATAAATCGAATTATTTTTAGAAAATGTCTTTTTGTCCGTGTTTTCAGGCAATGAAAAACTGCTACAATATAAGAAGGTAAATTTTGACATTGTGTTAATGATCGTAATAGCTCAAATGGATATCGAGCGGTCGGGAAATCATATTGCCTTGGTTCGCGTCCTGTCTTCGGTCCGACTTTTTTCTTTTTTTTTTCAAGTTCCCTTCTTTTGTGAGAAAATCTATTATTTCGAGCCCTTTTTTTAATATTTTTTAAAAATACGAAAATTTTAATTAAACTAATTGCATAAAATATTTTAATTAAAACCGAGCAAAGCTCGGTCATCCAGGTACTTTTTAATAATAACGAGAGTGTGCGTAATATAAAACTCGTTACCAAAAGGAAAGTGGTATAACATACCACAAGTAAGTTAATTTACAGCTAATATTAAACAAATTAAAACTATTTGATAATATAGGTACTTAAAAATTTGTTACTAATCTTAATATCGTAATTGCATTATTAAGTTTTGATAAATAGTAAAATTCAATAGGGTTGTCGAGTTCCTTGTCTATAATACTTATCGATGTCCTTTCCTACCCATATCTGTTAACAACCAAAGTCGCCGACAACAGATAATTAATTATCAAATGTTTATTAATTAACAGGTTTCAAACTGACCCTACACTAAAATTTTGGCTTAAAACCTTAAAAGCGTAAATATTTTGAATTGGTGTGCGAAACAAAATTATTACCTTTGTTCTAAACATTTCAGTGTATCAACAGTGTAGTGTAGAGCCGTGGTAGCTCAGATGGTGAACGCTCGCTGTAAATATAACAGAATGCGAGTAACCCGGGTTCGATCCCCGCTGGCACCAATGAAATTGTTAATTGCAATTTTAAGTGCTGATTTACCACGTGCTCGGCGGTGAAGGAAAACATCGTGAGGAAACCTGCATGTCTGAGGAATAAGAAAAAATATTTCGAAGATATGTGAAGTTCGCCAACACGCATTGGGGCAGCGCGGCGGACACTTCCCTGCCCTAAAACCCTCTCAGAAATGAAGGGAGGCCTGTGCCCAGCAGTGCGACGTATATAGGCTGTAACTTTACTTTACTTTACTCGAAACATTTCACAATCGACTGTTTTATTAGACATGAAAAACGCACTACTTTGAAAAAGTGCAGTGTACCGGCAATGTTTTCTGGTACCAGTACCAGTAATTTTAAAAGTATTACATTATTATTTTGATTTTTTTATTTCTTCTTATCTCAATTTCCCTCAAACTCAAGGGCCATAGTCAAGTGTAGAAAGCTCGCCTGATGATGACTTTGTGTTTACAAGACTTATTTTTTTAAATTTGTTTAAATATAAACAATTTATTATATAAAGGAAATAAATTTATATTAGGCTGCGGCTAGAGGAGATTCCTCTCCATATACCGCTGCAGCGAGTTGGTTTTGAAAGGGAAGAGGGGTGTTGGTATGGCGATTAGTGATGCACCGCTCGGCTATCCTCAAACGTGGTCCTTCACTGCTGGCCGTAAAAGGAAGCACAAAGTCGCTCAGTGAGCTATGGAGAGGGCTATACTCGGGATTTCTCCGCTTGATAAAGGAATGAGAATATCCGCAGTAGAACCAGAGTGACCGATATCTCCCAACGGATCAGTAAGCTGAAGTGGCAATAGGCCGGCCATATAATTTGAAGAACCGATAAACGACAAAGAAGAAAGGTTCTCGAGTGGCAGCCTCGTAAGACATGCAGGAAGTTGATGGATGCAGGTGGCTCAGGACTGTGTTTTGTTGTAATTATTGGGGTACGCCTATGATAGGCAGTGGACCTGTGAAGGGCTCTAATGATAATGACATTACCTTAATATGGTACGTAAATAGAATGGACGTTAGGGGTAGAGGCCTACCCATAACATCCATTTTATGTATTTAGGTATAGGGTAGAGCATAGAATTTTTATCGATATATTTTGTCACACTATGTTATCTCTATTATTGATTCCGTGGACGTTCACTTCTGCTGTCAGCGCCAAAATGGCGTAAATAAAATCGCCTCATTATGTCAAGGTGTATAGCCAGTCCATATATAGAGGTCAATGAGTCAAGTGGTTCAGAAGTTACAAGATCACTAATAGAGGCTTCAACGATTATATCAACATAGTATAATATTCCACAAAACAAATAATGTCACATACATAATTTTTAAATAAAAATTTTCTCACCTGGCCATATCGTGACGAAGCTAGATGCACGTTCCGGTTCTTCAGTGAAAAATCGGGGCGTTTTCCAAGTCCATAGCCACTCTTGTTCTGCGAGATGAACTTCTTTGGCCTATCCAGTCTTTCCGTAGACCCTGTATCCGTCTCCTCATCCTTCTTTGAGGTTGAAGGGATGCCTCTATAAGCGCCCCTGGTCCCTCTGATAGTCTTCTCTGGACTCTTGTCCTGTTTCCTCGTAATAAGATTGTCCTTCCTTTGTTTGGTGCTTCTTACTGACACATTCGACGCCATATTGTCCATAATTATCCATCAAATGACTATAAACAAGACGTCAGTCTCTTCTACTGTGTTCGTAATTCATTGTGATCATGTAACCTCAAAATTGCCACTAAAAGCCTACTCTCAACTAAAGATTAAATACGAATAAATAGAACTCGTAAGCTTCATTACAATTGCTACTCCCTTATTTAGAATAAATCGATCGATACATCTCTCAAACCTCAATTCCCTCAGGACAGGATATAATGGATTACTAAAAAATAATAAGGAATTACAAACTATCAATTAATTATTATTCAATAAATAAATAACTATATCCGTCTTTTTTTCTCTCTCACAGTTGGCATCCTCTAGCGACTACCCCAAACATTCTTTAAACTAACAAAAAGCATATAAATCTAAATTGTAACAGTCTTCAGGAAGATTTTGGAAAGTTATTGCAGGATCGAGCTCTTGTTTGATGGTATCTGAAACAACGAAATTGTTAATTTTATTAATTGACATCAAAAGAATATAGAGTCAAGATTAAATGTAAGAAATTCATGTAAAAAATATTAGGTCCTTCAGAAAATAAAATCTTTGGTCCATAAATGAAATTATTAGGTAAATTTAATCTAATGTAAGATGTCCAGATACTATAAGTTCACACTGCATAGATCGAAACAAAAATTAATGATTTTAATCTGGAGGTAGTGGTTAACTATGACATTGGGACGTTGAACACCTCAGTCCCCCCCCCCCCGGTGGGTGCTTTAAAGTGCTCAAAATGTCGGGAATATAAAATAAGTTCATATACATTATTATACGCTATTATATTATAAAATCCGTATAAACTATTTTTATTTAAATTCTGTTTAAATTTTCGGCACAAAATAATATAGGCATAGATCTTCCTAAGAATGCGCCTGCTGTCAACAGTTACATTAAAGATCAGCTTTCTGTACAAATCTGGGCTAGGTAAATTAGCATATAACCAATTCCGTTCAAACTGGTATGTAATGTTGGCCTTGATCAGTGATTTTACTGTCAGATAGAACATTTTGCATACAAGTAAGCAATATGTCCAAACCCAGGAAAAGACTTAGCGGATGCCCGCAGAGATCTGTTCTTGGAGCATTAGTATTTATCCTTTATTTATCGAATTTTAAAAGCATGTTACAGCTACCATTCTCATTGGTTATCGACAACACAAACCTTTTTGGAAATTCACAAACACAATTCCCATATATACAAGAGGATGTGAACACCATCTGCAATTGGAATAGTGATTAGCTCCTAACATTGAATGCAGACAAGTGCATGATACTATATATTAAAAAAATAATCCACAAAATCTACATTATCTAGGTGACATTTTTTTTTAATTATGGAATCATAATCAGATTTTTTCAATTACAATAACCTATGACCACACATAGAAAACTCATAGTCTAAACATCACAGAAAAGGCAAATTATATACTATACTATTTAATGTTATTGTACTAGTGTGTTAAATTATTAACAATAACAGGAATTTAGGTTTGTTTTAATTTGCTCAGATAACAAGTAAAGCACCCTGGTCCTGCACCCATTTTTATAAAAATAATGGTGACAAATAAACACAGTTCATGTGATAGCAAATGGATACTGTGGCTTATAGAAATTTACATCTTTGTTTGAGAATCAAAATTCAGATGTGTCATCCCCGAGGACTAACATGGAATGCATTGTTTCAAGTATAAAGAGTCTCTGGTTCTCTACCTTATCACTTATCATAAGAAATACAGCAATATTAAGCTGATATTTTATGCCAGTATTGTGTGGGAGTGTTGTCCCTAGTCATGCATTCTCTATCATGTTTGAAGGACTCTGGTTGTGTTGGATTTGGTGATGTTTTTTCTGGTGATGTTGGACAATTATAAGGAGAGGAATAGATTGCACATGGTCTAGTGAGTCAAATGCTTTTGTATGATCTAGACATAAGATTTCTTCCCATACATATTATTTTTCTCTATTATCTGTTCAACTTCACACTTTGCCCGTGGATTGATTGTGCGTGTGTGCGTGTGTGCGTGTGTGCGTGCGTGCGTGTGTGCGTGCGTGCGTGTGCGTGCGTGCGTGTGTGTGTGTGTGTGTGTGTGCGTGTGTGTGTGTTATGTAGGTAGGTGTATGTGTATTTTACACGACAACCTCTAAAAGACTTTCTGTTTTTGCATAGGTTTGCTTAAGGAGCCACTTGAGAATAATGTTTTTGCACTCATATTGATTTCGATAAAAGAGGGATAAGGTTTTATGCAATTTATTATATAAATAGGGGCCAAGGAATATGAAGAATCTGTGACTAAATGTAGTTTTAACTTGAGTTGACTTTGCAACTAGTTGGTTACGTCATGTCCATTCAGGGATATATTTGGTTGAGGCATGTTGTTTGAGAGCGGTGGTTAAAATGAATAATTGTCTAACTGTTAGTACTTGGCAATAGTCGTAAAGTTGGTCTGTAGGAAACATACGCAGTTTAAATTAAATCAATGCTAAGTCATGTGACTTTACATTTAGATATCTCATTCCCATTTTATTTTTAAAGATTTCTGTAGCATTATCAGTAGCTCAGAGGGTTAGCGGTCACTGTAAATTACACAGTACGCGGGCAAACAGAGTTCGATCCCCGCTGGCAGCAATGAAATTGTTAATGGCAATTTTAAGTGCTGATTTACTATGGGACTGACGGTAAAGGAAAACATAGTGAGGAAACCTATCTGGCATATCTGAAAATAAGAAAAAATATTTTGAAGACATGTGAAGTTCACCAACACGCATTGGGGCAGCATGACAGACAATTCCTTACCCTAAAACCCTCTCAGAAATGAGCGGACGCCTATGCCCAAGAGTGGGATGTAATAAGCTGTAACTTATCTGTAGTAGAAAGTCATCTTTACTAGCCCCACAGGTAATACAAACCCACCCATCCCCTCGTTAGCCGGCCGGCCATTTGCAAATAATGCGCATCCGCTAAGGCATTAGTAGATAATTTCCGCGATATCGGCGCGTGGCGATTAAATTAGTAATTTCTCCAAAATATTGTATGGGAGCTATGTATAAAACTTATGTCATTTGAATTGTTATATTATTTGCTATTATTTTGTACTTATCTTAGTTGAATACAACCTAATAGATTTTATTAAGCCGATTTCAAAGTTAGAAAACCAATTTTTTTTTAGTATTTCTAAACATTATTTGTGAAAATTAAACAGAAAAATCATTCATTTATAAAATAAATGTATTTTTTTTTTCATCAATATACACTAATTTATAATAAAAAAGCAAAAACCACACATTACTATATATTTTTTACACCAAAAGTTTTTTACAATCTTAACATATGAACGGCAACCCAAGCGTCGCACAAAAAATAGCATATATTGTTACTTTTATTTTGAGAAAGGAGGGAGTCAAGTGGCGTACAATAATTTTAACATTAAGTATGGTTCAAGTTCTTAATTTAGACAAAGATTCATTTCTAAAAGGTATGTAATGTATTTTAAATCAACAATAGAAATAAATGTAAGGTAAGTAGGTATAATGGCCGTTTATGTTCGAATTTTTTTTTAATGAAAAGGATACATATCCCTAAATTATGAATTAAAAACTGTTGGTTATTAACCCTTCCATGTTAAAATAGCACCAAACTTCACTATTTGTTTGATTAATGAATAAAAAAGGGACAAAAACAGGGATGGGCGAACACATAAAAGTGACATTCATGTAAGACTGCCACACAGGCTGTTTATTAGAATTTTCTAAACATTGTAGTAGTTTAGTAGCTTTGTATCGCTTCCTCTTTCTTTAGTGTATAATTTTATACAGGTAAGTGTGAAAGCAATCATTGTCGCCGGTTATTTTACCCACCAAATAACCAGCCGCGTATCATCCAGAAACTGGTCGCTTGCCAGACGCGCATAATAAACCATTGGCCAGAATCTGGCCGGTCACCAGACAAGGGGATATTAAAGAATCAAACAGCTTAATTAACTTAAGCAGCTAATTAAAAATTTATTCTGGATTCCGAATCAATATAAATATATTGCTTAGTGATATTTTGTTTCTATCATTGCATATGAAATGTTGCCTAATGTTTCATAGGCCTAAATAAGAAATTGAGGTCATCCTCATAATATATATTTTATAACAGAGTAAATATATATGCAGTGAAAAAAGACAAATTTATTAAAGAGCTTCCAAGAAGTTAATACTTAAACTAAGCCCCAGCTAAGACACATCTGTGATAAAAAGGTAAAATGTTTTCATAATTTTATTTTGTTATGTAAGTTATATGAAAAAAGCATTAATATAAATAAATTACAATCAGAGTGAGATTTTAGATGTGAAATGATAACAGATGTCCTTTGACAAAAATAAAGCTTTTAATGGATTTATAATGGACTGCACAAACACTAAGCTGCGAGTATTTTATTAATTAACAAGAAAGTAGACAACAAATGATGTGACAATACTGCTTTAACCGTGAGTCATCTACCTACTCAATAATTTTTTTGATAAACTGAAATACAAATACATTTGACTGTCCCCTCGATAAACAAAATTATCCATATGAATAGAGCCATGCATAAAAGTAAGTGTAAAATTTTACTATAATAAATGAAATAAAACCTCTGAACATTTGTCTACTAAAAATTGGGTTGTCTCTTAACTGATATGTAACTAAGTTAGAACAGAACATAGAAAACAATTGGTTTTTCATTGTATGCTGTGTGATATGTGGATATGACATTTCAGTTCTGATATATATTTACAGACAGGAACTAATACAAAACAGTAATCACACATGTCGAACCGTTGACTAATTTTACGATTCAAATGACACGTTACCTGCAGATGAATTTGCGTCCAGTGCAATAAGAAAACAACACAGATGTTACAATTATCGAAGCCTAGGTGCCGGCATCTATAAAAAAATTGCACTAAACACTATGCGGGTGTCCCAAACTTACACGACCCTACAACATCAGGCATCTAATAATTGCACTGACGATACCCACCACGTTTTATTATGGGGATGTTCTAAAATCTGCAGACATCGGCTATTGCACTGAGAATGGCGCATAGCTGAATCAAGCTGAATAAATAGAGTAAAAATCGCATTGACAAGACGTCAATCATATAAAGAAAGCGTAATTACAAGCAAAAGAATGTGTATAATACCTTTAAATCCGTGTAGGTGATGACATTAACTATTTTATGAACACAAAACTTTTCACTTTATATTGAATTTGTTATTGGATTCTATAAATACTTACAAATAAAATCTGGAATCACACCATTGTTTTTTCTGCTGCACAATCAGTAAATTGATGTTGCCATTGTCTAAAAAAAATTACCATAAAAAGTGGGTCATCAAGGAACACATTTCTTCATGGATTAATAATACACGTAGGTATTTTATTTCAATTTAACTACTTAAAAGTAATACTCTAAAGAGTATACATAATAAATAAATACATTGAAAATTAGGGATCGTTGGCAAACATTTACATCTTTAAATTCAATTCACTGTTGCTATTATTTTTACTTTTTTATAAAATTTAACAAAATGTTGGTATCATTAAAAACAGAAGAAAAAAGATATTGTCCTTGCTCAAAATTATTACGAAGAAATTCTATTATTACTTATAAATTCTTTAGGTAATTATACGAGGGTGGATTGAAAAGTACTCGGCCTAACCAAGAAAATAAACACATACTAAATCAGTTATATTTTTATTTTTCTACATAATCACCATCAAGTTCAATACACTTTTGCCACCTCCCCCTTCCAAGCATTTAGACCGTTGAAAAAAAAATGATTCTTCCTTAGAGTCAAAATATGCGTCTACAGCTGCTTTGACCTCGTCGTTTGTCGAAAATCTTTGACCTCCCAAGTGCTTTTTTAGGTTAGGGAACAGAAAGAAGTCTGATGGTGCCAGATCAGGTGAATACGGCGGATGCGGTAACAGTTCAAAGCCACAGTTGTGAATTTCAGCCATTGACTGTACTGACGTGTGAACACGGGCGTTATCTTGATGAAACAGGACTTTTCTTCCGAGCATTCCTCGACGTTTTTCTTTTATTTCCTCTCGTAAATGACGTAGTAAGGTGCAGTAGTAATCAGAGTTTATAGTCCGACCCCTTTCAAGATAATCAATCATAATCACACCTTTCGAGTCCCAGAATATTGAAGCAATCACCTTATTTGCCGACAAAATCGACTTAGCCTTTTTTAGGGGGTGGTGAACCAGGTCTTCTCCACTGTTTTGATTGTTGTTTTGTTTCCGGTGTACAGTAATGAACCCATGTTTCGTCTATAGTAACAAAACGATTCAAAAAATCATCTGCATCGGCTTCAAATAACTCCAAACAGTCGCGTGAAATAGTCAATCGCGTCCTTTTTTTGTTCAACTGAAAGCAGTCGCGGAACCCACCTCGCAGACACCTTGTGGAAACCCAACTCGTTGACAATGATGTTTTGAGTTCGTTCATAAGAGATGCCTATAATCTCGGCTATCTCTCTAATTTTTAATCTGCGGTCTCCCATTATTAAATCAAGTACTTTTTTAATATTTTCGTCAGTAGTTGACGTCGAAGGCCTTCCAGAGCGGGGTTCATCTTTCACACTCTCTCTACCACGCTTAAATTCTGCTATCCATTTTTTGACGGATGAATATGACAGAGCACAATCGCCTAATGTACTGACCATGTCATCATGGATGGCTTTTGATGATAGCCCCTTCTTATGGAGCTACTTAATGACGGCACGCTGCTCGATTTGCTCCATTCGCGGAAATTATGTCCGATTACTTTGTTAATAAATTTATAAAATCACAACTAGTTATCGCACACGTTTCGAACTTCACACAATGAACTAGTCTGAACTGAACTAAATAATGTGGGTAGATTTGATTTTTAGAATTGAATGGATCTGTGTTAGGCCGAGTACTTTTCAATCCACCCTCGTACCTTAAAAACAAGTGATAATAAACGCAAAAATTATAGGTTAGATGGTTCATTACTTTGATCTCGAAGTTTCATTCTATGGAATACTACGAAGTTCATTTTCACTTCTCAGTTCTATTTCTCACAGTGAATCACAGAGTACCTGGTGGAGCGTCGAGCCTAAAGTTGCCGAAGTCTAATTCCCCGGTCGAACCTTAAACCTATTACGCGAGATATTAATCAAAGTGGACTGTATCTTCGAAATGCTTCTACGCTTATATAACGACGACTATAGCGCGCGGTACAATGCACTCGCTCTTCCCTAAACGAACTATTATTTGCCAAATCGATGAAAGGAATTCTGCTTGATTAGGAGAAAATAAATTGGAGCGGACACAATTATATCAAGCAGTAACTAGTAAGGAATATTCACTCATCGGGGTGTTTCTTCTATGCTGTTGGTAACCAGTCCACTTTGGTTAATATCTCGCGTAATAGTTTTAAGGTTCAACCGGGGAATTAGACTTCGGTAACCTTAGGCTCGTCGCTCCACCATTTTATGGTCACTTCGGCAGGATTTGGACTGGTGTTTAGTAGTCGTTCAACCATTTTCTGGTCGAATTATTAGATTAATTACTTAGACAATGCACTCTAATTTATGGAATAGACTTAAACAGTGTTCGTTTAAAATTTAAATTTTGGTTAGTTACTCGCAAATAGAAATATTCATTTAAATAGTGTTCGTTTAAAATTTAAATTTTGGTTAGTTACTCGCAAATAGAATTATTCATTTAAACAGTGTTTGTATTTGGTTTAAATTTAAAGCTTATTAGTCGCTTAAGTAATTGAAACAGTGTAATCACACGCGTTTTGTACGCTTACCCGACAATTTTGATAAAAATTCACCTCGGCTCGCTGTACAGGTGTTCAATTTAACGACGTAATACGGCACGCGTTAATTATAATATTATTAATATAATATTAATTATAATAATTTAAAATGGCAGTTAGTGGAAATGAAATTAAAATTGAAACGCTTTATGCCAAGAGGGACATACTTTTTTCACGTATGCAAAGTGTTAGTGATCACATAAAGAACATTAATGTAGAAGCAGTGCGGGAAACTTGAATGAAATTGAAACGGTGGATTCTTTGCGGACGGATTACGAAAGGATATTAGACCAAATTAATCATTGGAATTACAAATCGACCCGAAATATATAGTGAACTACCAACCGCTTCTAGCATTTGAAGATATGTTGTGTCGCGTGAAAAGAACGGCGAAACTCTTACAGTCTCCATCTCAAAACGAAGCAAAGCCGGAAATCCAGGTACGCCCACGTGACTCAACTAGGTTGCCGCCAATAGATATTCCGGTATTCAATGGTGATATTAAGACATGGCCCTTCTTCTTCAGTAGTTTTCAAAACAATATACATAATAACCCATCGTTATCGGACGCTGAAAAATTATATTATTTAATTAGTAAACTTAGTGGCAGGGCACAGTCAATTTGCTCGGGTTTTACACCTACAGCAAACAATTACTTGTTAATATTCGAAACGCTTAAAACTAAATATGAAGATAGGAGAATGTTAGCTTCCGAATATTTGAACCAGATATTCGATCTTAAACCTATATCATCCGCGAACATCAACGGCTTAGAGCAGTTTTTAGATAGATTTGTGGCATCGGTGGCTGCACTTAAGAATTTGAAATTTAATGACCTTATGGACGTGGTGTTTCTCCATATTGCATTAAAGAAATTAGACCCCGACACCGTGCGTGCGTTTGAAATGGAGCATTGTAGCTCGGAGATGCCTTCCTTTCATTCATTAGCATCGTTTGTGCGAGATCGAATTAAGGTGATGCAGCGCTCCCCGAACGTTAAACAAGAAATTAAAAAATGCGTCGACCGTAGACCGACTCAACCATCTAAAACAGCAGGGTCGTTAACGTACGTAACCGCTACATCGGCACCACTTCGGCATGCCTGTATCATATAATAAATTAGTCATATAATAAATCATATTATAAATTAGTAAAGACAAACAACCTATGACTGAACTGCTTAAGCGATAAGCATTTAGTTGCAAAATGCAATTCTAGCTCCGTATGTAGCAAGTGCGCCAGGAAACATCACACGTTATTACATTTTGAAAATAGCAACATATCGGCGTCAAGTAAAGTGGACAAGGAATTCACCCCTACTAAAGTCAACGATTCTAGCGGTCGACCTGGTGATGTCGCTCTGTGCTCATTGGCAAATATGGGAGCACAACCTCCTTCAACCGTGTTACTGGGTACGGCACGTATTTTGGTTAGGGATTCGCGTGGAAACGAACAAAACGTACGTGCACTGCTGGACAGCGGAGCCCAAAATAGCTTTATAACGCGACAATGTTGTCGGCGCTTAGGCTTAGTAATAAATAGGTCACTCTCACGTCCCGTAGTCAAAGGCATCGGAGGTACTAGTAAAGTTACCCAGGGATATATAAATTTAAAATTTTATTCTCGGATAGATCGTAATGTTAACTTTGATATAAATGCACTAGTAGTAGATAGGGTCACTGACCGGCTGCCAACCGTTTCGGTTGACACCTCGACAATGATTGAATTTAAAAATTTGAAGCAGACGACACTTACGCCGTTCCCGGAAACATAGACATGCTCATTGGAGCATCGCTTTTCCCTCATCTTTTGTTAAACAATAAGGTCAGGGGCAACTTCTCACATACCGCGCCTTACGCACTGGAAACCGTATTGGGCTATGTCATCGTTGGCTCCGCCCCCATCATAGATAATATTTCGGCAACCTCTTATTGTTGTATGGCTGTAGAACCGCTCGAGTCGTTAGTCCGCAAATTTTGGGAGATGGAGGAGGTGAACGTCCCACCCATAGCTAGCTCAGATGACAGATTATGCGAGGAAATTTACGTCCGCACGACGGTTCGTGATCGCGACGGTAGATATAGTGTATACCCTTTAAAGGAGATGTTTTATCTCTCGGCGAGTTTTATCTCTTCGCGGCTGTGGCTTCGAAATTAGATAACTACGAAGACACACCGTCGTATTTCATACCACACCACGGGGTCATTAGAGAGGACAAACTTACATCTAAGTTACGTGAAGTGCTCGACGCTAGTGCTAAAACTAGTACTCACCTGTCGCTTAACGATATCCTCTATAGTGGGCAAAATTTACAAGGCAGTTTATTTAATATAATAGCCAATTTTCGTTTGTTCAGTATAGCACTGTCCGCCGATATTCGCCAAATGTTTCTTTGCATAGGAGTCCGTGAACGCGACCGTAGTTTCCAACGCATTTTATATCGTTTCAACCCAAAGGAACCTCTAAAGGTGTTTGAATTTAACCGCGTTTGTTTTAGTTTAAAGTCGAGCCCATTTCATGCATTACGCACGATGAGACAGCTCGCTCACGATGAAGGTCCCTCTTACCCTAAAGCTAAGAGGGCAATTGAGAGCGGTTTATATATGGATGATTTTGTATACTCGGTCGATAGCGTGGAGGAGGCCACGCTAACCACCGCCGAGGTTATAAAGCTCAATCGGGTCAATTCGATCTTGTCAAGTGGACAAGTAATTCGCGTCCGGTTTTAGACACAATCCCACTATCACACCGTCTTTCGGCGATAAAGGAATTCGACGGTTCGGATACACACAAGGTGCCCGGTTTGTGTTGGTCACCAGAGTCCGACGTGTTTAGCCTTAAGGTAAATCCGCCCGTAGAGAAGTGCACAAAGCGCACAATACAGTCATGCGTTGCTAGATTATAGGATGTCATGGGTTTCGTAGCTCCGGTGGTATTATACGCTAAACTTTTGATTAAAGAACTTTGGTTATTTGAATGCGATCGGGATGACTTGCCGCCTGACAGCATTGTTCGGTTGTAGCAGCGTTTTAGAGAGGAACTTCCTTTACTAAGAGAAATTAAAATACCGCGTCATATAAACGTCGATAGAAATAGCGTCATCACAGTCGTTGGGTTTGCAGACGCCAGCGAGAAGGCTTACGGGGGCGTTGTATATATCCACGTTCAGAATAATGGTAGAAATTCGATTAGCCTCATTAGTTCTAAGTCGAGAGTATCCCCCCGTAAGGTTGTCTCTTTGGCGCGCTTAGAGCTTTGCGCAATATTACTAATATTGCGCAAAGCTCTAAAGAACTTTGGTTATTTGAATGCGATTGGGATGACTTGCCGCCTGACAGCATTGTTCGGTTGTAGCAGCGTTTTAGAGAGGAACTTCCTTTACTAAGAGAAATTAAAATACCGCGTCATATAAGCGTAGATAGAAATAGCGTCATAACGGTCGTTTGGTTTGCAGACGCCAGCGAGAAGGCTTACGGGGGCGTTGTATATTTCCACGTTCAGAATAATGGTAGAAATTCGATTAGCCTCATTAGTTCTAAGTCGAGAGCGCTTAGAGCTTTGCGCAATATTAGTACTCACCAAGCTTATTACCGCAGTTATCAGCGCATGTAGGGATAGAGTTCACATAGAATGGATATTTGCCTTTTCCAACTCCACCGTCGCCTTATGCTGGGTTCATTCTTCACCCCACAGTTGGGATACGTTTGTCGCGAACCGAGTGGCCAAGATCCAAGACGAGTTAGAAACGCAGAACTTTTATCACGTGTCCGATACGGAAACCCCTGCCGATTGTCTATCCCGTGGAGTCACCCCGATGCAAATAATGGACCACCCGCTTTGGTTCCACGGACCTTCTTTGGTTCACTTGGATCCCTCGCAATGGCCAATAACCGATTTCGAACCTTCGTCAGTGTCACAACCGCCGGAAGAGAAGAGACACGTTCTAGTGGCGAACGTTTCGAGCGAGGTTTCTCCAATCATTGCTTTGGCGAACCGCTTATCCTCTTGGTCGAAATTATTGAGTAGCGTAATTTACGTTTGTCGATTCGCGAAGCTTTTACCGCGACGTTCGTATGTCTTAGCGTCCGATTACAACTATGCCGAGTCGCTAGTATTGCGTGAACTTCAACGTGCGCATTTCTCGGAAGAAATTACAAGATTACAATCGAATAGAGCTTGTAGTCGCGCCTTTCAACGCCTTAAGCCATTTTTACAGGATGGGATTGTAAGGGTAGGTGGACGCTTGTCCAACTCGCAGTTGAGTTTCGACCAACGGCACCCTATAGTTTTACCGCGTAAAGACCATATCATGAATTTATTTGTCGATTACCATCATAAATTGAATTCGCACGCTGGCCCCGACTTGCTGATGTCGATCTTGCGTCAGAATTATTGGATTCTTTCTGCACGTAGTTTAATACGCAATCGGGTGCACTTTCGGACACGCCCCAAGTCGTTATTTCCGGAAATGGCGGAACTTAGATCTTGTCGAGTAATACAATCAGTAAAGCCCTTTACGCACACCGGGTCTGATTTCGCTGGTCCGTTTAAGGTCACGCTCACTCGCGGGCGTGGTATAAGATCCACAAAGGCTTACGTCTGCATTTTCGTATGTCTAACTACAAGGGCGGTGCATATAGAACTCGTTGGTGATCTAAGCACAGCAGGCTTTATGGGTGCATTTAAAAGATTTCTTTCCCGCCGTGGCCCTGTAAGTAAATTGTATTCGGATAACGGTACGAACTACGTCGGTGCAAAACGTATTTTATCAGAACTACATGAGCTCTTAGCTAGCAAGTATTATAATTCGGAGTTCGCTCACATTCTAGCCGAGAACCGCATTGAGTGGTCTCTGAACGTCCCAGCCGCGAGTCATTTTGGGGGCAATTGGGAGACTAATATTAAGAGTCTAAAGAGTCTCTTATACCGAGTAATAGGAGATCAAATTTTGTCCTTCGAAGAGCTAAGTACGGTGCTCGCTCAAATTGAATGCGTAATGAATAGCCGCCCACTTTGTCGTACGTTGTCTAGTGACCCTTCGGAGCCACTGGCTCTAACTCCAGCACATTATTTGAATTTAACGCCTTTAAAGTATTTGCCCGCCGTAGATATGGATGAGAATAGACTTAGCATTTCCGCACGCCACAAATTATTAGACCGGTTAGTGCAATCGTTTTGGAAACGATGGAGGATGGAATACTTGCATACTTTGCAGTCTCTACAAAAATGGAACACAGCAGCTGAGCCTCTTCCATAATTTAAATTAGCTTTCTAGATTAGAAATTGTAGTTGAATTTAGGTAATCTTAGCGTTAGTTAGTTATTTTGTTAGTTTGATCTTAGCTCTAGTTGTTTTAATTATTTTTTTGAAGGAAATCCTTCAAGGGCGGGGGAGATGGTTGCGCGGAAAACCATTCGTATTTATTTTTATTTGACGGTAGGCTTGCCAAATCGTTTATCCCTTTCCAAACGATATGATTCATACCCTCCTATCGACACATCGGGGTGGTGGGGTGGGAGGGGAAAGAAGATGATTCTAGAATATTACGCGATCATCGCAACGGAAGGAATAAAAAAGCACGCGCGGCCGACGCGCGCTCTCTTCCCTCCACGCTCGTCGTTGGAACCACACCGCTTAAGACAATAGTGTCATAGAAGGGCTATTGCCCACGCGCACCGCTAGTATATCCGCTTTAGCCTGGAAGCAGTCGAGCTCCAGGAAACCCGCCTCACCTCGTGTGAGAAATAGTCGCGCACCGCACTCTCTCCCGACGTATCACCGGACAAGAAAGGCTAGGGCCCCAGAGAGTCTACCCAGAGTGTCTTCCAGAAGTTGCAGCAACTTAGTGCCTAAGCCGCATAGAAGCAACACCCCGGTGAGTGAATATTCCTTACTAGTTACTGCTTGATATAATTGTGTCCGCTCCAATTTATTTTCTCCTAATCAAGCAGGATTCCTTTCATAGATTTGGCAAATAATAGTTAGTTTTTGGGAAGAGCGAGTGCATTGTATGGGAAACCGCGTGCTATAGTCGCCATTTTGGGTAAACGAAGAAGCATTTCGCATATACAGTCCACTTTGGTTAATATCTCGCGTAATAGGTTTAAGGTTCGACCGGGGAATTAGACTTCGGTAACCATAGGCTCGTCGCTCCACCACACGGTGATGTTAGATTTTGTTCCCCACATGGCGCGTGTACTATGTTCTTGGTCACAATGTCAAACAATGCCGGATCATTATCGGGTAGCTCAGCAATCAATCAATCAGCTCAGTAATCTTGTCAATTTCGTCAGGTTGTATTTTATATTCAAGCCAAAACAACATGTGACAGTGTGGTAAACCCCGTTTTTGCCACTCGACACTGGCTATATGGCCATTTGACTTTTCAGAAAAAATTTTCTTTTATAAATAATTTAATAAGTTTCTTTTTAAATGGAAGACCCTCGCTATAATGTCATGTCGGTCGAAAGATTGTTGCCCAGAAAAAATTTCTTGCTTTATTTCTTCCCACTCGGGGTTGCAAGTGAAAGTAACAAATAAGTGAAGATTTTTTCATGCATTTATCGCGGCGATCCCGTAAAAGATGAGAGCACGATAACGTGTAGACCAATATTTGTAGCATTTACATTAGGATCTCTATTTAAAGCATCTCTTAAATGTATATAATCGTCAGCTCTTAACTTTTGTTGGTTTCAAGATATAAAATTCAATCTTTCCGAAATCATTATTGCCATCATGTCAACGCAGTATTGACTGAATAAATCTCGGTAATGATGTAAAGTATTGAAACGGTTATCTTTGATCTTAAGTCTGTATGCATAGAACTGCCACAGGCTACACTGCTACAGGAAACTGTTTTGTTTTATGCAGAACCTTGTTGCTGTATAGTCAGATAATAGCCATCTTCTCCTTTCACAAACATCAAAGGATACTGTAGGGGATCGTAAGTGCGATGCAATTCGGACACTCTTTTTAACTGATCATCTTTCGTCCGTTGTTTTTATCTACTAACAGGACGGCAACTTCATTTGTTGTAGGGGAGTTTTATCTTCCTCGATGTAGATTTTGTAGTGTGCAATTGGCGTGAATTATTAATTTTTCTTTCTAAATTGTATTTGAAATTGCGTATGTATTCGTTATGGCAATTTAATACGGTCTATAACTCATTGATAAAATCGGTTTTTAAAGTGGGGGCCATGTGTGATCGCAAAGAAAGTTGGTCCGCATCAGAAATGAAATATATCTGTAAAAATTTCGGGCTTTGACCCGATGTAGGAAGCAAACTATCAAATAAAAGATGAATCTGACCCTCTATCTTAAAAGTAGGCATAAAGTTTCCTTCCCGAATTTCTTTAGCACCGAACGACGTCGTTGGAAACAGTGTATTATACTTGCGTATGTTTTTTAAAAAGTGCACAGAATGTGGATGATTACCAGTTAAGAGATCTTTTATTGATTGTAGCGGTTCATGATTATCAGGGATAACCACTTTTTCTGCAGCACAACACATACCATTTGGTTCATCACTCCATTTACTTGCAGAACACTTAGGACATGTTTATTCATTTTGCCTATTTTTACAGTGTTTTGTTGAGCATAATCTACTTTGGCAGTAATTGAAAGCTGATCTATGTCCATGAGCTAAATTCCGATTACGTGCTCTGACTGTAACTGCCCGCTGTCTTTCTGTTGCTAGGCGCTGCGCACGTTCAGCGCTAGATTCCCGAGCACGGGCCTGCGATGTTCTCACTCTTTGGTTAGCGAGCCGCTGCGAGCGCTCAGAGCTAGCTGCCGTAACGATTAACCGAAATGAGAGAGCCGATGCCGAAACGACTAAATAACGTCTAACACTAAATTAGTTCGCGCGCGATGAATATCGTGCTGCTAGATTAAATTTGCGTCACACGTATACCCCCAACAGCGCTGCTGCTAGAACTAATTGCCGCTTGATATGAATAGCGCCAAAGTGTCATAGCGCCATGGCGACTACTTACATAGCACGCGCTAGCGTTATGAAGAGATAGCGTGCTATAATATGGCGCTATGCGCTATATTAACCACCATTATAATAGTACGTAGTGATCGTTCTCCTGTCCTCTAACCTTCATGCAGTATATACACAAACTAATAAGCTTTGAGTATTCAACCATCTGGAGAGGCCATGCGCGTTAATTCCTAAACAAAAATTCTGTCAACATCAGGGGGGCGCAAGAAAACACACAACTGTAAACTTAACTACAAATGCAAAATTAAATCGTGTCACTATAAACGCATACTACAACATTTGTGTTCGTGTTCATCGCGTTTACGCATACCATCAAATTGTACACGTGTCGATACACTGATGGCGCTGGCTAAATGCGTAAGCAACGTAAGGCGTGGACTATGTCGATGTTTTTTTATCGATAAACAAATCACCATAGTCCTCATAAGTTTTTATTTGATTATAAGTAATACATAGATAAATAATACCAAGGTGTTATTTGAAATTCTTTTTTTAAAGTATTTAGAAATTTTCTTCGGAAAAAACTTAGAAATTATTTAAAATAAGTTTATTATTTTGCTACAGGTTTATTTTACATTATGCAGGATAAAATTTTAAACTTTAGTTAACTTATTTTAAAATCAGATTGTTTAAAAAGTCAAAGTCAAAATCTTTATTTGCAGTATAAAATGTTTAGGTAATACAGGTATTTAGTATAAAAGTAAGTCTCAATAATATTCTACCGGGATTTGTACCGGTGTGCCAATATAACTTAAAATAATCAAATTTAATTGTACATATATGTCAAAAGATTAAATAAATTATGTAATACATTAAATAATATTGCAATTAATTAAAATATTCCTTAACACTATAATAACACTTGTCAAGAAGCCATTTATTAATCTCAATTTTGAATTTATTCAAAGGCATTTCTTTTAAGTTATTGGGCAATTTATTATATATTTTAATAGCCATTATAGGAGCACTGTTTTCATAAAATCTAGAGCTGCATTTGGGATGAAATAATCTATTTTTATGCCTTGTTTGCCTTTTGAGAGATTCAGCGTGGGTTTTGAAGTAGTTCTGGTGTCGCTTTACAAAAATACATATTTCTCGAATATACATGCATGGCAACGGCAATATACGTATCTTTTTGAACAAAGGCTTGCAGCTATCAAGAAACCACGCACCACATATCCAATCAGTTTATCGTCTTAGATGGTGTTAACAAAGTTTTTGTTTTTATTATAAAGCTTCGTTATCACAAAACCACTAATTAAAAATAGTTGTTGATTTTCAAGAGTAATTAAACGAACTGTCTGGAAAATATTTAATAAATTAGGAAAACAAAAAAGTTTTACACTATATAATAGTTTAACAAAGTGAACTTTAAGCAGACAGCTGCTTAAAAATAAAAAGTGACATCTACCTAGGGCTAAGTATTCCCCAGAAAGATTTTTTGCTTTAACTTTACATTACTATTCACCGAAAGCTTAACAATATGTGCGAAATATCAAAAGTTTTGAAATTGGTCTGCCTTCATCACATACGATAACAAAGTGGTACAGTACAATTTATGGCTGACTTGGCTACACAAAAAAAAAGCGTTAACTGTTCTAAAACTTAGACTAGAGAGTAACCCTGATAAGAAATTATATTGTTTATTAGTGATTAATGAAATGAAAATAAAACAATTGACGGAGTACCATGCGAGTTCTAAAAGACATTTTGGTTATATACATAATGCCTTTGGCTACTAGCATGGTATTCTGTCAATTGTTTAATTTTCATTTCATCCATTACCAAGGTACAATAAAAAATTTATCAGGGTTACTCTCCGCTCTCAATTTTAATGCCGTCAGCACTTCTTGAGTAAACCCTGGTCGGCGATCGATGGTAGTGTACCACTTAGTCAATGTACGTGTGTAGGCAAACTTGTTCCAAAAGTTTTACGTACATAGCGACAGGCTTTTGGTTAGTAATAGTTAAGTGTTAGGGCATAGTATTTCTTGCAAACTTGTGAATCCTGTTTATGCTATTTTTTCATTCTAATTTTCCAGTGTTGGCTCGTACTCACAGTGGGAGTAGGACTAGTTCGGGCTATATAAGGATTTTTTTTCGAATTGTGACTTTCGAGATAACTTATGGAATTTTGCCGGAACATCCAGCTTTCTTTTTTCGATGTAGACGATATTGTGCACTCACCACCATCATTACAGCCCTTCACAACCACACACACAGTCCACTGCTGAACATAGGCCTCCCCCAAGTAATGCCACAAAGCACGGTCCTGAGCCACCTGCATCCATCGACTTCCTGCATGTCTTACCAGGTCGTCACTCCATCTAGTGGGGGGTCGCCCTACACTACGCCTACCGGTACGAGGCTGCCACTCGAGAACCTTTCTTCCCCATCGGTTATCGGTTCTTCGAGCTATATGGCCGGCCCATTGCCACTTCAGCTTACTAATCCGTTGGGCTATGTCGGTCACTCTGGTTTTACTGCGGATATCCTCATTTCTGAGTCTATCACGCAGAGAAACTCCGAGCATAGCCCTCTCCATAGCTCGCTGAGCGACCTTAAGCGTCCTCATACGGCCAGCAGTGAAGGACCACGTCTCAGATCCGTAAGTCATCACTGGCAACACGCACTGGTTGTACAATCTAGTTTTTAGAGATTGAGGTATACCTGACGAAAAGATATGCCGTAATTTCCCGAACGCTGCCCAGCCGAGTTGAATCCGTCGATTGACCTCTCGGTCGAAGTTGGACTTACCTAGTCGGACTATTTGTCCCAGGTAAACGTATTCGTCAACAACTTCGAGCATAGTGCTCCCAACAACTACCGGCATAGGTGTGACATGGACATTGAACATGATCTTTGTTTTGTCCATGTTCATCTTAAGACCTATCCGTTGGGAGGCACTATTGAGGTCATTGAGCATAGTGCTTAAGTCCTCCAGCGATTCTGCCATAAGGACTATATCGTCGGCAAATCGAAGGTGAGTGATGTACTCGCCATTGATGTCAATACCGTATCCTTTCCAGTCCAGTAGCTTGAAAACGTCTTCCAATGCAGCGGTGAAGAGTTTCGGGGATATAACGTCACCCTGTCTTACACCTCTCTGCAGTTGGATAGGTTTCGAGCTCTGGTTCTGTACTCGGATAGCCATCGTAGCCCTACTGTACAAACACTTCAGCACTTCGATATACCGACAGTCAACTTGGCACCGCTGAAGGGACTGTAGCACCGCCCAAATTTCGACGGAATCAAAGGCTTTCTCATAGTCCACATACGCCAGGCAAAGTGGCAGATTGTACTCTTCAGTCTTCTGTACAATCTGCCGCAGGGTATGTATGTGGTCTATGGTACTGAAGCCTTTTCGGAAACCGGCTTGTTCGGGAGGCTGGAAGTCGTCAAGTCTGCGTGCGAGACGATTCGTAATGACTCTCGAAAACAGCACGTAGACGCGGCTCAGAAGGGAAATCGGTCTGTAGTTCTTTAAGAGAGCGTTGTCGCCTTTCTTAAAGAACAAGACCACCGCACTTCTGCTCCACGCCTCTGGAGTAGTGCCACCATGGAGGACGGAATTGAAGAGCTTCTGAAGGACTTCAAGTACCGGTGTTCCACCCGCTTTCAGAAGCTCCGCTGTAATTCCATCCTCGCCTGGGGCCCTGCCGTTTTTAAGGTGCTGGAGAGCCATTCTAATCTCGCTTAGACTGACGTCCGGGATATCATCGGAATAGTGTCGGATAAGACTTGCTCTTGGATCGTTACTCACACTTGCGTGTGGCTCCAACGATGATGTGTACAGCTGCCCATAGAACCTCTCAATCTCACTCAAAATCTCAGGTGTCCCGGAAACGATGTTGCCACACTCAGTCTTCAGCCTTGACAGTTGGCTCTTTCTGGCAGACAGATCTCTGGCAAAGACTTTGGAGCCCTGGTTCCGCTCGATCGCTTCTTTAATACGAGAAGTATTAAAGTTGCGTAAGTCTCGCCGTATGCATTTGGAGATCTGTCTGTTCAGTTGCCTGTATGCTGTCAAATCTGTTGACGATTGCAGCCTCATCTCCCGTCTAACAGCCATGAGATTAAGAGTGTGATCGGAGAGTTTTTGTGTTCTTCTGCGGCGGGTCTTGCAGAACTTAGCTCCGACCGCATGGACAGTTTCCACGAGCTTGTCGTTCATATCGTCCACTGCATTGCAATCTTCTAGGCACTGGAAGCGGTTACGTAACTCGAGCTGAAAGGTTTCGGGATTCTGGATTAGAGCACGAGGGGGACGGAGCGTTGACTTCATTAGACGAGACCTCTCCAACTTAACGTTTAGGTTCAGTGTGCCTCTAACCATTCGGTGATCGCTGCCAGTTTTCACCCTTGCGATCACTGAGACATCACTGAACAGTTGGCGTCTGGTCGTCATAATGAAGTCAATCTCATTTTTTGTCGAACCGTCGGGGCTCGACCAGGTCCACTTCCTGTGGGGCCGCTTCTGGAAGAAAGAGTTCATCATAAAGAGTCCCTCTTTCTCCATAAAGTCGGCCAGCTGCTGGCCCCTTCGGTTCCGTTGCCCTACTCCAAATTTCCCTACCTTCAGCTCACCGCTTTCTCTTGTGCCCAGTTTTGCGTTGAAGTCTCCCATCAACACCGTGTAGTAGGTTTTGGAGGAATGTATGGCTCTGGAAATATCCTCATACATTTCCTCCACCTCCTCATCGGGATGTGCCGAGGTTGGTGCGTAAACCTGAATGACCTTCAGCGAATACCGTTTGGTGATTCTGAGTATCAGGTACGCGACCCTCGTCGACACACTCCCAATCTTTACAACGTTGTTGACGAGAGATTTGTGGACGATAAATCCGACACCTCCTTGGGACAGATGGTCGCCCTCCCGGTGATAGAACAAGTTGCCGGACTCGAGGATTGCCGTGTCCTCCCCCCTCTCTTCGGACCTCGGATAATCCAATAATATGCCAGCGCAACTTGTCTACCTCTTCTTCCAGCTCCAGTATCTTCTCGTCAGTCCTCAGGGTGCGTGCGTTATATGTTGCCAGGTCGAGTCGTCGTAGGTGGCAACCGAACCTCCACCGGAGATTCTTAGCACCCCTGCCCCGCCGTTACCATGGTCGCCACCGTAGCCAGGAATAGCGGGGCCGCCGGGGACTGGGGGCCGTCTGTTTGTGTATTTATTCATTGGGGGGTATTTGCCATAGTTGCCACGCTTGGCGAGCGGGTTGGCAACCGCAGTTTTTTATTACGTCACAGTTGTCATCAGGAAGACGCTGCTGCCCATCTCCTGCCTGTCTCCCTCTGTCGCCTCTTACGACACCCACGGGAAGATATGGGGTAGTGGATATTCTTAACCGCCACTACACGGCATTCACCACGATCACCCTAAAATAAATAATTTTGTTTTAGTCAGAAGATTCAAGCTATATATATATATATATATATATATATATAAATGACAAAGATATTTATTTTGTAAAATATGGGTAAATAAAATACAAGTGTTAAAAAATTTAAAACGAGTACATGTTTTGCCATTTATGGCGTACAAAAATCATACTACATTAAGTTTACAATTACATTAATAGGTATATAAATATATGAATTAAATTTGATAGGTTAGTGCTTTTGTAAACTTAATAAAATATTTTGAAGTAGAATAATATTGGTGTTAAATGTAATAATAAAAATATTTAATCTAAATATAACAGCCCAACATTACCTCCCACAAGTTCAAGGTTGGTGCTGCAGTGTCAGATTCATGGTTTCTACAAGCTACAATCCAAGTGTGCCGCCAAAGAGGATCTCTTGGAAATCTGTAATAACAAACCAATAATAGAAAAATTTACTACTTTTTGTAATACTTTATCATAAAATCTAAATAAAAACTACAAACCGGTTCGGCAGACAAACCCGCATGGTTAATTAACTTATCGATAGCTAAGGTAGCTGCGTTCATCACTATAGTGCAATACTTTCTGTTGCAGTGATACCAGTTTATTTTTATAAAAATTGCACACTTTTGCTACGAGGTAACAAGTTTCGATTTGACTTATTTGGCCTGTATTTTGTATAATATTTTAATAAATACTAGTTATTGATTATATTTAATTATATAATATTCAGTATCAGTATTAAAATTGAGCTGAATATATAAATCATTTAAGAAAATCCACTACACATCTATATGTAATGATTATTATTCATCACAAACTGATTTAGTTATTAGAAAATATATTTTCGTTAATATATATAACTTGTGCAGTAAATTATATTTTTTTAAAAATAGTATATTTTTCACTATGTTAAAAATACTCACAAATAAAAGTCACATTGTCCTTTTGTATACTTGACGTTTTTGATTGTTTTATTTTTCATGTAAATATACTGCAATTCGTCATTTTGTCGGAGCTCGATTTACTGGCACGATCACTTCGAAATGACGTACGACGCGGAGCAACTAGTTTTATATAACAAGTATGAGTCGGACTCTCGTACCTTTTACAGAGGGGTATGCATTGCGATGCCGTCTCCTTTGGTTTAATACTCAAAGCTAATAAAAGTACTACATTAGTACTCTTATTAGTTTGTGTAAGAGTACTAAAGTGTATATTGAGTAATCTATGAAGAGTACTAAGTCTATGCTTTTGCTTCATATGTCCAGCCCTGCATTTTGCGTTCAGTAATAAAAAAGTGATATTGATTTGGTAATAAGTTAATAGCTAATTTCTTATTAGTTTAATATGGTTTATAGAAATGAAAATATAAGTGAAAATGTGAATTAAAATAAATACATAATCGTTAAAAAAGATCAAGAAATAAAATGTAAAGCGTTAATTTTCTTTGGTTTATATTTATGAACACAAAGTAGTGATGTCGCTTGTGTACATGTCACTGGTATATTTTCGTATGCTATTATTAAATATTTAAGCTGCATAGTTTTATTTACAAGTAAACTATAAAATGAATGATTAAATTGATGAATTTCAATTTAAAAAATGGCATTCGTGAGTGCTGTGACTGGTGATGACTCCACGAAGAAATTCCTGGACGTTTTACAAAATGACTTCAAAACACTTAGTTTGGAAACTAAAAAGAAATATCCTCAGATAAGAGAGGTTTTGTATTCATGTTTTATTTATCGACATTTATTAAAACAAATTCTTTTATTTGTTTATAAATAAATTGGAAAAAAGGTTTAAATTCTTATAACTTATTGTAAAGGATATATTAGTCAATATTTAAGTTGACCACCAGAAACACTTATTTACTTACAATAGGACAAGGAATACTATTTTTATTGATTTTTTTTTAATTTTTATTGATTAACAAACACTGCGCTTTTATTACTTGCTCTAATAATATTTAAAAAATTATATTTTTTTTAAATAAATATTTGTGCTATATTTTAATATAAGCTTTAATATAAGATGCGTTATACCTTTGTTTCCAGGCCTGTGATGAGGCTATAGAGAAGCTCTCGCTTGCCTCAAATAATCCACAAGCATCATTGTATGGGGTTGTAAATCAAATATTGTATCCCTTAGTACAAGGATGCGAATCAAAAGACATTAAAATTATCAAGGTAAGAACTAACTTTCTAAAACACTTCATAGTGCTTTAAGAAGGCTGAAAAAGTCTCGAAAATATATAATAAAGTGTGATTTTCTTATAGTTTAAAAGTTAAAATAAATAATTTGTTTTGCCTATTATAATATACATGAAGGTTTTATATAGATATAACATAATTTATATTCTTTTTATCTTTATTTCAATTCCTTGACATTGTTTAAACTATGTTCAGGATGAGGTAGAGCAATATCAAACATGGATCTTATTCATTGATTTTCTTAATTTGTTTTTGTAGTTTTGTTTGGGCACCATACAGCGACTTATAGCCCAGCAAGGAATAGATGCCAAAGGTGCTCGACATGTAGTTGACTGCCTGTACAACTTAGGGCAAGCTGGTGTATTGGAGTTGAAACTTCTTCAAACTGCTGCTCTGTTGATGACCACATCGGATCTGGTACATGGAGACACATTGGCCAGGGTAAGATTACTAGGGCATTAGTAATTTAGTTACTGTCAATGTAATCATCTTCACAATAGTCATCTTCATCATCCTAATCATTAGTATGTATAACATACAACACTGGACAATATATATTATAATATTATTTAAGGATATGTCTTATTTCAAGTGCCAAGCAATGTGACATATTTTAATGATAATTTAAATAATGAAGTCACAATTAATACATTTAAGGTCATAAATAAAAACGACACAATATATAATGAATTAAGTACATTATGTGTGAATTGATCAATAATTATTTTATAAATATGTTTTGCTCAAAAGAAGATCTAATCTTATTAATATTCCATTTCATAATATTTCAATATAGAAATACATACCATTCTTTATTTCTGCTGTGAAATAGCAGTGTTTATTCTGCTTTTATCTGGCCTGAAGAGGGTTAAATAATCATCATAGTCTTGGAGAGTCAAATAATTACAGGCTGTGAAGCATTTTAGTACTCATTAGTGACAATGCATTCATATTCTTCTTTATTTTTAAGTTGGCTTCATGCATTCATGGACTGTATTAGCCTCTTACTGTTGGTGTACTTAGGATTGCCAGGTCTTTAAACCGAAAAGCCAGAAAGACCAGCGAGCTTAGCCGGACATTTTGGTAAAAAGGCCGGACACCCTTAATTTTTTAGTCTTAGTAAAATGACATTTTTTAAAGTAAAACAATGCTTTTTATCATTTACCATAAAATCTTCTTAAATTGTAATGAAATAACAACAATTAAATAAATCAATCTTCTTTATTATTAATCATTCAATATTAATTTCAATAATTGATATAGTATGTATGTAAGTACATGAAAAATGTAAAGAAATGGTCAATAAGCACATGAAAAATGTAAAGAAATGGTCAATAAGTATATGAAAAATGTAAAGAAATGGTCAAATTATAAAGCATACCAAATAGGGAATGCAAATCTCGCGAGATTGGGGCTCAAGCAAGATCCCGTAAGTTTATGAATAACAATACTGTGAGATCTCGCCAATTTCGGGATCTCGCAAGATTGATTGGGAGCGTGGTCCTTCCCTTGTTGAACTGACCCATTTATGCTACAACCATAATATAGGTGCAGTGTGTGACTCTACCACATATAAACCATGTACATGGACTGTGTGCTCCTTTGTTACCCTTATTTTATAAAAATCATTCTCAAAAGAGTGTACAACAAGTGCATGTTGCTTGTGATGACATATGAATCTGAGACATGGTTTTTATTGCCGGTCGTAAGCTCGGAGCATGCACAACAAAAAGTCCCTAGAGTAGTGTTTATTAAATGAATGGCTTACTTATACGAAACTTTTACTACTTCTCTTATGAGTACATTAAGTCAGATTGAGCTCATTAAAAATCCTATTTGTAAATGATAGTATTGCCTCTATTACTATAAAGAGCTGTTGATTTATCATTACTAGACAATGGTGATGTGCATGCGAACGGTGTCAGCAAGCGAGACACGCGATGTCAGTACGAGTCATGCGGCAGCTGCTACTGTGCGGCAACTCGTCGCACTCGTTTTCGAACGCGCGCTTGCTGAAGCAGACGGTAACTATTTTGATAATAAATAAAACATTTCTTTTTATCCATTACCTTTACAGCCTATTAAAAGTCAACTGTTAAACATAGGCCTGCTCCACAGCTTACCTCATATGTGGAATATTTGCCATGGTTTCTTCGCTTGGCAGGCGGGTTGGCAACTGCAGTTTCTTGTTATCAGGAAGACGCTGCTGCCCATCTCCTGGTTTGTTTCTGTCTGTCGCCACTTACAACACTCATGGGACAATGTCGGGTTTTGGATATTCTTACACTTATAGTATACCCTATGTATGTAATTGGTTCTATTTAAACTAGGTCCTTTTACAGAACATTGATTTCTTTTCTTCTCTTTCTCTTTCTTTACCAGCCCGTTAAAGTCCGCTGCGGGACATGGACCTCTTCCATTTTGTATTTACTATCACCACTCTTCGTAGGTTCATTGGTAAACCTTTTCATAATGCTGAAATTATAATTCCTAACATTTTGATTTAAATTGTACCATTTAGGTAATTAATAGAAAAGAAAATATGTTAGAATTAATTAGCTATTAATAATATTACGCGGATCTTAGCTAATTAATTTAAATATCTTTAATGTAATAAAGATATTAATAAAATGATGTGTCTTACCTAGTTTGAAGAGATATTTAATGTATCATTAAAGATTTATCATATGCTCAATGCTCGATTAGGAAGGAAAATATCGTGAGGAATCATGCGTGCCTGAGGAATAACAAACTTCGAGAACATATGACTTCACAACATGTCGGCGAAGCTAACACGCACTGAAACAGTGCTGCCAACTAATTGTTCCACAACCCTCTGAGAAATGAAAAGAAGCCTGTGCCAGCTGTGGGACGTATATAGGCTGTAATTTTACTTTAATTACAATTTTACTATGCTTACCATTACAGCCTAATAAAGTCCACTACTAAACATAGGCCTCCTACATAGATTGCCTCATAGGGAGGGTATTTACCACAGTTGCCACGCTTGGCAAGCGGGTTGACAACTGCAGTTTTTTATTTTTAATCATTATTAGAAAGACGCTGCTGCTATTTGTTTCTATCTTTCGTCTCCTATGACTCCCATGGGATGATATGGCGTAGTGGTATTCTTACACTGTCACTATGCAGTATTATACTTAATAATATTTTTTTGTTCGCTTACACAGTAGTGCATATTACATTACTACAGTGATTTTAATTTTTTTTTAAAGGATAGGGTTACAAACGAGCACACAGTCCACCTGATGGTAAGTGGTTGCTGTGGCCCATAGACATCTACATCTATCCTCGATTACGAATCAAAATGCAGATGCGTTGTCACCCGTGAGGACTTAGATGGAATGCCTCGTTTCCAGTAAAAAGGGTCTCCGGTTCTCTACACTCACCATACGAAACACAGCAGCATTAAGCTACTATTTGACGCTGGTATTCTGTGAGAGTGTGGTCCTTCCCCGGTCGAGCCGACCCATTCGTGCTACAACTATACTACTAATTTAACTGCAGCATGGCTCTACCACATAAAAAATAATTATAAAAACAATTATATTGTGTTGTGTGTCATATTGTTATAGGAAAATTAAAAGTGAATCCAGCCGATGTAAGACTTCAAACAAACAACAAAGCACCTAAAGAATTGAAACCATGTGCAACTGATGCATATCTGATATTACAAGTAAGTGATCTTTAATGTTAAAAATCTATCACTAGTAAAGGTATAAGGTAAAGCGGTATGCGGCTTTTTTTTTAAGGTGTGGTTTTTACATTTTCGTTTTATTATGTATTTTTATTATAAACACCAATTTTATTAATTTTAAGTATTTAGGTTTATTAATTTCAATTATTTAGGCTCCCTAGTAGTAGTAAATTTTTAACTTTTACTTATGATGACATCATGGAATTGTTTAGCAATTTTCAATGCAAGGGATTTGTGATTCAATTAAATTTGAAATCAAGCAAAATAAGAAATTATAAATACTTGATAAGCAAGACAATATTGCTTTTAATCATTAGATATTTGTCTCAGTTCATTTAGCCTACTTTCAAAGGTCAATTAAGTTCAAGATATTTAATAAAGTAAATGATTAGATATTAATAAGTCTTTTTCTTATTTTCCAGTCTCTCTTATTTTGAAGAATCAAAATAACAAAAAAAGGTTTTATAATTGAACATCTCGAAACTTTTTTAAAATCACAAGTCTTTGCGTATGAAATCCCTTCAGAGCTCACCTTCTTAATGTTTTAATAGTGTATTGTACATTACATTTCTAGCCTTTTTAACTTTTCTAACCTTTTTTAACATTAAAAAATTAAAATCAAAGTTACAAATTCAAATAATTTTGATCATAAGTGGTAAATGCTAATGTGTTAAAAATTACACTTAAAAACTGTCTCGTACGCTAAATCATGAGCCCTCGCTTGAATATTTTCTATTTTTCGACAGGACATAATTCAACTAATAAATGGCGACGCCGCTCACTGGTTGGTAGGGATATCTGAAGTGCCAAAAACATTTGGCTTGGAGCTGCTTGACACTGTTCTGACGGATTTCTCAGCTGTGTTTTTTAAAGTAAGGAAATATTTACCTCTTAGAAATGTTACTTAACATACTCTATTTGTGATTTTTATTAAAATGAAGTATAATAGTTTTGCTTTTGTTTTACAAATATTGTAGATGCGTGTTTGGAGTATATAAACACAAAAATACACTATGAATGAAAGTTTTTTTCTAAACTAGTAAGATTTAGACTTATTTTCTATATAATTTTGGCATATAAAGATAAAATTACTGTAGGCCTATGAAATAGTTTTATTTAATAATATCCACATATCATAGTAAAACACATAGATATACTATATTAAATGTATTTGTAGTATTTATTAAATTTGAGTATTTTTTTGGCATTTACAGATTCAAGAATTTAGATTTTTGCTGAAAGAGCATGTCTGTGCTCTGATAATAAGGCTTTTTTCTCCAAACGTGAAGTATAGGTATGTTAATTAAACTTAAGTAAGTAGTATAATAAATTATTATCAACGGTTTTTGTTAATGTTCCATAAATTTTCATATGTTTTACGTGGTTACGGTTTTTGTGAATACTCCATATTTTTAATATGTATTTACGTGGTTAGCCTCAGTACACTATGGCTAGTGCCACAAAGTCAAAAGTAGGGTTATGATTGCAGCAAATTATGTACAATATTGTGACAACACAAGCATATTAATTCTGAATTGAGGGTAGATGTAAGTGTTTAATCAAGTCAAAAAATCAATCAAGCATTGCATATGTTAATTAGTGCCTGATTGCTAGACGAACATAAAATATAGACTAAAATGTTATTATATTGCTGAAAAATTTTATGGAATGTATGTTTCTTTGCCTTAAGTTTCGCAGTTGTGATTTCTTGAATTCCATAATTGTTAATTGCAATTTTAAGTGCTGATTTACTATGTTCTGGAACCTACATGTCTGTGAAATAATATATTTTGAGGACACGTTAAGTCTGCCAACACGCACATGAGCAGCTAATGCCGTTTTACTACGAAAATTACAGTTATGGTATTCTGAGCTAGAGTGGTCTTACGCTGGTCGAGCAACCCAATTGGGCTGTAGTCATAGTCCGCTTAGTTTGACTCTACCACTTAATTAAAAATGTTAAAAATTTACTGGCTAAAACCCGCGTAATAAAATAAAATGATTTGTCTTTCCTACTTTGAACAAGACCTCCCGGCCTCTCAATTGCGTGCACTATCCCCGTCACCTCTAATCTAAACACTACTAATCCCAACATCTTTACACTAGGAAAGACACACCGTAAAGTATCACCAGATTCTATTAAATAATCTATCACAAATTACATATTAGTTATTAATTTGTTATATTTTACATATTTGAATGTACACATTCTTTAACTAAATACATATTCCCTGTAAGGGAAAGGCCCAATTGCTAGTTAATTGCACCAAATTTTCGCCACGTAGTGATGTCTAAAAGTGTTTAGCCGTACAAGGAAAAGGGGAGATCTTCAACCAGGAAAGATGTTCAGCCCGGGGAGCGTTTAACGCTCCGTGTGTGTGTAGCTGTTATATATCGCAGTACTTCGGAACTTTGATAGCGTGATTTAGGCCGCGTTTCCACCAGCAAGAAAACTTCTGCAAGAAGTATCCGACAGTCTGTCAGACAGTAGCTTGCAGATGTAAACTACGTAGCAAGCGCACGTGGGACAGTTCGACTCGCGACAGATCTCGCTGTTCATCGGCCTAGTTTCGTATATTTTGCAAGAAGTACACTCGATTTAAATAGACATTCAGAATAATCCATTATTGATGAGAATCTCTTATCCTTTATATAATTAATTAGCAATATCGCATACTACGGCCCGATTATTTCGCCATCCATTATCGATGTTCCTGATCGCAATGAAAGAAAAGTTCGTGTTTTTAAAGATAAAAATTAAAAGTTTAATTTTAATCTTTAAAAAAGAATTAAATTATTACAACTCTCTTCAATTCTTTAATTATGGGATAATATTATATAATATATTATACGTAACATGGGATATGGCAAGAAAATTATAAGGCCGCGTTTCCACCTGCTGACATCTATGGCTCTTGTGTGTAAATACGATAAATATAGATAAGTTACAATAGGATGATTCGCGAGCTTTTCTCGAGATATTTATTGCAGAAAAAATTGCAAGAATTCATTTGATAATATGTAAACAGTATTGCAAGAAACTTATGCAAGACTTCCGCGAGTGTTCTTACAGGTGGAAACGCGGCCTTAGACTTGTGGCGCGACGATAGCACCGCCACAACCGTAATTATGCGGTATGAATAATTGGTATTGTAATTTAAATTGTATACGTTTGTTGATAGAGCCGCATTCACGTCGCTGCACATCCCGGGCGCGGGCGGCGGTGCGGGGGGTGCGGGTGGCGGGGGGGGGGCGGGCAGCCCGGCGCCCGAGCGCCCGCACTTCCCCGTCACCATGCGCTTGCTGCGGCTCGTCTCCGTTATAGTGCATAAATACCATGAAGTGCTGGTGCGTACTCCTTAGTTTCTGCTAAATCTTATTTTCCTTTATCGAGTCGAAGTTCTCTGCTAAAATCACAGTTGTTCATGGGCGGCGGTAATCACTTACCATCAGGTGATCCGCGTGCTCGTTTCTCTTATATATAAACAAATGGGCCTCCACCGTTGTATATTGCATTTGTCTTAATTGGCAGGCTTGATTCACGTCACATTACCGGACGTCTCGCACCTTTTACGATGCTGTCTGTCGTCGGTCTTAGTATTTTACGTCTGGCGTAAACAAGGTGATTAGGGTAAGGACAGACTGGTCCCACATGCGCAACGTATGCGTTGCAATGCTACTGCGTTAGTATACACACTTGATCTACGTATGCGACGTACATTGGGCGTCAGATGCTCTTGTCACTTCTCAGCGGACGCACGAGTAGAAATTTATACCATGTTTTCTTATTCTGAGAGTAAGTTTGAGAATGTATTACTTTTTCTGATAGATTTAGGTAGCCGATATTTGTGGCTAACTAGAAATTATAATGCAAACAAATACATGAATAGCTAAAATACAATGTCTTATTTATGAAATATATACTTAAAAATCATGTTTCATATCTGTAGTAATGTAATAAAGCGATGGAGTTTTGTTTGTTTTTTAAACACGCTCTAGAATCATGAATCTCTGGAACTACCAGTCCAATTTGAAATGATAGCCAGATTCATGAGGAATTACGCTAACATTAAGCTACACCTCTCAGCTAGCATTAAATATTGTTAAGCAAGTCGGAAGAAAAAGCGCTCCCGAACTCCGTGTGCGCTGGCGTAGTGGTTAGTGATACGTGAATACAATGTTCTACAAAAATATTGATCTTTACTCCATCTAAAATAAAGTCTGCGATACCTATGCGTATTTCTTATACATAAGCCATAATAAGGTATTTTGTAACAAAAATATTGAAAATTAAAAAAGTGATTTATGAGCGTTATTGTAGCATGTTATTGAGATGCATAGTTTAAATAGAGATAGATATAGTGAAAAATTTAAATAATACAACACTCGGTTCAGGTCGCAAACGATGCATAACCCTTGCTGCCCGATGAAAGCCGAGAGAACCAATTTAATACCACATGAAAATGTTACTAAAATATTGTCTATTCTGTATTATAAATCAATCAGTGATTTCTTAAATTATAACATAATTAGGTTAAAAATACAAATAATATTTTTTTTTATGTCGCGCATCAACTTCTCCCTTTCACGCTAATAACAAAAGTGATAGCAGTAGGTGGATAGGTACTCACTAGGTTTACCATGTAGTTTTGCTATCTCTTCCCATACTGTATAACGCAATTCTTATGAGAATAGTGATATCTCAGACCACTAATGTATCATCGCGATATTCTACACATAAAATATTATAAACACATTTGAATCGTCTTAATGAGCTATTCATCTCCCATTTTGATAAGAGAACGCGTGCAAAGGTCTATTTGTTTATGATGTCCTACGCCTACGCGTAAGTTCCAGAAACACTGGTGACTGGTCGTACGCGTGGGTTTGCGTACAAACATCCCCACCACCTTCCCACGCCGATCTAGACATCGCAGATGAACGTTGCGTCGGACGCGTGTGAATGCATTGCATATGATGAGTGTGTTTCTAATGTATAATTTTTCATACAAAATCAAGAGTCCAGACGACATAATATGTTCCATAAGTTACGTACGTGTGATCGGATTATCTCTCTACTTATACCGCCATCTATCCGTTACCGTTACAGCATATTAAAGTCTACTGTTGAACATAGGCCTCCCCCATAGATACCTCATTTGCCGCAGTTGCTACGCTTGACGTGCGGGTTGGCTACCACAGTTTTTTATTTTTAGCCGTATATAGACGCTGCTGCCGGCTGCACATTTCCATATTTGTTTCCCTTTGTCGCCTCTTACGACAATCACGGCACCCACCGCCATCTGTCGGAAGCCTGTATTTCTATCATTTCCCTTAGTCTTACGACACTAATGGGACGGAATAGGGTGATCAATTCTCTTACACGGGTTACGCTCTGTTATTTAAAGGATTTAAATAAATATTGTCCTGTGAATGGGTCAGAGATCAGCAACTTGAGTCATCTGAGGCGACTGGGACTAGGTGACTTCTTTGAGCCCAAATACAGAAGGCGGTGCTTCGTAATATCGCCCGAATCTTTCACCGATTTGTATTTGGTCCTCCCGATTGTGTATACTATTCTTTTTTTTAATATGATAGGGTGACAAACGACCACACAGTCCACCTGATGATAAGTGGTTGCCGTGACCCATTGACATCTACTGGGTGGTTGAAAAGAAACTCCCTATCTTTATTTGGTTGTAAACTTTACCAGCTTCGGCCAAATGCATGTAATCTTATGTAATTTTTTTCTTTATAGATTGAGAACTAGGTAAAACATCATAAAATGGTTCAAGGGAGATTGTCAATGCAAGAGCGAGCGCAAATTGCCTCTCGCTACGAAGTGTGGCAATCAATAGTGGAAGTGCGGAGGTGGTGGCGGAATTTCAACGGACCTCATGCTGTTTTGGATCCAAAAACCATTAAAAACTGTCATTCAAAGTTGATGAAAACTGGATCAGTGGTAGATAGTAAAAGAACCGGCCGTCCTTCAACATCAAGATCAGAAGAAAATATTAAAATTGTTCGAGAAATGTTCACAAAAAGCCCCTACAATTCAACATGTCAAGCAGCTCGTGAGAGCGGACTTACTCGGCACACTGTAATGACAGCCCTTAAGTCTATCAGCTTTCGTCCTTGGAAGCCACATTACCGCCATGAAATAACTCCAGAGTACTGTGATCGCCGGATGGAATACGGAGAGATTATGCTCAGATGGCATGGAGATTGTTCAGAACTGTTTGATAACATTATCTGGACTGACGAAGCAATTTTTCACGTTGGGGGCTTTGTTAACTGTCATAACTGTCATTATTGAGCAGAGTTTGACCCCAAAATAACTGCTCAGAAAATGCAAAACCGTTCCAAGGTAACAGTTTGGTGCGGTATGACATCAAGTCAAGTTATTGGCCCTTTTCTTTTGAGGGAAACAATGAATGGAGAGCGCTATCTCAACATGCTCGAAAAAAGAGTTTAGCCAGCTTTGTCAACGTTTGATAACATTGAAAATATAATATTTATGCAAGATGGAGCTTCACCATATTTCGCATCGAATGTCCGACAGTGGCTGGATAACCTCTTCCCAGGGCGTTGGTTAGGTCGCCGCGGGTGACACGTATGCCCTGCTCGTAGCCCGGACCTCACGACTTTCGATTTTTCCTGTGGGGTTGGGCAAACGATGAAGTCTATCGCTCAAAACCTCGCACTCTTGATGAACTGGAAGTAAGAATTCAGCAAGTGCTAACAAATGTATCTCAACACTTTCTACAAAGGTCCGTAGCAGATATTCCAAGACGTTTGAAAAAACTGGTAGAAAATGCAGGCGCTTATATTAAATTCTGAATTTTTCTAATTTTTTTATAACTCACATTGTACAGTTTTATTTGCTTAGTGGTTTGACAAATTAATGTAAAAAATTAAAATCTTATAACCAAATAAAGATTCTCTCGATTACGAATTAAAATGCACATCTACTGTCACCCGTGAGAACTAAGATGGAATGCCTCGTTTCCCGTAGAAAGGGTCTGCGGTTATCTACACTCATCATACGAAACACAGCAGCATTAAGTAAAAAACATAAAATTAATTAATTAATTTTACGCTAGTATTCTGTGAGAGCGTGGTCCTTCCCCGGTCGAGCTGACCCATTCGTGCTACAACTATACTACTAATATAACTTCAGCATGGCTCTACCAAGTATTCTATTAAATAAGCTTTTATAACTTTATATCAATTCCTTGGGGGAGGCCTATATTTACCAGTTGACTTGTGATGGACTGTAATCTTAATTTTTGCCTCAATGTTTGTGTTGTAGGTTACCGAATGTGAGATCTTTCTGTCATTGACCATCAAGTTCCTGGACCCGGACAAACCTCTTTGGCAACGTGCTCTTGCTTTAGAAGTGCTCCACAAGATGACTATACAGCCGCGTGAGTAGCAATACAATAACTTCGTTTTTTACTTACAATTTGTATTTCGTTTTTGTGTTAAACCATTTGCACAAAATTTAATATTTTAAAATTCAGTGTTTGTAGCAAGAAAGTACAATATAAATAAAAGGTTACAAATACAAGCTCTTCATCAGATTTGGTTTGCGGTGATCTTACGTTATCACTATACACATAATAACATTCAATCTTATAGAATTAGGTATAGATTGCTATTTTATTTTAAAATTATCCATTCACTATAAAAAAAATACCATACCATTTATTGACACCTTGATTTTATTACTGTTATTTATTACCGCCACAAAAACGTCGGGAAAAACGCGATAAAATCCGTAAAAGTAGTTTTAATCAAAGGAGTAAATACTTGATGAATCTTCTTACAACTGAACCACAGAAATGCGAAATAATTATTGATGACATGCACCTCCTTATAAAGTAAGCATTATTTTATTTTGCCATTGACACTAATGGATAGGCTTATTTATTGATGAACATTTTGATCTACATATTTAATTTTTTCAAAGACTAAAATTCGATTTTATAAACAAAATATTTTAAAATTTGGGCGTATTTCTTATGCGATGTATTGTAGCGAGAGCGCGTGAAATGTATAGGACCGACAGCTCAAGGTCGTTCGCTAGGAGTAGCGTTTTAAACCCTGTTGTTGGTTGCAGCGTTGTTTGTGCGTGTGCACAGTTCGTGAGTCCGTGTTCTTACAATAAGTTGAACAAGGTTTTGGCTGGGTTTCGGTATCACTTGAAATATATGCAGTGCTCCGTCTTATATTTTTATGTTGATCTGTGGTCAGATGATTTTAGAATAATTTCAATGATAAAAAAGATAATTTTAGAATATTTTAGTACCCGCTGGCTTCCACATTACATTATATTACCCATGTCAATTATTTTAAGCGTCTCAAGAGCTAAATCCCAAAAACATAATTTTTTTGAGATTTAGCTCTTTAATAACAAAGGTGCAATGTTTTTGTGGATTAAGCTCTTTCATAACAAAAGTGCATTAATATTTATTATTCAGAAAGATAAATTTAATAAATAAATAATTAGTCCCCTTTCACCAAATCTCCATAGAGAGCTGTACTAGGATTTAATATTTCAGTAGACGGATTTTTAAATACCTGTAGTAATGTATGTATATTCATTATTCATTATGACTCTTAATAATTTTCGTCAGACTTCACTCATATTAAATTTCTTCTATATTTTTTAGTAATGTAATTATTTTGTTTTTATTCTAACCTACTAGATTTGCTTAAGGCGTTCTGCGAGTGTTACGACATGAAGCCGCACGCCACAAATATATTCCAAGACATTGTGAACGCATTGGGTGCATACGTACAGAGTCTCTTCGTCGCCTCGCAGGTCAATCAACAAGTTGGTGAGTATGGTATGGAACTCAACATTATTTCAAGTCTCTACAGTTTATTTTTACAGTTACCACTATTGGCAATGGATCCGGTTCATGTTTGAAGTTGGCTGGCAATTGTAGAGCCAGTCACGAACCTTTATAGGTGTTCTCCGTAGCCAGGTTGGGGATTGTACGTAATATGAGATCTTTCTGGAGTCTACCAAAGTAGCTTTTCACGATACGATACGATTTTTTAAATTTTTTACGAGTTAATGGATTTTTTGAAATTTTTACGTGTTCATGGATTTTTTTAAATTTTTATGGATTAATGGATTTTTTGTAATGAAAACTTTTTTAGAATCGTTGTGATTTGAAATTCGATGAAATGAAAAAGCGACACTAAAAGAAGACAAACATATTCATCTATAGGATTTCGCCTGCGAGGGAACGAGAAAGAATACAGTATACAGCGTTTCCTATTGTCTCGGTTTCCTCTTTGAATAATTTCTGAAGTTTTCACTTTTACCGCGTGTGAACTGCACACACTTTTTTATTGCTTTCACCTGACTGTGACCTACTCTGAGGAGAAGGATAAAAATAAAAGTATCCCATTAGTAAATGCCAGAAATACCTCATGGTGTCCGATAGATGGCTATATAAATATTAGCGCCAGAAATAAAAAATATAGACCGGCGATGGTGACCAACTTCAAACGTAGGTATGAGACGTCTGGTACAGTGATTGTGAACTGGAGTGCCAAGAGTGACAACCACGGCTAATCCACAACAAGAGAAGTTCAAGTAAAGAAGTGAGATTTTGTAGTCTGATAAAGAAGAAAATAAGAAGGCCTATTGACAAAAAATATTTTGTATTCGTACTCAACACACCATAAACGCGGGTAAACCAGAAAGCATCGACATGAGCTTTTGATATAATATAATTGAAAAGGACCAGGTCGGTGTCCCTCTTGATCCTGAAAAGGACCAATTGAAAAGGACCTAGCGGATCGGGTACTAAGAAACAGGAATCGAGGCTTCTCTCGATCCGGCCTCCTATCACGCCTACGTTGGGTTCGGGAACAACGTATGTGATCTCCGCAACGGAGTAACACACTAGGGCGATAACCTCTTCCTTTTCAGCAAGTAGGTTCAGACGGGGATTACGGGTCTTCCGAAGTCGTCCCGGTCCCGACGCCTTAATTCTTCGATGTGGACTGTATAACTTAAAGGATCTTGGGAATGAAACAGCAATTATCTTCAAACCGTTCCGTGAGAGAGTAATCACTTTTCCCTATACTGCTGGTTTTTCACTTTTCTTGAACTTTTTCCCGGATTTTCTTATTTATTTCCGAACTATTTCCTTGAATATTTCCCGAACGATTTCCTTGAATATTTCCCTAACGATTCCCGAACGATTCCCGAACGATTCCCGAACGATTCCCGAACGATTCCCGAACGATTCCCGAACGAATTGCAATAAAATCAATTTACTATCCTACCCCTAAGCTAAACGCGAAAGTGAGCCGCGCCATCTGCGCGCTTGCGCAACTTAATTACATGAATTTGTACTATTACTCTCTCACGTTTCACTCAATATCTTTATTTATTCAAATCATATACAAATACAATTTATCAATATAGGTAGTACAAAACAATATCTACACCATGATATACATCATATCCTCATATCATAAAAAACCTTTTATTTATTAAACGAAAACTGCCTATTTTACTCACAAGTTCGAAATCGAAATTTCTTAAATATTTAACACAGAAAGTTAAAACAATGTTTCTCACTTGAATTTATACATAAGCTAACCAATACAATAGTTTAATTTACATTTTTTTCTATTTATTTCACTATTTAAAACACTTTTAAATTTCTTATACAAAACTATCATTATTTCACTTATACACAGGAATTTTCACATGAAAATAACACAGAATTTACCTTTTTAGCACGTACAATTAACCTGAAATATTTTACAAGTAATTTTTACATAAATCACTGAATTACAAACATTTTAAATTTTTACATATTCGGCCTCCTAAGGGCGTGGCCAGCGTGCTTCCGTGTACTCACGCTATGTGAACAACTAACTTTGCACGGCTCTCGGCTATCAGAAAAAATTAAATTATGAAATACACCAATTTTGACCATATTAGGCAAATTAAGTGCTTTTATACAATTTTCGAACTGTATGAAACTATCTTTAATCAGATAACAATATAAATGAATGTTCTCATTAATCAATCATAACAAATAGGCATTTGTTTTCGTACAAAACGTATCAAACTTATACAAAACAACATTTATGCAATTAATATCCATTAATTCTGCCTATGCACAGAGTGATTATCTCGACCGGGGAACAAATCCGATCTTTAACTTCACTTTAATATTCTTATGAATTTACATCATTTGAAAGATGATTTCAACCGGGGAACAAATCCGGTAACATAATTTATATCTTAAATTCCTTACGAATTTATTAAGCGATATTACTTAGGAAAACAAACAAACTAGTCCGGCCTGGGAGTCGAACCCAAGACCTTCATATCATTAATTCGACATTTCTTAAAGATTTAACTAAGCATTCTCTTATCAGAGCGTCGTTGCTCGTGACTACCCCTTTTTTCATAGCAACGTCATCGGTTGATTTAATAAACTGAAACATTTTTATAGGCGCGTCGCCAACAATCTCCCCCCCCGTGCGTTAGCACCATCATTTGGGAGGCGTCGCGGGTACCAGGACTATTATTCTGGATGTAGGTCTCCTCAAGATACCTGTGCTAGTAATGACGTCAACCACTCTGGTGTGACCGTCTGGTCCCGGTAACGTTCTACTAATTTTACCTTTTGGCCACGTATTTCGTGGCAACGAATGATCTATTATCAAAACAATATCGCCTTCTTTAGGTTCCATGAACTTGCCGTTATCACCTGTTCGAGGTATTAACGTAGGCATGTATTCTTTCAGCCATCTTGTCCAAAAATGGTCGGCTAACCTCTGTGCAGCTTTCCAATTGAGTTGACCCGTCAGATGTCGCTCTAAAAATAATCCAGGTGGTCGATCACCACATGAGCGTCCCAGAAGAAAATGATTGGGTGTCAAACCCTCTTCAGGACTATCCATACTGAATGTTACCAGAGGTCTGGAATTTACCGTATGCTCTGCTTCTAAAAGTAACGTATGTAGAACCTCCTCTCGTGGGCTCTTCTCCTTAAGCGTAGCGGTCAACGCAATTTTAATCGATCTTACTAACCTCTCCCAGGCGCCACCCATGTGCGGTGCTCCCGGAGGTATAAATTTCCATTTAATATATTTCTTAAATGACTCGTTTTTCATGCCCTCATAGCATTCTTCGCATGCTTTCAATAATTCTTTATTTGCAGCTTTGAAATTTGTCCCGTTATCGCTGTATATAACGGCTGGTTTTCCTCTTCTGGCGATAAATCGCCTTAACGCCATTATCATTGACGCTGGTGTCAATGAGGCTGCTAATTCCAGATGTACTGCTCTGGTGGTCAGACACGTGAATAAAACGCCCCAACGTTTTTCGTGTCGCCTTCCTATAGTCACACTCATAGGACCAAAATAATCTACAGCTGAGCATGTAAAAGGTGGCTCATGATGAGCTATTCTTTCCAGAGGAATATTTCCTTGTGGCACGTTTTGCGGCTTTGACCTGTATGTCCTGCACCACTGACAATGGTGTGACACACTTCGTACTACATTACGCAAGTTCAAGACGTAAAATTTCTGGTTCACCTCATTCATCACCGTCTGGTGATTGGCGTGTCCAAAATGATGATGAACTTCTCTAATCATCATTTTAACGATTTCGTGTTTACCGTCTAATATGACAGGTTTTCTACTTTCCTCGGTCAAATTAGACTTGAAAGGTAAACGTCCATTTAAACGGAGTAAGTTATCCTCTCCTATTTCCATAGATAATTTACTTAAGCGTGAACTTCTTTCAACGCTTTTGCCTGCTTTCAAACATTTTATTTCCGAATGAAAACACTCGTCTTGAATGAATTTCCAAATTAATATTTCCGCCTTTTTCAAGAGCGCTGTGTCCAACGCGCTATCGGGTCCTTTAACCGACTTTGCTAAAACTTTGTTGGAACACATAACCGACTTTTCGGTTGCGTCGTCGGGTCCTTTAACCGACTTTCTTAAACTCTTGAATTTTTCTACCGCTTGTAAGGTGCGTGTAGTTGCTCCAAGGAATTTCTTAAAGCTGCTAAATCGTCCGTAGTCGGGTAGACTTAACGGTTCTTGCTTTCTTAACGTATTTATGCCCTTTGGCGATTTTTTCTTCACCTGTTTCTAAGCTATTTATGGTGTCCACTTGTTTGGGCCATAAATCAGGACTTTTCCTGAGGAATTCAGGTCCTTGAAACCAGCGATGACTTACATCGAAGGTGGAAGGAAAATTTCTAGTGGCGTCGTCTGCCACGTTTTGTGACGTTGGAACCCATCGCCATTCACATGGCTTACTGTGATCTTCGATCTCAGCCAATCGATGAGCAACGAATGGTTTAAAAGCGCGAGGATCCGACTTAATCCACGCTAACACTGTACGTGAGTCTGTCCAAAACACTCTCTCGGACATCTCGTACTTGCTCTCTTCACTAACCGAAGCAGCCAGTCTGCTGCCCATAAGAGCTGCTTGCAATTCAAGCCTTGGAATCGAAATTGGTTTCAATGGCGCTACTCTTGCCTTTGCGGCGATCAGCGTAATCCGCCTTATTCCTTGCTCGTCCGTGGTGACGTAATACACCGCGGCAGCGTATGCTTTTTCACTAGCATCCGTGAAAGTATGTAACTCTCCTTTGCCGATGCCTTCAGCAACGGGTCTAGGTACTTCTAAGTGACCTAATTTCTTCACTTCCGATATCCATTTACAAAATAACACGTGTAACTCGTGTGAAACTTCTTCATCCCAAGAGATGCCTGTCCTCCATACTTGCTGGATCAGCGACTTCCCTTGAATCGTTATGGGTGATGCGAGTCCCAAAGGATCGAAGACTGACATCACAGCGCTAGTTATCTCCCTCTTCGTAGGCGGTCGTAAACCCTCCATCACCTCTTCCGGTGTGCTACGAAGACTTGTGGAAAAAACTTATTATATCCCGTTTGATATTCCAAATCAAACCTAACGTGCGCTCTGTGTGCTCTTTATCTCCAAGCGAAGCACTGTCGCTCTTATATTTATTTTCCATATTACTTAAAACTTCGGGTCGGTTGCTAGCCCATCCCCTCAGTTGGAAAGAAGCATGCTTATGTAATTCATACATATCGTTTACTATCCTTTCGGCCGTCGTCACGTCGGGAAATGCCTGTAGGTAATCATCCATATAAAAATTGCTTTCCGTAGCGGAAGCTGCTTCTGGATAGATATGTGCGTTGTCCTGCGCATTTCTATTCTTTACATATATAGCGATGCATGGTGATGATGCCGCTCCAAATATGAGTGACGTCATTCTATACTCTTCCGGTGGCGCGTCACGATTGTGCCGCCATAAGAATCGAAGGCTATCCCTGTCTTCTTCCCGGATTTTCACTTGCAGGAACATTTCCTTAATGTCTGCCATTACTGCCACGCTTCCTTCTCTGAATCGTAGCAGAACTCCGAACAACGACTTCAATAAGTCCGGTCCGGTCAACAACGCATCGTTAAGACAACGTCCGCCCGTCCTTGCGGCGGCGTCGAAAACTATCCTTATTTTCTTCTTTTGTGGGTGAGTCACTGCGAAGTGAGGAAGGTACCACGTACGTGGGGAAATGGAAATATGGTTCGCTTTCTCTGCGTAACCGTTAACGATGAGATTTTCAATTTGCTTCTCGTATTCCTTTTTCAACTCGCTATTTTTGTCGAGCTTTTTCTCAATATTAAACAGGCGACTTTCAACCTGTGCCCTATTCGATGGCAAGCACTCATTGTCTGTGCGCCATAACAAAGCAGTCTCGTACCTATTATTAGGTATACGACGTACCGTTTTGTTCAAAATATTTAAAGCTCGTTCTTCTGGGTCGTTCACGGGCTTTCTAGCCGATACTCCCAGAGATTCCAAACTAAAATAATCCTTGATTAATTTATTCATATCTTCCTCCTTCTTGGTGGAAATGTGGTTAACAATCTTGATTGGTTTAATGCCACCCGATATGTGACCATGCAAAACCCACCCCAGTTTGGTGAGCGATGCTACAGGTAGGTTCTTACCTCCCGAAACCAATTCACGAGTAACTATGAGATGCCAATTGTCCTGACCAATCAATATGGTAGGCTTGGACCTCTCATACATCAACTCATCCTTGATCGGTGTCAAATGAGAACACCGTTGCAATAATTCTCGGCTTACCGACTGAGGAGCGAGGTTAAGTGACTTAATTGTTTGTACACTTATCTCTTCTAAGTCGCTCGAATAAATGCCTTTTATTTTAACGTTTAAGCGATACGAACTATCGTCGTTAATTCGCTTACCTCCCACGGCTTCGATACGTAATCCCTCTTTACGTCCGCGAGGCGCTAACTTCTGAGCCATCCACTCCTCTATGAGTGTCATGGTCGATCCCTCATCCAGAAGAGCTGTTGTCCTGACCTTTCCTCTAGGCCCATGCAACTCGACCGGTATGATCTTTAAATATGCACATGCCAGTGCATTTACTGTACTAACAGTTGTAATCTGAGCATCTTTACCCCCCCTCGTCCCCTTGTGGCGAGGTATTTTCATTGGGGTATCGGTGTAGCATTCGATGATGTGACATTCTACATCCTTCTACACCACATTTTTTCGCTTTGCACTCTAACCTCCTATGGTTAGGTGACAAACATTGGAAACATACTTTGGCCTTTTTGACGGCTTCCCATTTCTCGCGAATATTCATGTCCTTAAACTTGTAACAACTCACTATAGAGTGCTCCTTGTTGCATATAACACACTTATGTGTTACCCGACTTACAGGCTTGTCCTGGGTTATCATAACCACTTGTCGGTTGTGCCTTTTATTATTTCGGCGTTCTAAACGCTCGCTCATATTACTTCGGCGCATATAGCGCTCGCTCTCGGCACAGCTGCGTACACCTCCCTTTGCAGTGTGTACAGTTTGCTTCCTGAATTCAGGACGCTTCCTTTTTTCAGGCGCATTTTCATTGCTTAAGGACGTTCCAAATTGTTCACTCAATAAATTTAAAAACTTGGCCATCTTCTGTAACTCTGGCTCCAAAGGATATTGAGCTCGATATTCAAACCATTTAAATTTAATCATAGTTCCAAGTTTCTCCACTATGCGGCTCACTAACTCCGGTGAGTATAAATACTGTGGTTGATTCAACGCTTGTATTGTGGCAACCACGTTCGTAATACGACTTGCAAAAGATCCTATATTTCGGCAATCTTCTGCCAATCTTGGCATACGCTTTACATTCTCGATTTCGGCTAGAATGAGCATCTCAACCCTACCGAATCTTCTTTCGAGAGCGTTCATTATTTCTTCAGGTTCACATAAAGTAAATAACAGCGACTTAACCGCCTCTTTAGCGGTGCCCTTTAATGCCCTCCTAAGGCGTGCGACATTTTGCACCCCTGAAAATTGGCCTTTTGTGTCTTCAAACACCGTTTTGAAAATTATCCATTCACCCGGGTCTCCATCGAACACCGGTAATTCCTGGAGGAAATGAAGCTGGGAAGATTTATCTTTACCAGCTATTTTTATTGCACTCACAATCGCTTCGGTCAATTCTGACACCTCACTCGCGTGTGTTTTCTGTGCATTTCCTAGGTTGCGCTCGACCTCCGCCCCTTTGCGGCGTGATCCTTTACACGCTTCCTTATCAGTAATATCGGGTTGTGCTACACTAACCGGCGCGCTCATTATGGTTTGCTGAACCCAACTCCTTACGAAAGGTTCCACCTGAGTATTCCGCTCTTCATCATCCTCACTCGAGTCGATTTCCTCTTCTCGGTTGAGTCGTGCCAACTCCAATTGAGACTTGGCTAAGGCAGCAGCTGCCTGTGCTCGTTCGAGCTCTGAGCGTTCGAATTTAATCCGCGCCTCTAATTCGGCTTTCAGCCTCGCCGATCGCGATGACCTACTACCTCTCTGTGACCCTTTATCACTAGTGTGCCCGATTACTGTCCTTGACGATGCCGCTTCTTCGGTCCTTTGACCTACTTTTTCGACCACCGTTTCACTCCTGGATATAACGGATTGTTGTGCGGTGCTGGCCTGTGTACCACTGGTGTCCGTCCTGTTGCTCGTCGTTGCCATGGACGTCCCTGAGTCCCACGTGCATGTGGACGTGTCTGTGGTGGCTCCACTTGGAGGAGTTGCTCCATTTGACGCAGTAGCTGTGGTCGCTCCAGATGATTCCGCTTCTTTAGCTTTTCTTGAGAGCCCTGTCCTTGTCCTGCTCCCTTCGCTTCTCCCTGTCTGGTCTTGTGCCTTCTTCATCTTGCAGGAAGGTGATTGTTGGCCTACGGTCCCTAACTGTCCCTACAGTCCCTACGGTCCCTACCTTACCTACAACCCTTCTACACCCCAACCTAACACCACTACCCCTCCCCCCTTTATCTCCCAACCCTACAACCCTACTACCACCCTAACAGCCCTATCAGCCCTATCAATCCTGAACGGGGCCTACCGAGGTGAGCCGTCCAGGGATGGAGTCGTGCAGGAATGGAATGGAGGAAAGGTTTAGGAACTGTCCCGCCAAGGAATATGACGAAACAGTCGAGCGGTAGTGCAAGCGCAGTCTCGCTCGAGAGAACTGCTCCACCCGAAGGTGTTATGCCAGAGCCCAACCGTTTGGCACCGTTAGGTGGTCGGGATGTATGCTGTGCTCGCCGCCCAGTTGCCGGTGACGCCTCGTCCAAGCGCCCTCCTCCGGCCGCGATGCAGTCAGGTGCCCACGCGCACCCTCGCCCGGCAGCAGCAGCGGTGGATGCTTTTTGCACCCTGATGACCCGACGGGAAATGCCGGACACGGTCGTCCGACAGGAAATGCCAGACACGATCGTCTGACAGGAAATGCCAGACACGATCGTCTGACAGGAAATGCCGAGCACGCTTGCCCGACAGGAAAAATGCCAAGCCCTGCTTGGCCACGATGAGTGCCTTCACAAGACACCTGCGCCCGGCTGCGATATGTGCCCCATGCGAGCACACGCCCCAAGCTGCAATCCCGGTTTTCTTTCTTCCGGTAGTTCCAGGTCCAGCCCTTCAGTGCTGCCGTCCTGGTCTTCAGGCCTTTGGTCCTATTGCTTCAGCTCAAACCTCTGGCTTCCTTCGGTTGCTGATCTTCACTCGGCTTCCGAAGGTCTTCTTCTTCCACAACCAGCAGTCCACAGCTGGTTCCTTGATCCAGCTGGCGGGGTTCGGGTGGTCTTCAATCCGGCTCCGAAGGACCAATTGAAAAGGACCAGGTCGGTGTCCCTCTTGATCCTGAAAAGGACCAATTGAAAAGGACCTAGCGGATCGGGTACTAAGAAACAGGAATCGAGGCTTCTCTCGATCCGGCCTCCTATCACGCCTACGTTGGGTTCGGGAACAACGTATGTGATCTCCGCAACGGAGTAACACACTAGGGCGATAACCTCTTCCTTTTCAGCAAGTAGGTTCAGACGGGGATTACGGGTCTTCCGAAGTCGTCCCGGTCCCGACGCCTTAATTCTTCGATGTGGACTGTATAACTTAAAGGATCTTGGGAATGAAACAGCAATTATCTTCAAACCGTTCCGTGAGAGAGTAATCACTTTTCCCTATACTGCTGGTTTTTCACTTTTCTTGAACTTTTTCCCGGATTTTCTTATTTATTTCCGAACTATTTCCTTGAATATTTCCCGAACGATTTCCGAACTTCCCCGAACCATTCCCGAACGATTCCCGAACGATTCCCGAACGAATTGCAATAAAATCAATTTACTATCCTACCCCTAAGCTAAACGCGAAAGTGAGCCGCGCCATCTGCGCGCTTGCGCAACTTAATTACATGAATTTGTACTATTACTCTCTCACGTTTCACTCAATATCTTTATTTATTCAAATCATATACAAATACAATTTATCAATATAGGTAGTACAAAACAATATCTACACCATGATATACATCATATCTTCATATCATAAAAAACCTTTTATTTATTAAACGAAAACTGCCTATTTTACTCACAAGTTCGAAATCGAAATTTCTTAAATATTTAACACAGAAAGTTAAAACAATGTTTCTCACTTGAATTTATACATAAGCTAACCAATACAATAGTTTAATTTACATTTTTTTCTATTTATTTCACTATTTAAAACACTTTTAAATTTCTTATACAAAACTATCATTATTTCACTTATACACAGGAATTTTCACATGAAAATAACACAGAATTTACCTTTTTAGCACGTACAATTAACCTGAAATATTTTACAAGTAATTTTTACATAAATCACTGAATTACAAACATTTTAAATTTTTACATAT